>CM069459.1:14602129-14969629 GCA_035610835.1 Ophiura sarsii | reverse complement strand
GGGCCATATAGGTTTTTCATGTCACCTGAAAATAACCACTGGAGTTATGTAACTCAAACTTTGGAATACAACTATTTTAATATTTTAAGGAAGACCCTTCATGTAGAATAAAAGTTGAAAATCCGGCCAGCAATTGGAACACCCATCTACCTTTTAAGTAAACAATTTCCAAAATATCTTTTACTCAAATGGAGTTCATGGTGTTTTCTCTCTCTCTCTCTCCCTCCCCTTCTCCCTTCCACCCCCCCCCCCCCCCCCCCCCCCCCCCCCCTCTCCCTCTCTCTTTCTCTCTCTTCAGACTTTAAAACACATGGTTTTCTTCAGTACCTGTGCCTGTGTAGAATATTTCATCAAAGCGTTACAAGAGCTCCTGAAAAATGTCACCGTGCTCTCGTTACATGGAAAGATGAAACATAAACGCAACTAAATATTTGGGGACTTCAGGAAGTTAAATAGGTGAGGAGTTATGTGTAGATCCATTAGTGGTGGGTTATTTTGTTCAGTTCCTGTTGTGGTTAGTTTATGGCAATAATTTATAGAAATAACACCAGATTTCTAGGCAACAATCCAACATTTTGATACAAGCTGGATCAAATAACCTGCAATCATAGAAAAAAGGTGTTTGAACACTGACCCTAATTGCCATGCTTATTGGACCATAGCAGGCACGCTTTTTGAGTCACGTGAAAATCAAAACTTGTTTCTGGTAGCCTGAAGTACCCCCTTACTCGTATTCCTCCCCCTTCCCCACCGATCAATATTGCGAGGCCCTGTGCTGATGGTGGGTAAATTGTGGGATTCAACATTGATCAGGGGGAAGGGGGAATACTTTACATTACACCTACAAAGTGTTCGAACACTTTTTTCTAACATTGTGGTTGCAAGTTTCTCCATGACCACCAGTTGCTAGGGACATTTAACACACCAAATTTCCATTATAAATCCCGGTTTCTAAATTAAAGGTGTACGTTTTGATCACTTTTTTTGGCTATGATTGTTTTCCCACATCAAGGTATTTTGATATCGGACGAATCCCCATATTTTCTCATTATGTCTGTAAAATTTTAGGGGCCAGAAATGATAGGCTCAAACGTGGTGAATTACTGCCAAAGGTGGTTAACCACCCACCAGTTTCTTGTGACCTTGTGCTTCTAAAATAAGAACCATTGGAGTTATGCAACTCAAACTTTACAACCCAAACTTTGGAATGGGACAATTTTAAGGATGTCCTTTCATGTAAAATAGAGAACATCAAATTGAAATTCGGGCCAGCAATCAGAACATCTACCTTTAATCAGGAATTCTGGGTCTGATTTTTTGTTTCAATGGAAAACAGTTTCTCAAGTTTTTTCAAAGCTGCAAACAACTGCCTGATCCTTCACCACCAGTGGCGTAACAGCCGGGGGGCAGGGGGGGGGGGCACAGTGCCCCCCTGAAGGTGCTCAGCAGGAAATTCAAATCTACCCACCAGGAAAAATGGTGGGAAGGGAAAAGAGGAAAAGAAGGGGGAAAGGGAAAGAAAAGAGAGAGAGAAAGGAAAAAGGGAGGAAAAAGCAAAATGAAAAGGAGATAAAAAGAGGAAAGAAAGAAAAGAAGAAAGGGAAAGAAAGACAATTTCGCAGTACAAAAATGCACAACAGTCAAAAAATTGTTGACTGTTGGGGTTTATTGTACTGCGAAATGTTGTGACCGTGCGAAATTTTGTGACCGTGCAAAATGTTGTGACCGTGCAAAATTTTGTGACTGTGGGAAATTTAACCAGGAATTTTTTGGCTGTGCCCCCCTGACAACCAACCTCTGTTACACCCCTGTGCACCACAAAATAAACAGAGTTACAATCTTGGTGGGACTCCTTGGACAATATTGGTGGGACTCTTTTATGTGTGTGATATAAAAAACTATCCCGATCTCCCTCTGGTTCAATGTTGAAACATGACTTCTGGATTATGGAATACTGGAAGGCATCAACATTGCCCAATGGGGTGGGGGACGTTTAAAGGCATATTATGTGATCTTTTCCAGGGAGCGCCCTCTATTCATGATTTTTTTTTAGAAAGTAAATTTTCTTGCAGATTTACATTTCTGATCATAAATCGTACATACATTCCAAGTTACAGAGGGATACGCTTCCTAATTACCTCAAAATCATGGTTTTAGAGTGAATTTAGACTAGAGTAAAATAAGTTGTCGGATAATCCGCCCTGTAACTTGGAATGTATGTACGATTTATGATCAGAAATGTAAATCTGCAAGAAAATCTGCTTTCAAATTTTTTCGATGTTGAGGGCGTTCCTGTAAAAGATCACATAATATACCTTTAATATTCGTGTGGAGGAAACACTTCAAGCTTTCCGTCAAAGACAGCAATGTTTCAATAGTGTATATTTTGCGGAAACAGGAAGATATCAAAGTGTAATTATTACAGGATGTCCCAACTATTTATGACCATTATTGTAGGCACACAAAACAAAACCCCTGAAAGGGGAAACATTTTGATCTATTATATTTCATGTTAATTTTAACTTCTTCCGACTTGATTGGTGAAGGGAATATCCCTGAGTACAGGATGCAAATGTTAGTAGCTCCTGTAGTGAAATACATGCACTAGTCTTTGTCAAAGACACCTCACAAAATTACCTTTCAAGCGCCGACCTGTCGATTGCGGCAGGCCGAGGGTAGCGAGGAGTCTTTGCGCAAATAGCTATTCTACCCTGTAAGCAGTATGTGTCGATCAAACACCATCATCATTGTAACACACAATTAGCTCCACCTAATTCTATTGATGACAACGTTTAAAGATAGCACTTGATATCGATGACGTCTCTCGATATATCGCAACATCATTATCAACCAATCAGCAAGCGCAATTTTTCCGGGAAAAATCTTCAGTTAAACAATACATAACACAAAGAATTATTGCCGAAAGGCTTTGTATTATACTATTTTCACAGAGGGCGCTCACACTGTTTTAAAAGTGGTCACACACAACACCACTAAGCCTTGATGAAAGGCTACTTTATGTCATACTTATTTTATATAATCACTTAAAAATACATTTTTTTGAGAAACCTCGCAGGACATGACCAGAGTGAAATCCTAGTGCTCACAATAAATACAACTATAGTCACTGTCTTAATATAGGTTTTCCCAGTTAGTTTAACACTTTATTCATTATATTTCATATCTCGTTAAGTTTGAATTCGTCCCAAAATTTTGAAGGTTGCATTTGTTAAAGTAAATTTCGTCTTTGGTCAAGTATATTCATATTTTGCGCAATGAATTTCATTTAATGTTCATTTTATTTCGTCCTAGCACACTTCCATTTCGTCTGATACAGCGGTAACCTACTAATGTATACATTTATTTCGTCTTTGATCAAATAGTTTCATATTCAGTTCACTTTATTTCGTCCCATGTGGAACGTCCTGCCTAGAAGCATGTAAAATCCAGCTATAGGCCTATACGTTTTATATATATATATATATATATTTTCTTTCTTTCTTTCTTTCTTTCTTGCTCGTTCTTTTTTTCTTTTATTTCATATGCTTTATATCACCAACTTTCTTGAATGATTTAATGGGACTTTGTGCAAGTTGTTTGCACTTTGGTGTGGTATCTTTAGATGGAAAACCATGCAAAAACAATATCCACGTTTTCAGTTTTGTTTCAATATAGACCTATATCTAACCTGCAATGTAGGCCTATTCTTCTAACACCTGACGAATATATGTGATCAAAGTATTAAAAATAATGAACAAAGACGAATTATATTTGTGCATAGACCCGCTACCCATCAGGGGATACGAATTCAATCTTTCCTTGACGAAAAGAAATGACCAATGAATTAAATGAAATGGTCATACTTTGAAATATAATGCTCATTGACGAAATTTATCTAACAAAATGCGTAAGTCAGATTTTGGGGACGAATTCTAACTTAACGAGATATGAAATATAATGAAAAAAGTGTTAAACTAACTGGGAAAACCTATACTATGGACATAATTTAAGCTATTTCACGCGAGCGTGTTTTGTAGCTGTTCCCGAAGTTGCGTCCAGATCATAATGCGCAAACAATTATGCATGCATGTGCATCACGATTGACCAATCAGGACGTGCGGTCATTTTATGCCAATTTTATGCTTATCCAACAAAATGCAATATTTGACCTTTTTTTGTCTAAATGTTAACAAGTAGGCTATGTTTCCTTTCCTGATAACGGACGACATCTCAGATGTGTCTGTATTTTTAATTATTGTTTGAAGAATATAGTCAAATTTAATTTTGATGGGTATGGGGAAGGGGCTCCCTTGCTGTGGACTTTTGTTTTGAATTAAGTTCGCTACAACATAATTTTTAGCTGTATTTTAAAGGTATTTTTCCTTCAAATTACTGGGTCTCAGGCCTTTTTAAAAAAACTTGAAACAAGTATTTGATTTGAAATCTCATTTGAATCAATAATACTAAAAAACAAAGTTATCTAGTTAAAAAGTTATTTGACACATATTTTGTACTTTGCTTGGTAATATTTTTTTTATCTAGTTACAAATAGAAAGAAGGAAAACCTTTTTTGTTTTGTTTTTTAATTATTTTCTCAAAAAAACTAGTCCAAAGTTGTTGGGCAAGGAGCGGGATATAGACCAGTAGCCCAGACCAGTTTGATCAATCAAACATGGTATAACCTTGTTTATGCAGATATGGATGTCTGCCGGGGCCCTCCTGTTGCATGTGATCCCAGAAAGGGGCTGAGAAATGCATTTGATTAATGAATGGAGGTACCATCTCAAACCTCTTTAAAATTAATACAGTACGCATATTATAGAATGGTCCCTGCCAGTCAAATTATCTGCTGTAAAGCAGGGCCCGATAGACACCCCAAAAGGGCCCCCAAAATTGTGCTAGATCAAATATTCAAGGTACCATCTCAAACCATTTTCAAATGAACAAGTACTTCACACAGAGAATAGAATGGCCCTGCCAGATAAATTATCTTCTACAAATGGTCAGGCAGACACCCCCAAACAAAAAAAGGAAGAAGAAAATACTGCTTGAAAGTAATTTGAAATAATTAAAGGTAGATGACCCGATCACATTTTTATAGCACAGATTTTTCTCAAACATATGGAGATTTTCATATCATATGAAAGATCATATTTTTCTGATTAACATACAGAAATTTGACGGTCCAAATCAGTATGATTACGAAGAAATCAGTGAAATAACATCGAATTACCGCGAAAAGGGGTAACCACCAATATAGTTTGTGTACAACTCAATGGGTACATTTCACGGCATCTTGTGCGTCTAAAATAAGAACCATTAGAGTTATGCAACTCAAACTTTGGAATACAACTTTTTTGAGGATGACCTTTCATGTCGAATAGAAAACTTCAAGTTGAAAATCGGAACATCTACCTAATACACCCTACTTTAAATAAACTTGTGCACCAACTGTATGGAACACATGAGGGGTATACAATTTTAACTTTTCACCATGTATTTATGATCGCTCGCTTCAATCGATCATTATTTCATCAATGAAAACAACACTTTTAAGGAAGTATAGTGCGGTTGGTTTAACGACATTTATCCTATGTTAACAATCTTACTAATGTGTTGTAAATAAAGTTAATGGCTCGGCTACAGCATTATTCCAAGAACTATTCAGAATGTTCCTGGTTTCGATTGACTCGGTGGTATTTAAATTCTATTTCACATAATTATGGCCTATACGAGAAGACAGGGACCCAGGCCCAAATTCAAATGCAGCCTATTAAGGAAGTATAGTGCGGTTGGTTTAGAACAACATTAATAATTTGACTAATGTGTTGTAAATAAAGTTAATTGCTTGGCTACAGTATTATTCCTAGAACTATTCAGAAGTTCCTGGTTTCGATTGAATTGTTATTTCACATATGGCCTACCCATCAAGAATTCCCCAAATTTAAAATGCAGCCGATAATAATAAAAAAAAACTGTTAAGGAAGTAGTGTGGTTGGTTTAACGACGTTCTATCTCATACAGTACCTCATAACTTTGTTATTATAATAAGCCAGTCTTATGAAATATTACACAATTGTACCTTGGAATCTCAGCTACAGATTCACTGTACCGTATTATCCCTATTTAGCGCCCAGGGCGGGTAGCAAACTCATTTTGGGTGGGCGCTTATTATGTTACCTTTTTTAAACTCATTTATCATGGAGACTGTCAAATTCGGCAAGGTTGCGAAGACATTTTGTTCAGGAAACATACCGTACCAATAATATTTTAGCTCATAGAAAAAAATAAAGTATGATTTTTCAATCACATTCCATGAATAGTTGTGAAAGACGAATCGCAAACAATATGTTACAGTTTTGTTCTAAAACTGCATATTAGAAAGAAAGAAAAAAACTTGCCATCAATATTTAGCCCAATATATATAATATAGTGTTTTATTCCATCAATCTGCACCATGAGCATTAAAGTGGGCCAGAATCTCTTGTGCGCAATGAATCACTGGAGCAAATGGATGCCTCACAATGGCTGGTTTATAAGCAGCACCTTGAATTACGCAAGTATTTGTTAAGATACATCCTTGAAGCGCAAAAATGATTATACATTTTAAAATGGAATTATCCTTGTTTTCACATTAAAATAAGGTAAAGGTATCATAATTGGATTATTTTCCTTATTTACAAGTTGAAATCAAAGTTACTTAGTTCATGATGTAGAAGTGTTTATAATAATCAATTTTTGTGGTGGTAGAGAAAGGACACATTCTTGCCTTGACCGGGATTTGAACCCAGGATCTCACGATCTCCAGACAGATGCTCTACCAACTTAACTGAGCTAACGAGGACAATTGGTATCGAAACATTAGAAATACATCTAAATTAGGCTTAGAATTTAAATAACCCATATTGTTGAAATTCTGAAAACAATTGTTTGTTCACTCTTAAGCCAGCCCCTCTGGCACCAGGGAACCATGCACTATTTTTCGAACAGTGTGTGTATTACTGTAAAAGTGTAATTTTTTCCCGATAAATTGTCATGCTTTACGGATTTTTAGACATTTCGCTTGTTTTTAAATTTGCAATTTGAAAATTTATTATGTGATAGGTCACATTAAAAGGGGGCAATTGTTGACAGAGGTCAAAATTGAGATATTGTTAATTTAATAATGCCAAGGGTTTAACATTTAATTTGATATCTTATTTGTCAAAATCGGATGATCGGTTCCAAAGTTATGGTTAAAATAACATCTGCCCGCCTATACGGAGTGGCAAAAATTGAGAAATTTTGAACAAATAAACCACCACGGTTCGACCCGGATTCGATCGGTGAACCTTCCTCCATGCCACATGCACGCTCTACCGATTGAGCTAACGCCTGAGAGATTGCCCGGGCAGCAATTTGGTGCGCACATATGAGTTCGGGAGAGGATTTTGTGTAGTAATTCATAGTTTTTAGTTCTGTTAGGATTAAAGCATTACAAACAATTTGGTAAATTGTTGTTGTGCTTTGTCTCGCCTACAGTATGTTCATGGAGAGACATAATAATCATTATGGTGTGGGGGTGTGTTGGCGTTTGTATCCTGTGAACTAGAGGCATTTACACCCCACTCTATTAAATGGGAGATAGTTCTGTAATCACGGATATCCCTGGTTATCAACTCGACTTTTTCCTATGATAAAAGGAATATGGTCATGTTTAATTGTTTTAAGTGTCATATCCACAGAAATTATTAAACAGAAGGATACTATCTGGGCATTATTTTAAGATGGGTTATAACATGTCCATGGATTTGATGAAAAAATGAGACAAATAAAACGGCTAAAATTTGAAATAGCTTTATATAGGCCTGTCAAATTATTTTAGGTCATAGATCCTTTTCAAGGTCTCATCCCCGGTTGAATATACTGTAGAACGCTATAATTTTGCAGAGTCTTTATTTCGCAAATTTCAAATTACTGATATTTTAGCAGCATTTAATTTTGCTAATCTGAAAATGTTACTGTTTCTTTCAATGCAAAATTGTCAGTTTTGTGGATATTTAATTTCGCAAAATCAAATCCCTCGCGAAATTCATGAAATTAAATATCTTACAAAATTAAGTAGTTTTACAGTAGCTTCTGAATGAAATTCCTAGTATGATTTCCACATACCAACCATAAAACGTTGTTATCATGACTGGGTTGGGCGAGTTCATGGTAGAATCGATCCCATTGCATTAAGCTTTCTGCCACATGGAAAGTGTTAAAACACTTTCCATGTGGCAGACGTGCAGATGATATTCCAACATTGCACAAAATGTTTCAAAAATGTCAAAATTATTGAATTGCATTACCATATCTGGAATCTCCATGAGAAATGCATTGAAATAAATACAAAACTACCTAGTGTTGGTTCAGTAATCCTTGAGATAGACCTTGAAATGGAGGCAAGACATTTTTAGGGGGACCCCAGACGATCTTGAATGACCTCCAATGACCTTGAAAATTTAATCAACAAAAAGAATACACCCCCTTCCCTCCCCCAAGTTGCATCAAGATAGGCCCTACTGATCTATTTGACCCCATATTTGACCTTGAATGACCTCTCATGACCTTGAAAATTTAATCAGCAAAAACACACCATCCCCCTTCCCTCCACAAAATCCCATCAAGATAGGCCTTACGGATCTTATTTGACCCCAGATGACCTTGAAAAATTAATCAGCAAAAAGAACACACCACACCCCCTTCTCTCCACCAAATATAATCAAGATAGGCCTTACGGATCTTATTTGACCCCAGATGACCTTGAATGACCTCGAAAAATTAATCAGCAAAAAGAACACACCATCCAGCTGCCTTCCACCAAATCCCGTCAAGAGAGGCCTTACGGATCTTATTTGACCTTGAATGACCTCTGATGACCTTGAAAAATTTAATCAGCGAAAAGAACACACCAACCCCCTTCCCTACACCAAATCACATCAAGATAGGCCTTACGGATCTTATTTGACCCCAGATGACCTCCGATGACCTCGAAAAATTAATCAACAAAAATACTGCAAGTCACGACTTGCGAATCCCCCTGGCTGGGAGATCAACTAAATGAGGTCAACGGTCATATATGGGTCATGTTCCCCCGGTGTTCATGTTTCTTTTCTCCAAGTTTGAGGTCAATCGGTCAACTTTAACGATTTGACCTCTGGATGACCTTTGACCTCAGATGACCTCTAATTATTTTTTACATGTTCCCACGGTGTTCATTGCACAAATTAACCCCTTGTTGACCTTTGACCTTGGTTGACCTCTAATGACCGTTGACCTCGGATGACCTCTAATTTTTTTTACACATGTTCCCCCGGTGTTCATGTTTCTTGTCTCCAAGTTTGACGTCGATCGGGCAACTTTTACGATTTGACCTCTGGATGACCTTTGACCTCAGATGACCTCTAATTTATTTTAGACATGTTCACCCGGTGTTCATGTTTCTTGTCTCCAAGTTTGACGTCAATCGGGCAACTTTTACGATTTGACCTCTGGATGACCTTTGACCTCAGATGACCTCTAATTTATTTTAGACATGTTCACCCGGTGTTCATGTTTCTTGTCTCCAAGTTTGACGTCAATCAGGCAACTTTTACGATTTGACCTCTGGATGACCTTGACCTCATATGACCTTGGATGACCTCTAATTTATTTTAGACATGTTCACCCAGTGTTCATGTTTCTTGTCTCCAAGTTTGACGTCGATCGGGCAACTTTTACGATTTGACCTCTGGATGACCTTTGACCTCAGATGACCTCTAATTTATTTTAGACATGTTCACCCGGTGTTCATGTTTCTTGTCTCCAAGTTTGACGTCAATCGGGCAACTTTAACGATTTGACCTCTGGATGACCTTTGACCTCAGATGACCTCTAATTTATTTTAGACATGTTCACCCGGTGTTCATGTTTCTTTTCTCTAAGTTTGACGTCAATCGGGCAACTTTTACGATTTGACCTCTAGATGACCTTTGACCTCAGATGACCTTTGCAAATTAGACCCCCAAACAAGCAGCTACAGTGTTTGACCATGGCCTACCTATCACTGAAGGTTTGAAGTCAATCCGTCCATCCTTTCAACAGATACAGCATTCGGGCAACTTTTACGATTTGACCTCTAGATGACCTTTGACCTCAGATGACCTTTGCAAATTAGACCCCCAAACAAGCAGCTACAGTGTTTGACCATGGCCTACCTATCACTGAAGGTTTGAAGTCAATCCGTCCATCCTTTCAACAGATACAGCATTTGGAAAAAAGGCTAACCAAAAGGCACACACCCCCACATACAGACATACAGACATACAGACAGACGCACATTACATGACAAAATCCCCTTCTGGTTTTACAAACCAGGGGGATAAAAAGAACACACCATCCCTCTTCCGTCCACCAAATCCCATCAAGATAGGCCTTACGGATCTTATTTGACCCCAGATGACCTTGAATGACCTCCGATGACCTTGAAAATTTAATCAGCAAAAAGAATACACCACCCCCTTCCCTCCACCAAATCCAATCAAGATAGGCCTTATGGATCTTATTTGACCCCCGATGACCTCTGATGACCTTGAAAATTTATTCAGCAAAAAGAATACACCACTCCCCTTCCCTCCACCAAATCTCATCAATATAGGCCTTACTGATCTATTTGACCCCATATTTGACCCCAATGACCTTGAATGACCTCTGATGACCTTGAAAATTTAATCAGGAAAAAGAACACACCACCCCCTTCCCTCCACCAAATCCCATCAAGATAGGCCTTACTGATCTATTTGACCCCATATTTGACCCCCGATGACCCCGAAAAATTAATCAACAAAGAGAACACACCATCCCTCTTCCGTCCACCAAATCCCATCAAGATAGGCCTTACGGATCTTATTTGACCCCAGATGACCTTGAATGACCTCCGATGACCTTGAAAATTTAATCAGCAAAAAGAATACACCACCCCCTTCCCTCCACCAAATCCAATCAAGATAGGCCTTATGGATCTTATTTGACCCCCGATGACCTCTGATGACCTTGAAAATTTATTCAGCAAAAAGAATACACCACTCCCCTTCCCTCCACCAAATCTCATCAATATAGGCCTTACTGATCTATTTGACCCCATATTTGACCCCAATGACCTTGAATGACCTCTGATGACCTTGAAAATTTAATCAGGAAAAAGAACACACCACCCCCTTCCCTCCACCAAATCCCATCAAGATAGGCCTTACTGATCTATTTGACCCCATATTTGACCCCCGATGACCCCGAAAAATTAATCAACAAAGAGAACACACCATCCCTCTTCCGTCCACCAAATCCCATCAAGATAGGCCTTACGGATCTTATTTGACCCCAGATGACCTTGAATGACCTCCAATGACCTTGAAAATTTAATCAGCAAAAAGAATACACCACCCCCTTCCCTCCATCAAATCCAATCAAGATAGGCCTTACGGATCTTATTTGCATGTCCTGAAAAATTGTTTTTTTCCCGGCAAGCGATTCCAAATTTCCCTCCAAAATGGAATGCATTTCTTAATGAAAGAGTAACATTTCCCTCCAAATGCCAAAATTTCCCTCCAAATGCTCACATTTTCCTGCAAGGACCGTATTGCCTACTTTTGTGCTTATTTGACCCCCGATGACCTTGAATGACCTCTGATGACCTTGCAAATGTATTCAGCAAAAAGAACACACCACTCCCCTTCCCTCCACCAAATCTCATCAATATAGGCCTTACTGATCTATTTGACCCCATATTTGACCCGATGACCTCTGGTGACCTTGAAAATTTAATCAGCAAAAAGAACACACCACCCCCCTTCCCTCCACCAAATCCCATCAAGATCGGCCTTACGGATCTTATTTGACCCCATATTTGACTCCGATGACCTTGAATAACCTCCAATGACCTTGAAAATCTAATCAGCAAAAGAACACCCCACCCTCTTCCCTGACATCAAGTCCCATCAAGATAGGCTTTACGGATCTCTAGATATCGCGTCACAACGCGTCACAAAAGTTTTAAGCATATGTGACCCCGATGACCTTGAATGACCTCCGATGACCTTGAAAAATTAAATCAGCAACAGAACGCATCACCCCCTTCCCTCCACCAAGTCCCATCAAGATAGGCCTTACGGATCTCCAGATATCGCGTCACAAAGGTATTTCTTAGCACACGGCAGACGCCACACGCCGGACAGAAATAGTGATAACATAGTCTCTTTCTGATTACATCAGGCGAGACAAAAAAGGTATCAACTAAATTTAAATTATAAACACAACAACAAATAAGAGTATTGACAAGTGGAAATAGGTTTTCATTTGTTTATTTCATTGTCTATCAACCGTTTACAATCATTATAAGTTTTAGTTGAAAAATAAACTGGTTTTTAGATACATAAAAATGTTATTATATTATAAATCCAGTTCAAAAAAGATATCTTGTGCAATTCAGTGTGCTATGCATCATAGTACTATACATATTGTATCGGCCTTCATGTCTTCACTCTTCATTATATACCCCTACGAGGTACTCAAAATGTGAAGACTGATAGAGGGACAAAGAGACCCAGTCTACCTGAAGCCTTCATGTCTTCACTGTATATACACATGGCTCCTACGAGGGTGCTCAAAATGTGAAGACTTAAAAAATACAGTTCCAAAGTGTGCGCTGATAAACTGAATAAACATGAGCTAATTCACGTACCATCACGCCACATTGCGCCGGTAGTTTCATGCAGCGTTGTAGATAGACTGGGTCCCCACGTCCCTCTATATGCCGCCAAGATGGCGGACCAATAAGAGGGACTGGGAAAATAGTACGTCCAAAAAGTGTGCGGTTTACTTGTGGAATTCCACTAGTATTTAGCATATATGAATATGCATACCAATACCGAGCATGTGCATTTGTACTCGGCAACAACAGAAATACCACCCGATTGGTCCAATTCAAAGGCAGTGCATCGAATGATCGTCACGCTTCGCCACGGGGAGGTAAACCATGCGCCCTATTGCGTCACGCGATGTACAACGCTGCATGAAACTACCAGCCCAATGTGTCGTGATGGTGAGTGAATCACAAGTTTATCAGCGCACACTTTTGGAACTGTATTTTTTCAAGTCTTCACATTTGAGCACCCTCGAAGGGGCCGTGTGGAAAATAGGGAAGACATGAGGATCGCGTCTACGTTGTAGCACCGCGTTACACGATAGGGAGCACAATTTACCATGACTCGGCGTGACCATCATTCGACTCACTGCATTTTTCTGCTGTTGCTTGGCACAAATGTGCATGATCGGTATTTGTTTGCATATTCATAAATGCTAATTTCCTTGTGGAATTCTACAAGTAGCCTGCACAATTTCTGTCATGTTCTTTTCCCAGTCCCTCGATTTAATGGTCCATCATTTTTAAAGATGGCGGCCATATAGAGGGGTTGCAGGGACAGAGTCTATATAAGTATCCATAGGATTTCCAGAAATGTTTACGTGCATTTAAATTTGGATAATTTCCCGAGGAGTATGTATATACTGTCGCAAATATTTCCACTTTACCTTTAGCAGTACATTGCACATTATGTACTCAACAAAAGAAAGTCATACACTAGCTTTGTTTATGTCCTATAGAGTGTCTTCCGATTATTTTTTGCCCAACCAGGCTAGATAGACATCTAGATGAATCTTTTTGGAACAATTTGGTATCAAATTTGCCACCAATCAACAAAAATAAACCATTATTAACACCATTTAATAAAAATCTGTGACAATTCAAAATTCACATTTTCAACGCACACAAGCGGCGAGAAAATGCTGTGCTTGGCACTTGAATGGCTAGGAATGAAAAGGGATATTGACCACACAGTGCAACTGTGTTGTTAAATCCTCCTCTAGTCCTATGGTAAACAGGTCAAGATTTTCAGCATTTGTATGTGAAAATGTAGCAAAATTACAATAATTTAAAGGGACATTAAGTGGTGTTGAAAATTTTAAATGTTTAAAAATTTACTTCAGAATTCAAGATGAACATTAAAACTTGCCATTAGTGTTGTTTCTACTAACAAAAACACAGCAAAACTTGATTAAAACAATATCATCGCTAATTATTGAAAAACGCCCTCTATGCAAAGGTTCGCGTTATGTATCACGCGTACTGCAGGGGGATACTGTCGGACGTAAAATGCTCGTCCCGGCTGTACGAGCATTTTTGAATCGACGTTTTCTTGTACAAAGAGGGCTGATTTTTCTTAATCCTTATAGGTGTAAGTTCATACATGTAATACAATCATAAAAATATACTAATCCCAGTTTTTATCATAATTGAGGGCGCAGCCTCCGACACATCTCTTAGTGCCCCTTTAAGCTACATACTAAACTCAGAAATTGATACAACAGTACATGTAAAGGGTACAGGGTGTGTCAAAAAAGTATCCCATGTGGAGCATGAATTTGTTGGCCATGAATAATATGGGTCAAAGGTCATGTAGGGGTCATTAGAGGTCAATCTGTGCACCCCCCCCCCCCCCCCCCCCCCATGTTACCCATAAGTTTATTGTCACCAAGCTTGTTTGTAATGACCTTTTACTCCTTTCTGTCAACACTTTAAACTATTTATTGCTGTTTTGGGAATAACACAATCTGAGGCAATCTGAGAATCAATCAATGGCAGTCTATCTGAGGATCTCTACAGTGGCGGTCTGTGGACAGGTAATAAATAGTTGGAGAAATGTGTAACTTTGCACAGGGACTATTTAAAGATGTCTGAAGGATTACGTATCAAAATAAAGTTTCTGGCTCCTTCACTTCTGGGTGATTTCTAAAACTTTATGATACCCCCTCGTAGCATTATGGTGGGATTATACATTACATAAAGAAATACAACTTTGAAGTATAGAGACCTTCTAGAATAGAAGCTGTTATTCTGAGTTTCATGCCAAATAGGCAATCGTCAGATTGACAGGTTAAAGGTATATTATGTGATCTTTTCCAGGGGATGCCCTCAATCCTTAAAAAAAAAATTGGAGGCAGATTTTCTTGCAGATTCATACTTTTCTGATCATAAATCATAAATAAATTTCAAGTAACAGAGCGATACGATTCCTAATAACCTCAAAATCATAGTTTTAGAGTGAATTTAGAGTTAAATTATTTGAAAAAATAGATTGTACCGCTCGGTACAATCTATTTTGAATCCATGATTTTGAACTAATTAGGAATCGTATCGATCTGTTACTTAGATCTTTATGATTTATGATCAAAAATGCAAATCTGCAAGAAAATCTGCTTTCATAGTAAAAATCAATGATAGAGGGCGCTACTTGGAAAAGATCACATAATATGCCTTTAATGGAAGGTCTATATACTTCTAATTTGTATACACTCAGACGTTTTGGCATTAGCACTCACTCTATTTGAAAGATAACCATGAATTATTTACAATTATTGTTGATACATAAAGAAGCACATATTTTGTCATAAATCTGATTCATCATTAAGAGGCAGATCTGTGTGCATATTTGTATCTGTACCTAAAACATCAATTGCATCATCATTTCGAACATGCATGGGAGCATTCATTTTTCCTGCAGCAGGTAAATTGATTTCATCACCACTAGGAACTTGCAGGGGATCATCTTCCAAAGGTACGGCAATATCATTTTCAGGTGGGACATACAGGGAATTTATCTCTCTGTGATATACACCAATTTCATCCTCATTCATTCTTCTATCAGGCATTTCAAAATCATTGTCAATAGGAACATACGGGGGCACATTCATCTCCCTACCAGGTAAATACCTATGCCCAGATGCTGTTTGTTTATATTCTCGACAACAAAATAAACGGTTTCCTATCATGTATAAAAAAGGATTCAGAGCGGAATTTATAGGCAAAACAAACGCTATAATCCATGCAAAAGCTTCTGGTGAGACTTCTCTAGTTCCCGTCTGCACCAATATCCCAAGGACAATGATTGGACACCAACATAGGATATCAGTAAATGCTATGGCCCCCATCTTTAAAGCCATACGGATATTTGTTCTCCATAGTGGAGCAGATGAGCGGAGCAAGTGTAAGAACATCTGTATGTAACATATACTTGTAACTGTACAACACAAGGAATTTACACCAATGAATAGGGCTATGGAATAGAAGTGACCAGGGCGGCTACCAATAACTGTTAGAATTTGAAATGAAAGGATATCATCTGGTCTGTCAATTTTGTCATAAGTTATTGTTACATATTCAGTAGATATATTGGGTATCAAATGTCTTGCTAACGGAAGCCCTAAACATACTTCTGAAAATTCATATAATTTTCCACTTTCTACAATAACACTTGCTATACTAAGAGTAATTGCTAATACCCAAATGACGACAGCAATGACCACCTGAGCTGTCAAACCAAACATTCTTTGAACAATATAGACATGTCTAAATGCCAAAGATCTCTCGATACTTACGATTGTGATGAAAAACAAAGATGACTCACTTGATAGAACAGAAAGGATTCCTGAAAGTTTACACAGATGACTACTTTGCCAATTTTCCGCTTCAGATGGAAAGAACTTGTCATATGTTTGATCAGCAGATCCAATTATTATCATATATATACCCATAATTAAATCTGCAATGGCCAGATTTGCTATGAAAACCAACTGTTTTAGACCTGTATCACCTTTAATAATTTTTGTACATGACCAACTTATGACAAATGCATTTAAGAGTATTGCACACAAACCAATGATCCATACGGAATATTTAACCAGGTTATTTGGCAACAGTTCATTACACGTTAAATGAGGTGATTTGACCTTTTCTGGTTTACACTGTGATCTTGTTACATTATTGATGAAACAACAAGTGGCTGGAGAACTCACATAGATACTAGTGAAATTTTTAAGTCCATGAAAAGAGTGTTTTGTAATTTTTGAAAGAGGGTTGTTTATTAATGTCAGATGTGAAAGCTGTCTTAAACCATAGAATGTGTTGTAATGTATCGTAGATAATAAGTTGGACTCTAAGCTCAGAAAGATCAAATTATGCAAATCTTGGAAAATGTTTGCAACTAACACTGAGAGTTTGTTAAATCCAAAATCCAAAATGTGTAGTGATATTAGATTTCTAAACAGACCATCGTCTAATGTTTGGATCTCATTCTGACGCAATACAAGGACATATAGTGGACTTAATGTCTGTAATGTATCTGCTGAATGTTCAGTTAACATATTACTATAAGGATGTGGCTCTCCCGCATTAAAAAGGTGTTGGATTACATCTGGTTGCAATGTTGTAATTCTGTTGGTAGACAAGGGTAGAAGCGTTGATCTGTTTAACCTATGAAATGTATCTGTTGGGAGGTCAGCTAACATGTTATCAGTGAGGTACAACTCCTTCAAGTTTACAAGGTCTTTAAAGATGCCTGGTTCTAATGATACCAGACTGTTGTTAGTGAGGCTTAATTTAAGTAAACCATGCAATCCCTTGAATGTATCTACATGTAAATGGGATAACTTGTTTCTTTGGATTTCTAATACTTCCAATGCAATAAGGTCTGTGAATACACCAGCTTCTAATATTTCAATTCTGTTGTCATACAATGTCAGGATAGATAATTGATTTAAACCATGAAATGTACCTGTTGGGAGGTCAGTTAACATGTTACCATAGAGGCTCAACTCCTTCAAGTCTACAAGGTCATTAAAGATGCCTGGTTCTAATGATACTAGATTGTTCCCATTCAATCCCAGGATAGATAATTGATTTAAACCTTGAAATGTATCTGTTGGGAGGTCAGCTAACATGTTACCATAGAGGTACAACTCCTTCAAGTCTACAAGGTCATTAAAGATGCCTGGTTCTAATGATGCTAGATTGTTCCCATTCAATCCCAGGATAGATAATTGATTTAAACCTTGAAATATATCTGTTGGGATATCAGTTAACATGTTATCATGGAGGTACAACTCCTTCAAGTCTACAAGATTATTAAAGATGCCTGGTTCTAATGATACTAGATTGTTCCCATTCAATCCCAGGATAGATAATTGATTTAAACCTTGAAATGTATCTGTTGGGAGGTCAGCTAACATGTTACCATAGAGGTACAACTCCTTCAAGTCTACAAGGTCATTAAAGATGCCTGGTTCTAATGATACCAGACTGTTGTTAGTGAGGCCTAATTTAAGTAAACCATGCAATCCCTTGAATGTATCTACAGGCAAATGGGATAATTTGTTTCTTTGGATTTGCAATACTTCCAATGCAACAAGATCAGTGAATACACCAGCTTCTAATATTTCAATTCTGTTGTCATACAATGTCAGGATAGATAATTGATTTAAACCATGAAATGTATCTGTTGGGATATCAGTTAACATGTTATCATAGAGGTACAACTTCTTCAAGTCTACAAGGTCATTAAAGATGCCTGGTTCTAATGATGCTAGATTGTTCCCATTCAATCCCAGGATAGATAATTGATTTAAACCATGAAATATATCTGTTGGGATATCAGTTAACATGTTATCATAGAGGTACAACTCCTTCAAGTCTACAAGGTCATTAAAGATGCCTGGTTCTAATGATGCTAGATTGTTGACATGCAATGCCAGGATGGATAATTGATTTAAACCATGAAATGTATCTGTTGGGATATCAGTTAACATGTTATCATAGAGGTACAACTTCTTCAAGTCTACAAGGTCATTAAAGATGCCTGGTTCTAATGATACTAGATTGTTCCCATTCAATCCCAGGATAGATAATTGATTTAAACCTTGAAATATATCTGTTGGGATATCAGTTAACATGTTATCATAGAGGTACAACTTCTTCAAGTTTACAAGGTCATTAAAGATGCCTGGTTCTAATGATACTAGATTGTTGTCTCTCAATGCCAGGATAGATAATTGATTTAAACCATGAAATGTATCTGTTGGGAGGTCAGTTAACATGTTACCATAGAGGTACAACTCCTTCAAGTTTACAAGGTCATTAAAGATACCTGGTTCTAATGATACAAGATTGTTGTCATACAATGCCAGGATAGATAATTGATTTAAACCATGAAATGTATCTGTTGGGAGGTCAGTTAACATGTTATCATAGAGGGACAACTCCGTCAAGTTTACAAGGTCATTAAAGATACCTGGTTCTAATGATACAAGACTGTTGTTATTGAGGCCTAATTTAAGTAAACCATGCAATCCCTTGAATGTATCTACATACAAATGAGATAACTTGTTTCCTTGGATATCTAATACTTCCAATGCAATAAGGTCTGTGAATACACCAGCTTCTAATATTTCAATTCTGTTGTCATACAATGTCAGGATAGATAATTGATTTAAACCATGAAATGTATCTGTTGGGAGGTCAGTTAACATGTTACCATAGAGGCTCAACTCCTTCAAGTTTACAAGGTCATTAAAGATGCCTGGCTTTAATGATGCCAGACTGTTGTTATTAAGGCCTAATCTACGTAAACCATGCAATCCCTTGAATGTATCTACATACAAATAAGATAACTTGTTTACTTGGATATCTAATACTTCCAATGCAACAAGGTCTGTGAATACACCAGCTTCTAATATTTCAATTCTGTTGTAATACAATGTCAGCATAGATAATTGATTTAAACCATGGAAGGTATCTGTTGGGAGATCAGTTAACATGTTACCATAGAGGTACAACTCCTTCAAGTTTACAAGGTCATTAAAGATGCCTGGCTTTAATGATACCAGACTGTTGTTAGTGAGGCCTAATCTACGTAAACCATGCAATCCCTTGAATGTATCTACATACAAATGAGATAACTTGTTTACTTGGATATCTAATACTTCCAATGCAACAAGGTCTGTGAATACACCAGCTCCTAATATTTCAATTCTGTTGTCACTCAATCTCAGAATAGATAATTTATTTAAACCATGAAATGTATCTGCTGGGAGTTCAGTTAAAATGTTACCATAGAGGAGCAACTTTGTCAAGTTTACAAGGGCATTAAAGATACCTGGCTCTAATGATACAAGATTGTTCCCATTCAATCCCAGGATAGATAATTGATTTAGACCATGAAATATATCTGTTGGGAGGTAACTTAACATGTTATCATAGAGGTACAACTTCTTCAAGTTTACAAGTTCATTAAAGATGCCTGGTTCTAATGATACCAGACCGTTGTTATTGAGGCTTAATTGAAGTAAACCATACAATCCCTTGAATGTATCTACATGCAAATGGGATAACTTGTTTTCTTGGATATCCAATTCTTCCAATGCAACAAGGTCTGTGAATACAGCTGATTCTAATATTTCAATTCTGTTGTCATACAATGTCAGGATAGATAATTGATTTAAACCATGAAATATATCTGTTGGCAGTTCACTTAACCAATTAGCATCTAGGTATAACTCAGATACATTTACAAAGTTGTTAAAGATGCTTGGCTCTAATGAAACAAGATTATTGTCACTTAGGTTTAATTTATACAAATTATTAGTGGGGCCCCAAAAGATTTCTTGTTTCAATGACATAATGTTGTTTTCATTCAGAGACAATAATTGAATATGGTTACAATCTTGAAATATTTGCGACGCAATCTCAGAGATATTATTCTGATTAAGAACTAAAACTTGTAAATGAGACATACCTTGAAAACATCCCTCTGTCAGTGTGTTCAACATATTCCCAGTGAGTGTAAGCTGTTTCAAATTATTTAGGCCTAAGAATACACCTCGGTTTAAGAACATCAACTTATTATGAGATAAGTCTAACACTTGGAGAACGTCTAGTCCCGTGAATGTTCCTTCTTCAATGCTGAGTAGATTATTATAGTCCAGCAGTAGAAAATCAACATCAAGGTTGGTAAAACTGTTGTTACCTATTGCCTCAAGTTGTCTTCTGGAACAATCAAACAATGAAATCTTGATGTTTGAATCTTGCTTGTAGATAAGTAGAATGCGCTCACTGTGTGAGGTGATAGGACAATCAATACGGTATTGGTGGAATTCAAGGGCACTTACACATCCCGGGATGCATTGGGGTAGCTCTGTTGTAGATATAGTATCATTAGTTGAGGGTAAAAAGTCAAATATAGCTTCGTTATTGATGCGAGATAAGTCTGGATCCAACAGTGAAGGATGTTGCTGCATTAAGTCACCATAAATTCTGCTCTTGTGGTTGAGATAGTACAGTCTGTCAAATTTCTGGAGGGTATCACATAGGCTTGTCTGCGAAATGTGTAGGTCGCATATAGGGTACAACCGTGATGAGATATTATAGTTGATGGCTGGCTGTGATGGCCTCACGGTAACCGATGATAACTCCAATGTCACAGATGCTTTAATGTGAAATTCCAGATGATCACTCTGGAACAACACATCTCTACATTTGTCTGGTTGATTTGCGAAACCAGCGATATCGGTGTAGTTGTTGATGGTACAGTTCGATTGTATGATAAAGAAGTAATGATATAAGGACCAGGAGTCCGACTGCAATACAGACAATTGAATCGCGGCACCAACAGGTGATGACACCTGGAATGTACAGGCATTGTCAAAGGTGGTATTTAGGGTAACAGTTGTATTGACTTCCAATGCTATATGCTGATAAGGACAAACAGTCTTATTCTCCAATCCACCAACTGCCCATATCAGTTCATCATAATAACCCAATTGAAGATAAATTAGAACCACTACGCACCAAACAAAGTGGTATATATTACTTGGCATCATGGTGATAATTGCAGTTATGAACGTGATGTTTCGATTGAATAGGATTGCCCCATGTAGTGTTAGGTGTTGCAAGTTCAAAAAGTGAATTCACTCGTGGTATAGCGCAGTGAATAGTTGATTTATAGGCTCAATGGTAAAAGGTTTTAGTACAAAATTCAACTGAATTAAAAGCTTAGTTCATAGTTCACTGCTGAGAAAGTTTCCTGGTTCGATATAAATAACAGTTGATTAACAAACTTTAAGTTTTTATATTTCAATGTTGGTATAAACAATAGTTAAATGAAATAGAAACTCGGTTTGTTGTTTCCAGGTGGCAGAAACATTACTTGAATCAGAAGATCAGTTCGTGGTTTGTTGGTGGTTTAAACGGCAGTTGAATATAAGAAACTCAATGTGTAGTTCACAGGTAGTGCCGGTGTACACAGTAGATAAATGAGAAACTCAATTAGTAGTTCAATGGTAGTGGTGTACAAGGTAGTTATATGAGGACATTAACTTGTAGTTCACTGGGAGTGGTGTACACAGTAGTTAAATACGAAACTCACTTTACAGTTCACTGGTAGTGGTGTACATGGTAGTTAAATGAGAAACTCAATTAGTAGTCGATGGTAGTGGTGTACACAGTAGATAAATAAGAAACGCACTTTACAGTTCACTGGTAGTGGTGTACATGGTAGTTAAATGAGAAACTCAATTAGTAGTCGATGGTAGTGGTGTACACAGTAGATAAATAAGAAACTCACTTTGCAGTTCACTGGTAGTGGTGTACATGGTAGTTAAATGAGAAACTCAATTAGTAGTCGATGGTAGTGGTGTACACAGTAGGTAAATGAGAAACTCAATTAGTAGTCGATGGTAGTGGTGTACACAGTAGATAAATAAGAAACTCACTTTACAGTTCACTGGTAGTGGTGTACATGGTAGTTAAATGAGAAACTCAATTAGTAGTCGATGGTAGTGGTGTACACAGTAGATAAATAAGAAACTCACTTTACAGTTCACTGGTAGTGGTGTACATGGTAGTTAAATGAGAAACTCAATTAGTAGTCGATGGTAGTGGTGTACACAGTAGATAAATAAGAAACGCACTTTACAGTTCACTGGTAGTGGTGTACATGGTAGTTAAATGAGAAACTCAATTAGTAGTCTATGGTAGTGGTGTACACAGTAGATAAATAAGAAACTCACTTTACAGTTCACTGGTAGTGGTGTAGACAGTAGTTATATGAGAAACTCAATTTATACTTTTCGAAGTTTGCCTTGGCATAAACAGCAGCTTATACGAGAGACTGACTTAGTAGTCAACTGACGATATAGTGGTAAATACAGCAGCTGACTGAAAAGCTAGTAGCGGTTGTTTTTTCTCTGGTATATATAGTAGTAAAGTTTGAGCACATAGAGCCACTCCTATAGCCACTGGAGCAGAAATTGTTATTGTCAATAAGTTTGTTGGGTACACATGGTTCCAGTTGACCACTCACGTTCCACTTCCGGGTGCCCGTGAACTTGTCCTTTGTTTGGTTTTGCTCGTCTCATTTCACTTCATAGGCCTTCATTCGCTTCCCAGTCTTTATACCAAGATGACATCATTTTAAAATTTCCGATGTCTATACAGTAGTGTGAATAATAAGCCAGAGTACTAATAAGCCCACAGTACTCGTAGATGTGCCTCTAGCAATGATATACAGAACTATAACTGCTAGCTCAGTAACAGTTAGGAATGATAGGTTTAATGGAACCAAAAAACGGAAATAATAACAAGCGGATTTTATATCAGGAAACTGTAAAACCACTTTGATTTCTCGAGGTATTTAATTTCACGAATTTCGCAAAGACCTTAAATTCATGGAATTTAATCCCCACAAAAGAAAACCATGGTAAAAGCTTAAAACCTGAGTCAAATCTTTGAATGCCGAAACTAAATCCTCGCGAAAATGTTTGCTTTTAGTAATTCGCGAAATAAAGCACCCGCGAATTTTAAGTGTTTGGCCGTGTTTTGCAGTAGTCCCAGGGTTGTATCCTTGTGTGTGTGTGTGCTATTATAGTCTTGTTTCGTTTCCTGTAACTTAAGTTTAAAAATGTTGGTGTTTATTGTTACAGTCACTAAATTGGGGTGGAGTCTATAGATATCTGTGTTAAGGTTCGGCAATGTTATCTAGGCCAAGGAAAAATGATCGTGTTGACTTTAATCGCCCAACTGTGAAATAATGCAAATTAATAGCTCTTTTATAACCTTAAAATGGTATGGCAAGAAAGAAAAAGAGAAAGATGAACAAATGAGAGAAATATGATTAAAAGTGAAAAGTGAAAAACTTTAGACACACAAAATGTAAAAATAAAAAAAATAAAAGGTTTTCTTTGACAAAATGCAGTTGCACCATTTATAGACCCTTTTGTGGTGATACCCATTGATATTGATTATAGGGAGAAATCTACTAAACCTAATACACACACAAAAATCCAGTGCCATAACTGACATGCAAATTTCCTGTATCGCATTGCAATTTGCACCTTAAAAATCATCAACTGCGATACAACTTTCAAAGGCTGGTGCAAAATTGCGATACAAGATTTTGCAGCCCTAAATGAAGTTGCTATCGCGATTCACCTAAAATTGAACCTTGAAGGAATTGAACCTTGACCTCAAATAAGGTGCAATTTTCCACCTCAAGAAAAATTTGAAAATGTCAGCACTGCCTGCTATACTGTTCCTGTACACAAACCTTACCTTTGATAAATCTGCCCATACAAACAAGCCTGCATGCCTGTGTAGATATGGAATGTCTAATGCCACAAGTTGGTCCATTACCATCTTGTGAGACTCCCTAAGTCGCTGATGATAAGTTGGAAAATATATAGTATCCAAGAAATCTGTGAAAATAGAGTGTGATAATCAGATGTCGTTTGATTTCAAATTTACCTTTAAATATAGCGTGTTACATACATTTTCACAAAGAAACATACATTTGCTAAAAGAAATATACATTTTCTAAAAGAAATATACATTTTCTAAAAGAAATATACATTTTCTAAACGAAATATACATTTTCTAAAAGAAATATATATTTTCTAAAAGAAATATACATTTTCTAAAAGAAATATACATTTTCTAAAAGAAATATACATTTTCTAAAAGAAATATATATTTTCTAAAAGAAATATACATTTTCTAAAAGAAATATACATTTTCTAAAAGAAATATACATTTTCTAAAAGAAATATACTTTTTTAAAAGAAACAAAAAAGCACCAAAATAATTGATTAAATGAAAAATGCTCTCATGCTTAATTTCATTTTCTAGCAGAAATGTTGCGAGCCACATACATCTATCATACATCATGAGCATATATGAATTGGCAGCACCAAGACGGGTTGGGCATGCATGACCCCCCCCCCCCCCCCCACCCCTTCAGCTGATGCCCCACCAAATGTCCAATTTCAGTCCATATTAAGCTCATTTCAGGTAATTTTGACATTTAAGTCAAAATGTTTGCATACTTATGCACATCTTACCCCCAATTTCTTCTCTTTACCCACGCTCCCAGATTTACCCCCTTGTTTCCCCCCAAAAGTAATGCTGATATAACCACTGCATATAAGAACTTGGGATGTTTAACTAGATGACATATTTGACAAAAATGCACTGAAAAACAAATTGTGACCCATTACCTTGAAACAGACCAGTTGTCTCCAGATATGAAAATTAAGACTTGAAATTCATGTTAAAGAACTATTT
Source organism: Ophiura sarsii (assembly GCA_035610835.1). NCBI lineage: Eukaryota > Metazoa > Echinodermata > Ophiuroidea > Amphilepidida > Ophiuridae > Ophiura > Ophiura sarsii. The sequence goes on along the minus strand of CM069459.1, from coordinate 14,944,128 downwards.
GTTGGCTTTAAAATGACACCTAATTTGTCATAATTAAACATGGAACACAGGTTTTATGCAACTCAGAAGGTTGAAAATTCTTTTTATTTTCTTTATTTTTCCTCAACTTATTTTGTTATTATCTGCAGATGAGCCTTGCTGACAATTGATGTGATGGGTCACTAATGATCTTCATTGTGACCGACCTTTATCTCTTAAAACCTTAGCTAGAGCATGTTGTGTAAAAGAAAATACACAATGAAATGTGGTCCGTGGCATGTCCACCTTTGACTATCATTTGGGAGGGGGGAATCACACCAATTCGGGGGACTTTAATGGGGTTTTACTTAATTGCTATCCAATTTCAAGACTTCAGTCGGGGTAATCAAAACCATATTAGTATAAAAACAGCAATTGTTTGCCAGCTATACACGCATATGTTCAGGACTATCATTTTAGGAGCCTGTTTAAGACCCAATGTACCTTAAGGCAAAAAAAAGAAAAGAGTTGACTTGCCCTTTCCAACCGACCCGAATTTTCTAGGGTCGCTATTTTTGTTGTTGTTTTTTTCAACAAAAAAATTGAAAGAAGCACATAACAATAAAGAAAGATGAAAACGTGTTTTTGAGTACATGTGTAGTATCTGCTTGTTTAAAAAATAAATAAAAATAAAATAAAATCTTTCAAACGTGTTTTTGTGCAGTAAATTTTCAACAACATATTTTTTTTATTTTAAAACCGACCATCCGACCCTGACTTTGACCCTGAAAGGGCAAGTCAACTTTTTTTGTTGTTGGCCTAATTACATACAGATTCATGTATATAGTAAAAAGATGTCACATGTTACGTCACATGTTTTCAGTTTGCTATCGGGCAAAATGGTGTGCAGGCATCTGCAGACGACATTCCAAAATTTCACAAAATATTTAAAAAATGTCAACATTATTGAATTTCATTACCATATTTGGAATCACCTTGAGAAATGCATTGAAATAAGTACAAATATGCCTAGTATTTGTTCAGTAATCCTTGAGATACACTCTGAAAATTGGAATATCATTTTAGGAGCCCGTTTAAGACCAAAATGTACCTTAATTACAGACAGATTCATGTAGACAGTAAAAAGATGTCACGCGTTACGTCACATGTTTTCAGGAACATATAATCGGGCAAAATGGTGTGAAGTCATTCTGGGGAATGGAGAGAGAGCCTATATAACATCCCACCAGGAAAATCCTGGTCATGCCACTGAATGTGGCTAGTGGCTAGTGCCCCCCCCCCCCCCCCCCCCCCACACCGGCATTCTAACAAATGTGTAATCTCTTTAGGGTCACATGATAAACATGAACAATGGTTTTCATTGTGAGTGATCCGACCTCTTGTAACATTTAAGCCATGTTGTGTAAAAGCTAATACACAGAAAATGGGAATTCTAACAGGCAAGCATAACAAACATCAACAACGATCCAAATTGTTACGGACCTTTTATTTATCTTTTACCATCTTAGTTAGGGCATGTTGTGTGAAAGTAGGTGCGCAACAAAACTGGGATACATTGTAGCTACCGCCCTCATCATGCTAAATAAAAAGGCATGCAGCCACACGGCAAAAGACAAAATTATCAACATCATGCCTGAACGTTATCATTTAACATTTTTGCATGACAATTATACTTCTACTGGGAAGAAAATGCCTGAAATCAGGCAATTACCTGAAAGCCTACATCCCTGTGTGTACAAGCAAAATAACAAAATGGGAATTCTAACAGGCAAGCAGGCAAGCTAAAAAACTGCCACGAAATGATAAACATAAAAAACGATCAAGATTGTTACGGACCTTTGTCTTTTAACATTTTTGCCAGGGAATGTCATGTAAAAGCAGATACACAGTGAAATCAGGTTAGCACCCTCTCCTGGAATACCAATAAACAGCATCTCTTAGGGTCATATGATTTAAGCCAAGGCATGTGGTGTAAAAGCAAATACAAAGAAAATAGGAATTCTAACAGGCAAACAGGCAAGCACAAACATCTCTTAGGGCTCTTGCCCAAACACAAGTAGAGGAAAGTACCCATTCAGTGAGGTGTTAATCACCGATCCTTTGTCACTCCTTTTTACAATATAGAAAAAAGGGTTGTGCTTTCCCCGCTCTTTCCTCAAGCTTTCCTCTACTTGTGTCTGGGCAAGAGTCCTTAGAGATAAACATCAACCACAATCACAATTGTTACGGACCTTTGTCTTTTAACATCTTTGCCAGGGAATGTTGTGTAAAAGCAGATACATCGTGAAATGGGGTTAGTGCCCTCTCCTGGAAAACCAACAAACATGCTCTTAGGGTCACACGATTTAAGCCAAGGCATGTGGTGTAAAAGCAAATACACATAAAATAGGAATTCTAACAGGCAGACCGTTGTCTTTTAACAGCTTTGCCAGGGAGTGTTGTGTAAAAGCTGATACACAGTGAAATGGGGTTAGTGCCCTCTCCCGGAAAACCAACAAACATGCTCTTAGGGTCACACGATTTAAGCCAAGGCATGTGGTGTAAAAGCAAATACACATAAAATAGGAATTCTAACAGGCAGACCTTTGTCTTTTAACAGCTTAGCCAGGGAGTGTTGTGTAAAAGCTATGGGGTTAGTGCCCTCTCCCGGAAAACCAACAAACATGCTCTTAGGGTCACACAATTTAAGCCAAGGCATGTGGTGTAAAAGCAAATACACATAAAATAGGAATTCTAACAGGCAAACAGGCAAGCACAAAAATCTCTTAGAGATAAACATCAACAACGATCAAAATTGTTACGGACCTTTGTCTTTTAACATCTTTGCCAGGGAATGTTGTGTAAAAGCTGATACACGGTGGAATGAAGCTAGTGTTCTGAGTACTTTATGCATACAGCTATTCCAATTATAGATTACTCCACAAGATAGACCCGACATCCCAAAATCCTGAATACAAGAAAATGAACGAGAAAAAAGAGAGATTTGGGATGAAATAAAGATGCAATGATTTCTGGGTAGTCTAGAATGAATGTTGATCTTCCACGGGTCATTATAAAATTTCAGATATGCTGATGATACAATACAACCCTTAGGCCAACAAAAAAAAATGTTGACTTGCCCTTTCCGACCGACCCGAATTTTCGGAAATCTAAGCTCGCTAGTTTTTAATTTGTTTAATTTTAAAAAGTTCAATTTTGTTTCTTAAATTTGAAAGAAGCACACAACAATAAAGAAAGATGAAAACGTGTTTTTGAGTAGTATCTGCTTGTTTAAAAATCATAATTTTTTTTTACACAACAAAAAAACAACAACAAAAATCATTTTTTTCTTCTTTAAAACGTGTTTTTGTGTAGTATCTCCCTGTAATATTAACCCTAACACTTTTGGAATGGAAATGTTGAAAAAAATATCTGAGGGTGGAAATGGGCGAAATTTAGCGAGAAAAACCGGACTTGCCGACGACAGGATTCGATCCCGGGTACTCCAGCATGGATGACGGGGTCTTAGTCCACTCGGCCAGGGAGTCACGCGCCCGCAATTAACAATTCTGTGCGCATTTATCACCTGGTGTCAGTGCCCGGCGAGATAGACTGAGGTGACACGTGCCTCCAGCATAGTTTTCAAATGGGATTTCATGGGGTTCAGGGCTGTAAGGGTTATAAAATTTTTTTAAACAAATCAGACCGTCCGACCCAGACTCTGGCCCTGAAAGGGCAAGTCAACTTTTTGTTTTGCCTTATGGCTTAGAACACCTGTAATTGTAAATTACAATATCTTATAGTGTTGACTCCTTTCCTGGGTCACTGGCAGCCAAGACGGTGAAAACTCTGGGGAGATCAAAAGATGTATGGCCATGGCCATAGCTAGAACATCATCAAATGCCCTATCAACCATCTGTAAAGATAGAGGATTCACAAAGGCTACCAAGATCTGCATCATGAATGCTTTGATCTTCCCTGTTGCAGAATATGGAGCTGACTCAATATGATAGCACTCAGCTTTTGAGATGTGACGTTGAAGACAGATGTTAGGTATATGGAAAGAACAGCACAACTCTGCACAAGACCAATAGTTTGTCAGGATTCAAGTTGCAGACCATGTACACTACCCACTACAAGTAAGATCCTTTGCAGCAATTGCAATACTTTGAACACATTACCAGAAGAGATGGAAACAACCTACAATCCTGGAAAAAAGGTCTTGGAATGCTTACCAGACATGATATTTATACCAGGTTAAAAAATCTGAATTTCTTTGAAATATTAAAAAACAGCAGACTATTGCGCAAAATTGTCTAAATTTGTCTAAATGTTGGCAAATTTAGGCAAAAATATCTACTTTTGACAGTTAAAATTATCTACTTTCAGATTTGTATCTACAAAATATCATGCCTGCTTACATGTTAACACTTTCCACACGGCAGGCTTCTGCAGACCACATTCTAAAAATTCACAAAATGTTTAAAAAAGGTCAACATTATTGAATTTCATTACCATATTCGGAATTACCTTGAGAAATGTATTGAAATAAGTACATACATGCCTAGTATTGGTTCAGTAATTCTTGAGATAGACAAATCTGTTTTGCATATGGTAAAACTAATAGCCGCGTGGAAAGTGTTAACAATGGAAAACTAACACCCCCTACCCATGCAATGTTGAGAAATGTCTAAACTAATTGGGACAATACCAACATCATCATCATCATCCGTCGGCTGCAGAGCAGGCGACTACAAGATTTTCCATGCACGACGATCAGTGGCAAGTGTGGCAATCTGTTTTTCCTGGATTGCGCCTTCATTGTCCCCCAGTAATTGTCTTACATATGTAATGTATGAAGTGCGTGGTCGACCTGGTCTCCTTTTGCCATGCGTTGGTAAGTATAGAGCATATCTTTTGGCAGGCTCTTCTTCTGGCAGCCGGAGGATGTGACCCAGGAATCTCAACTGCTGTAGCCTTACCAAATGAATAAGTGGCTCAGTGCTGGTCATGGCGTAAATGCTGGTGTTTGGGATGTGGTCAATCCGCCTAATATTCAGCATAATTCTGTAGCAGGAGGTGGCAAAGGCATTGATTTTATTGTCCATGTCTTGAGAGATCACCCATGACTCGCAGCCATAGCACAGAATAGTAATGCAGGTGGTGTTAAACAACTTCACTTTAGTTGAGATGGGTATTTTGGGACTCTTCCACAAGCGCTCCAGCTTCCAAAATGCACACCAAGCCAGTGACTTTCTTCTCTTAAGGTCGCTTGAACCAGATGCCATCATAGAGCCAAGATATCTGAAATCTGACACATGGCTGATGGGATCACCATAGACTTGAAGTGTTGCAGTTAATAGTCATGTACTCTGTCTTAGGTGTGCTAATGACGAGGCCGAGGTCGGCTGCTGCCGCCGCTGTTCTGTCTAGCTGGGCCTGTGCCTGCGGAATTGAAGATTCCAACAAAGCAATGTCATCAGCGAAATCTAAGTCATTTAGCAACTTGGCCAGGTGACGACATACTCCCAGTAACCAACATACTCCCAGAAATACCCGATGGATTAGAAAATCCATTTGGATCAGTCGCGAAGCTCATAATGACATAAATCATCACCTAATGAATGGCGACAAAGGGGCCTATAGTCACCTGTACGACCAATTGATCCATATTACGTCATCAACCCCCCCCCCCCCCCAAAAAAAGGTCTGTCTCACATACATTTGGGAAAATAGCTATGCGATATGCGATTTGTTTAAATATTGGTTCTAAAGAAAAAATATCTAACACGGATATAAAAATAAATAAATTGTATTGTGTTTTTGGCCCACTTCCCCCACCCCCTTCATTTTTTTTCGGACAAAAAACCCTAAGCACCCCCTCCCCTAAAATTGGGCTCATCGCATAGGTTATGCGGCAAAAGTGACTCCACACTCCACATAATTATGCGCGCGGGGTATGTGAGACCGATTTTTCTTCTTTCTTGGCCTTGATTTACAATTTGAATACAGTGGCACAGCTTTATTCAGTTTTCAAAGTGAAGTCACAGGTTACTAAAGTAGATAACACCAAGAAGAAGAAAAAATCCTTCAGAATAAGGGACGCACCATTAGATTTTCAGGGAGTTTTGGGAAGAAGAAAAAATTCCCCCTCTATGTAGGCAAAAAAAACCAATTCCCCCATGATGAGTAAAAAAAAGAAGAAAAAGATTCTACCCCACCCAACTCAATATGAATGAATACATTTAAAAAAAAATCCCCCCTTATGGCGGCCAAATGAGAACCCCCCCCCCCCCAACCCAACTTCCTACCCCCTGAAAATCTAATGGTGCGTCCTTAAGCATGTTTACTTTCATCACTGTAAGCAAGTACAAATGTCAACGTGTTAGATTTCGATGTTCTCCGGATGCATTTGGGGTTGAGGAAAAACAGGACCTTAGATGACTGGTATTTGACCCTTAGTCAACAAACATGCCGAATTTGGAAGTTGTGCCAGCTTATAGCCTTATTCTTGATATCATTTTCATTAATTTTGCAATAATCCATGGATTCTCAAAATTTGCAAGAATCTAAATGGACTCTCGCACTACAGCGCGAATTTCTAGGCCTGAATTTTGCACTTCCATTACACAGTGTGTTTTGTAAAAAAACAAACATTAGATAAACAGATTAATTACCTTTCTTATAATGACTGATTCAGATTTATTTTGGTGCTTTTTTGTTTCTTTTCTAAAAATATAAGAAAAGTCAGCAGACCGACTCATGGTTCAAAGGGTGAAGACCCTGCCAATGTTTGTTAAATCGATTAGAAAAAAATAACGCACCTTTGTCTTGTAAAATGTGAATCAAACTGTGTTGAACAGAGGTGGAAGCTTGTTGAAAATCTGCAATTTGTTTCAAAACTTCCGCCATCTTTAAGTTCCATGTGTATATGACCCCAACACGCATACCTGACACTCCGAAATCCTAATGGGGAATGACATACAGGGTGTATCACAAAAAATACGACAGTTTTTGCTAAAGGACAATACCTCCAAAGAATGTCAGCTATCATCATAACATGTAGACATTATAATGTTAGAGCTGTGTCCTGGGTATCTCATAAAGATATTTCTTATAAAAATGCATTGATTTCTTGGTCAATGTTTGGTCAACATTATTCCAATTTGACTCAGAGAACTGTCACTGGAGATACTCAAGACATGGCTCTACATAATACTTATGTTTACGAACGATCGCTGATTTTCACTAGGGGTACAGTTTGACACAAAAAATGTTGTGCTTTTTATAACACACAATGTACAGACAAATACTGTCTTGTTACACATTCTGTGACACCATATGATAGTTGATATTCTTCCATTCATTATTGCTCTGAATTTATTGATGTGATGTCATAGAGTATTTAATAAGATATAACTACCACAGTGAGATATTAATTAACTACTTATAACAAACCCTGATGAACTGAACACACGCATGATTAATAAAAGTTTGATGTTTTTGACATCCTAAAAAAAAGGTATTCATTTGTATGTGACACCTCCCCCCCCCCCCCCCCCCACCCACCAATTTCTGATAAAAATGGGTAGATCTGGCCCATAGAACAGGGTGGGGTTTTTTTTGGGGGGGGGGGGGTCCCCTTAGGCAAAAAAACCCAAAACGGTAATGTTGTCCTCCAAAGCTCTCAGAGAGGAGGGAGGGCGGGCAGGTTTTTGTATTTTATTTTATTATTTTATTATACCAGTGAAAGCTCAAAGTTCAGCCAATAACAAGTTGAAATCACACTAAAGGCAGACTCCACAACACTTCATCGCTGAGCGCAAACGTTGACCACCGTTGACCAATCAGGCTGCGTCATTGTGTTGTGGTGGAGCTACTACGCATGTGTGAGAGCGCAAAGAGTTCGAGCGTTGTGGAGTCTGCTCAGCCCTTAAGAGTCGCACATATATGTTATAAACACTTAGTTTAATATTCAATGCAATTTAAACTGTTAAAAAATATCTGAAGAAAAAAAGAAAAACTGAAAGAAAGAAAAAATCTGAAAAAAGAAGAAAGAAAAAAAATCAGAGCGGCCCTAAATCTGACGAGCGGGCGGTCGAGGACAACATAGCCATTTTGTTGCCTTATGGACATATTAGATTAGTAACAAAGTAAGTAGACTGATAGTGGGATCGATCATGTTTCTGATTAATTTAGGTTACTTTTTCGAGCTGTTGTTCTTGAGCTCCGTAGCTCAACCTCAAAACTACTCTTCTCACAGCTGTGGCAGAAGACTCCGAACATAAAATCAAGTTAAAGACCGTCCCAGTTAATCGCCAGAGAAGATCAGTTTTGGAGGTTATCGAAATAAGGATGCAGAAACCAACCCTCAACAGATACACGGGTTATGACCTACCCGTCATCTACGATCTGCTGTCATGTAATCACTCAAAAGATGGTCATGTGACAAGTGGAGGGAAGTCACTACTACACTGAATGACGGGATTGTGATGATTCTAAAAGCTATGCAGCTCAAGAACAATGGCTCAAAAAGGTATCTTAATCAATAATTCTTTGGGAAATTTTTGTTTACAATTTTGAAAAAATGTGCAACTTCTAAACACAATTTGAAACTTTCTAATCTTAAATAGGTCTGTCCTCAATAGAACATGGGATTGCATCTCATATCATAGAAGAGAACACAGTTTGTGTAATCAAGAGATGATAGCATTTGACTGTTGTTCTTTTCACTCACCTTACTAAATGACCAAACAAAATGTGTCCTTTCCGGGTCAGGAATGTCTTCTGATTTAAGCCTTAAGATACTGCTGTGTTGCGTGTCTTCCCCAAATATACTCATTAGATAGATCTCATCTATAACTACATGAAGATAGTGCCTGGAAGAATGATACATTGGGAGATACACACAATCCAATTATTGAACCAAAGCATGTTTGTACTTATTTTATTGCATTTCTCACGTTGATTCTAAATATGGTAATGATATTCAATGATGTTGAAATGTTGAAACATTTTGTGACATTTTGTAATGTCGTCTGCAGACGCCTGCTGCATGGAAAGTTTTAAGCCTAAATATACTGCTGTGTTGCGTCTCTTCCCCAAATATGCTCATTAGATAGATCTCATCTATAACTACATGAAGATAGTGCCTGGAAGAATGATACATTGGGAGATACACACAATCCAATTATTGAACCAATACTAAGCATGTTTGTACTTATTTTATTGCCTTTCTCACGTTGATTCTAAATATGGTAATGAAATTCAATGATGTTGAAATTTTGAAACATTTTGTGAAATTTTGGAATGTCGTCTGCAGACGCCTGCTGCGTGGAAAGTTTTAAGCCTAAGATACTGCTGTGTTGCGTGTCTTCCCCAAATATACTCATTAGATATATCTCATCTATAACTTCATGAAGATAGTGCCTGGAAGAATGATACATTGGGAGATACACACAATCCAATTATTGAACCAATACTAAGCATGTTTGTACTTATTTTATTGCCTTTCTCACGTTGATTCTAAATATGGTAATGAAATTCAATGATGTTGAAATTTTGAAACATTTTGTGAAATTTTGGAATGTCGTCTGCAGACGCCTGCTGCGTGGAAAGTTTTAAGCCTAAGATACTGCTGTGTCTTCCCCAAATATGCTCATTAGATAGATCTCATCTATAACTACATGGAGATAGTGCCTGAAAGAAGAGAATAGTAAGGTAAAAGATCAGGAAATATTAAGTTCAATTCTCGGTATTCACAATACCATGCACCGCCAGCGGTTGCTTGGGAGCGGCAAAAATCTGCAGTGCAGTGTATGACACTATCATGTTCAAAGCCTGCGTAATACAAATTCAATACAGGAAAACATGTTATTGTGTGTTCAAATGTCATTGGTTATACTCGCGAATCCACACCCCAACACCAATTAACAATTATAGTAGATTCATTTTCTTTGTATTTTCATACAGGATCCTTCGTGAAGTGCGCAACGCTGTTCAACATTATTATTATTATACTTGAGTGAAAATCCAATGGTTGCTAGAACGGTGATGTCGAAGAAAAACCGCTGGCTGCAAATCATATTATGAATAGCGAGAATTTCAGGAAAATATGTTTAAATTCCAGTTTATTTTTGGATGATGATTTTTACCGACTACTCAATGTAATAACTATGCAAATGGAAAACAGGATTGGCAATAGTACAAATAATTATGACAGGTAATGGCTGCTATAGTGTGTTCAGTTTTAATTTTGGCTAAGCCGCTTTACAGCAGCGAATGAATACAGACGGATGCAGGCATGCATCAAGGCAACAAGCGCACTGTGCATCATATACGTGACGCGTTTGTGCGACCAAATCCGCATGCGTGTGGTCATAATCGCGTGCATACGCTTGGATTATTTTTGCATGCGGAGAGATAAGAAAACAAATATTTATCGCCAATTTGGAACTGATTAAACTATAGGAATTAATTTGGCAAGTATTCTCCTACAATTCACAGAATTTAAAACTACAATAACGTAACACATCTAGTGTCCAGATTTAGTTTGTTGGTATACAGTGGTATCTTTCACATCAGCTCCAAATTGGTGAGCCTCCTTCATTGCAACAGCAAAGTAAGGCCAAAACAAAAATGTTTGGTGTCCTTGACCGACAGACCGTGCACCCTGGTCCCAACCCATATTTCCCCCCCTTTTTTTAAAAATATTTTTGTTGTTGAAAAACTTGAAAATTCTTGATTTTGGGGGAGGAAATCTTCTGGAAACAGGACAATATTACCCCTACCACATGTACTTTTTAATAGTCTGAGAGGATTTCAGTGTAAATATTGAACATTTTTTGTCATCCTATATCATTGTTATTGGTTTCAAAGTATTAATAACATATGTGTGACTCTTTGTGTGATTTAAAGTTTTTGTTGGCTGAACTTTGAGCTTTCACTGGTATAAGAGGGAAAAAAGAAGGAGAAATAATCCGCCCGCCCGCCCCTCCTCTCTGAGAGCTCTGGAGGACAACCAAACAACAGCTGCTGTTCTCTGTAGTGCATCATACGAGTGGGTGGCAAGCGCAAATTGGACCCCTCACATCACCTCTTGGGGTCTTTTATCCAATGTCTGATTTTAACATTATCAAAACATGCACAAATCAAGCTTTATAAACCTCACAATTTAAATTTAGTCATAAGAATCAGGAAATATGATGAGTATAGAAGCTTAGCATTTCCTTGAAATTTCTTTATATTTTTCGAGATATTTGACTTCATATTCTAGAAACTCGAAAAACCAACAAGAGGTATGTTTTGATGTAATGGGTCACATATGCCAAAGTTGCTCATAATTATGTATTGTATACGTGGTAATTTTCGCGAGGGTTTTATTTTCATGAATTTTGCGAGTGGACATGAAAACGCAAAAATATAAACACACGCAAATATTCTTTTGGAATAGAGTTACATCATAATTAATGTAGAAACTGCGAAATTAAAGTCTCACAAATTTTCCAAAAACTATAAAATCACGAAAATATTACTACTCACTATATTGTGAGACATGTTAAGAGCAAAAATAGAGTTATCGCTTAATCTTCATACCTTTTACAGAATTGTAATAAATCCATGATCAGGCCTTGTGTGTACACATCACCCAATGGATTATGGGGATTCATAAGAAACAATCCTCGTATCTTAATATTCTGAAACAGATCATAAAAATAGAAAATATTTATTTGTCTAAATTGATTATCCCCTGTCTGCATTTCCAGAGACATACCCCTAGATTAGTTGGATAAACGCCCGACTGCCACCCAAGCAAACTGGGTTAGATCTCCAGCACTGGTGGTGCCCGTTTTCCTCCTCCAAATGTGACCTGTTTTTCTCCCCTGATAGTTTTGTTCCCAAAAGCACACTTTCTGGGTTTGGGATATGAGACCACTTTTTCATGTTCAATTACCTCCCCCCAATCCCAAATTTGACCCGTTTTCCTTCCATGATAGTGTTATTCCCAAAAGCATGAGACCACTTTTCATGTTCAATTAACCCTTATTGTTCTGAAGGCTAAAAAATACTACTCTAGCACATGCCGGTAGCATGTGCTAGCCCAGTCTATTTTAAAACAAACCTTATCTTAGCTCAGTTGGATAGGTGGCAGTATAGGTGGCGGATTGCCACCCATACGCCCCCAGGTTTGATCCCTGGCTGTGCCTGTTCCCCCCATCCCAAATTTGACCAGTTTTTCTCCCCTGATAATTTTATTCCCAAAAGCACGCCGCCAGGGTTACAGTTAACATCCCATCCATTTTAATATCCCATCCATCTTATATCCTAATTCGGCTTTAAAAATATACATTATTCAAACTCAATCAGACAATAGTGTTGAGCAATACCAACTATTTGGCATGTTGTAATGGACGCACAGCACATAGCCTCCTGGCCACATGCAGTCAAACACACACCGGCACACCCCGATCAGCTTACTACACATGCCTAACAACTTACAACATTTTAGTAACCAATCAGAGTGGTAGGTCGAGCTAACGTGTTGCGCACCACCGACGTCCATTTTACCATTTTAAGAGGTAGGTTGACCTAGACTCGACCCTCCTGTCTTCCCTATTTTACACACGGCCCCTGCGAGGGTGATCAAATGTGAAGACTGGAAAATATACAGTTCCAAAAGAGTGCGCTGGTAAACTGCTGAATATACATGAGCTTATTCACGCACCAGTCACACCACAGTGCTCCTGTAGTTTCATGAGGCGTTGTACACCGCGTGACACGATATGGCGTGTGAGTTGCTTCCCTGTGGCGCAGCGTGACGATCATTCGATGCACTGCCTTTGAATTGGACCAATCGTGTGGTACAAATGTGTACAAATGCACATGCTCAGTATTGGTATGCATATTCATATATGTTAAATACACGTGGAATTCCACAAGAAAACCTCACACTTTTTGGACGTACTATTTTCCCAGTCCCTCTTTTTGGTCCGCCATTTTTAAAGATGGTGGCCATATAGAGGGACGCATGGACCCAGTCTAAGGTTGACCTCACATGATTTTATGTGAGATCATGCACCTACTGTGACGTGTATCCATACTTATTCAGTCTGATTAGAATATAGTGTTGGGCAATACCTGATCTTTGGCTTGTTGTAAAGCTTCTTCTAATCTTTCTACTGTGAGTTGGAATGGTTGCGTTTCTCCAGGTCTTGGCTGTGAAATCAAACGATATGATTGGTTAATGAAAAGAAATTCAACAACATGATTGGTTAATGAAAATGTCATTATGCTTTCCCAGTTATGACATAACTTGGACTATTCGAATAGTAGTACTTCTGATATTAGAACTGATTAAGTCCCAGTGTAATGAGTATAGCGTAAGCAATGTTGCCAATTTTTTGAAAATGTTTTATTTGTTTCATTTTTTATTTTAAATGTCAAAAATGGTTAAAATTCACACAAAAATTCAAAGATTTTGAAGAAAAAAAGCAACAACAAAAACCATACCCCACCGACCGACCATATAAGAGAGGTCCATTTGCCTGTAGAACAGGGTGTTTTTTTAGTCGCCGTACCCAACTTTTCCCCAAGTGCAGCACCTGTATTTGTTACATAGCTCCTAATTCAGTAGCTACAATGTGTAACATTATAATACATACCTTACTGGAGAGATGTACATGAAATAGTTGCATCTGAGAACGTAAACCGACGTCTCGAAGGATAAACCCATAGTACGGTGTTGGACACAGAAATGCATCTGTCGAGAAATAAAAGCATTACTCAAAATTAAACAAAGGTAAACAAGTAAATTCTTGAAACAGGGCTGTACAGGGTGTCCTAGAATGATTTATACCAAGAAAGTTGCATTTATCTGAGTATAAATCTATTTTATAGACATCAATAAACCACTAACCATGACCATGTTTGGCACAAAGGTCTGTGGAAATGTTATGCTGGTGATTTGTTGTATCCTTTTAATTTGCGCTAAGAGTTGTTCTGTTTTTCCATGGTAATTCCATCAATATCTGAAAATGCATTTACCGACTACTCCACCCTTGTGCCCCGAAAGTGCACATTTGGGCATGATGATTACCAATGCCCTCTCCCTGCCCTGCCGAGCTATGGATGAGGGCTTCATAATCGTTACTCACCATGTGGGTCCCCTATGCAGTACGCTAAAGCATCTATACATGGTGTTGCTCCATTCATTACTATCACCTGAAAAAACCCCAGAACAAATCTGATTAAATGTACAGAAATAACGTCGTTCACCGAATGCAAATTGTAAGATTTATACACGTAGTTCAGTCAGTTCCAAATTGGTGAACCGGCGTATCAATTCAGAAGAGCGTTGGGGCGTTAAACGCTCACATGGCGCAACATATTGTGAATCGTATGAGTGATGCTTCTATACTGCACATTTCTCGCCAATCTGGAACCGATTAAACTATAGTCTGGTTACCCAATAGGGCCAATGTCTTACAAAACCTACTGCGGAAAGGGAACAGCACCTAATGAATTGGGAGAAGGGAGCCTATTAACTTAGTCACTTGATTGATCATCTGATCCAGAATATGTCATCTAAAATATCTCTAAAATATCGACCAGTCGCAACAACATCATTTTCATCAATGAATTTGGTCAATGACATTACCTCTATTATCTTTTTCGCTAACTGTACAGGCATATATTTTCACACGCGTGTAAGAGGGTTTATTTTGGAATACCTCCTACGCAGTAAACGTTGAGCCGAGCCGAGTTAACTTAAGACTAATAATCACACTCAGGATGCAGAAGGTGTAGTGTCGAACTAATATTTATTCAGATGAAATCATAACGTTCTTGGTCATGACAAATAAATAATACAGGAGAACATAATAGTTGAAGGTGTCGTGTGGTCAAAAGCAAAAGTCGGAGAGAGAGAGATAAAATCCAGCATGGTCTTTTATCTCTCGTAGCTCGGGAGGGGGTGTTGATATTTGCCCAATTGCGATACCCCTGTTTCTCGTGCGTGATTGGCCAATAACTAAACGTATTTAAATAATATGCACGAAACATACTCAGGTGCAAAACACCTGTGAGATTGGATTCTACCACGTAAACATGTTACGTAATAGTTTATAATATAAAATGGTATTAAAGGGGTACTGTTGCTTTTCACATTAGCCTCTCACACGCGTATGTATAGTCTGTCTTTCTACGTGTGTGTGTTAATGCCAGTGCCTCAAATCAGTGTGTTTTATGCTTGGTAACCAACAGACCCTATCTGAGAGAGGTCTGTTTGCCTATAGAACAGGTGGGTTTTTCCCATTGATTTAGGGATCAATGATTTTGGTAGATTGCACTACCTCTATACTTCTTTTCACTACCTCTGGACAGTGACGTAACTTTACAGGCACACATATCTGTCTTTTGTGTTAAAGCCAGTGCCTCACATCAGTGTGTGTAATATCAGTGAATAACGTATTGACAGCACTGTCTCGAGGAAGTGAAATAGTGTATTGTTACCTTATCAGGATCCAATGGTTCTGGTGCATTAGCTCGCTCTGTTAAGAATTCTGCGATGGCTGAACGTAGTAATGGATGACCCGTTGGGTCATTGTATTTCAACATAGTGTGGTCATACTGTAGTAAACTTGGATCGGACAGCTGTAATATTCAATCAGACAGGCGCTTTAGTTATCATATACAAGAGAGAAGGGTCCTGGGCATCCAGATCCCTCCCCCTAATGGATGACCTGTTGGGTCATTGTATTTCAACAGAGTGTGGTCATATTCTAGTAAACTTGGATCGGACAGCTGTAATATTCAATCAGACAGGCGCTTTAGTTATCATAACCATATACAAGAGAGAAGAGTCCTGGGCATCCAGATCTCCCCCTATTAAATGGATGACCTGTTATGTTGGGTCATTGTATGTCAAAACAACCAATTAAATTGGATCCGAGAGCTACATTATGAGGATCCATTAATTATTTAGAGGCGGAAACACGGGAGTGGGGAAGGTCCTAGGGATCCAGAGATTGTTCCCCATATATTTATGGTCATAACTTGCCCTAACGCCTCCCCATTATTAGAATTTTTGAAATTAACCAATTTTTTTCAATCCTGGATCTACTCCTGAGGCAAATTGGGGGGGGGGGGGTTGGGGGGGGGGGGGGTGCGTGTGTTTTCCCCTGCAACCAACCGTAAACCTCAACTAAGATACACCTCTTGCATACGTGGATACACACACACTGTGGACCGTTCACGGTTTCTAACCATTTGCAAACAATTACAAATAATGTTAGACTTCATTTAAGTCTAAGTCCACATTTGTGGGGTGAGGGGTTAGGTTCTCAATCTCCTATAAAATGTCTAAAAGGTCCACGGTTAGGTGACACATTTCAGATTGGGTGTGTCCACATTTAGATAGTAATCTACACACCCAGTTTATAAAGTCCACGTTCGACAGCAAAAACCAGTAGGGGTATGTGTTGCCCTCAGCAAACGACTCTAAAATCTCAAAAATCAGGGTTACAATTTTTTATTTGTTTACCCAAATTGTCAAAATATTACTATTTTCTGCTTGAAATGAATATGTTTGCTTGAATAAACATTAGTAAAATTGACATTTACCAATTTTGATTTGACATGAACCACTGTCTGTCAGTAATATTTTTTCAGCCAAAAAAAAAAGAAAAAAAGAAAAAAAGCGATATCGACTTATAACCGACCCAACTTCAAGATTTTTGGCACTTGAGGGCAACACAACCATTTTTTGGCCTTCTTATTTTATACTAACCTGGCAATTGTGACTCAATATCTTAGTCAATCAAATCTATATCAAATTATCTCAAAACTGTTAAAATAAACTTAAATCTAAAGCTCAAATAATCAGTAAAAGTTGGATCCATCTGAACAATGTCAGAAAAAAACTATGACCCGGGTTTGATTCCAGAGGCCGTCAGAGCAGCTTTTTGGGCTAATTTGACCTGGTTTTCTCCCTTGAAAGTTGTATTACCAAAACTACACCCCAAGGGGTTAGGGTTAACAAATTATAAACTCACCTTTTGTAAGATTTCCTTCCGCATTAAGTGATTCTCTGATGTGCCCATATTAATCATACCCTGAGTGTAGATTACAGAAAAACAAACAAATTAAAAGATAGGTACAATGTAAGGCTGTGATTGCATAGAAAGATAAAAATTTTACATTATGGGTATTTGGGTACGTAATTTGGTACCCGGGTACCCGGAATAGCGGGCGGGTACCCGGGTATAAGTCTTAGTACATTGTCCCAAATAGATCATGTTTAAGACTTGATTCATACCCACACAGACGCTCCTCATTCAATGTATAGCCTTGGTTCACGGCAACACCTACCCCACCCCACCCCACCCCACCCCACCCATCACCCACTCCCAAATCTGACCAGAATTAAAGGTATATTATGTGATCTTTTCCAGGGGACGCCCCCTCAATCCTCGAGAGAAAAAAATTGGAAGCAGATTTTCTTGCAGATTTACTTTTCTGATCATAAATCATAAATATATTCCAAGTTACAGAGCGATACGATTCCTAATAACCTCAAAATCATGGTTTTAGGAGTAAATTTAGAGTAAAATTTGAAAAATAGATTGTACCGCTCGGTACAATCTATTTTTAAACCATGATTTTGAAGTAATTAGGAATCGTATCGATCTGTAACTTAGAAGATCTTTATGATTTATGATCAAAAATGCAAATCTGCAAGAAAATCTGCTTTCATAGTAAAAATCAATGATAGAGGGCGCTACTTGGAAAAGATCACATAATATGCCTTTAAATGTTATCTCTTGCAACATTTAGCGTGGCTCCTATAATATAATAAACATTTCCATTGACCCTTGACATTATCTGGGGTTTCAGGAATGGACAGACGATCTTGCCCCAAGCAGTAAAAGCAGGCAGGATGCCAAAACACACATAATGCAGGTATTACATAATTGTCAATTACAGAGTTTTCAAGTCCTTATGATCAAACTGTTTGTGGGTGTACATGTATGTGGTTCCTCAACATGTTGTATAGTGTAAAACACAGAAGCCGTGAATAGTGATGGCACTCGATAATTTGTGGTGTAATACCGGTAATGGATGGGCACGGGACTGGACGGTATAGATGGTGTGACCGGTGACGTAGTGCCCGGCAGTATGCGTGCGCACCTATAGGGAATGTGCTTTAATTCACACTTGATTGATCATTACTTACAATGCTTACGGTGTAATAGTGCAGTAGTCATGGTCTGCATCCCTAAGCACAGTGAGAGACCAGGTACTAAATCTGGTTGCCCTGCAGTATGCGTACGCACCATAAGGGCATGTGCTTTTAAAATTGGTGCTCAGTGATGTGTGTTTTGCTTTCGAATAGTATGTATGCAGTAGTCATGGACTAGTACGTACCTCTAGCATGTCTTTAGACCAGGCGCTAATCAATTTGTAAACACTACTGATGTAAACAACGGTCACCTCATCTATAGTACTGGTGTAATTGGGCCGGTGGGGGATGGGACAATAAGTCTATCAATGTATGCCTTAGGTGACAAAAACAAACCACACCCTGTTAATCAAGCCCTACCAACTTCTTTGTCTTTAATTAGGGACATTTATTTTCAAGTACATGGCTACCGACCAACATTTTGGGATTTGTTTGAGTTTGTCCAAAAATGTCAAAATTTGTGCAGATTATTAACCCTAACCCACCCGGTGGATTTTCCAACGAAATTTTTTTCAAGCGAAAAAATCACACACAACAAGAGGTGCCACGCCCCGGGTTTGAACCCACGACCTCTCGGTTGGCGGGCGAACGCTCTACCAACTGCGCGACTCAACTTGCCGATCTGAAGCTACTTTTAGTTTAACTTTGGTGATTGTCATATTGTTGGTGGCGCTGTTTGTGTCGTCTACTTTAGGTATAGACTTAATTGAAGTTTACACAGAATTGTTGGACAAATTCTTAAAAAATGGTGCAGTTTTGAAATTTATGATAAAATGTATGTGCTGGACGGTTTTTGCAAGTCTGAAATATATATATGATACTTCACGTTTCATTGTTAATTTTATGTATTGAATTCATTTTCTCACTTTACACCATACCGTCATTGTTTGTGTCTGACGGACTTGATGCAAGTCTATAAATTCCTTGTATTCGGGTGATCATCATAAAGTGGCGCTGTTTGCGTTTTAAATTAATGCAAATGGGACCTGTTATCTACATATGTGTAGTATAGGACTTTCCTATCCCAAGATTAATAGAATCTTGCTCCAACTCCAACCTCCCATCATTTAGAAAAGAAATATGTATAAATTTACCTGTGGATTAGTCTCTGCATCAAACGGATTGTCTCTACACATATCAGTTCCACCAGCAAAGAAAGAGCAGCTCCTCTCCATCGCTGTAGAGGCTCTCACAGACATCAAGGCTGGTGATTGGTTAGATTCCATTTCTATGAATAAAAAAACAAACAATTTGTCATAGATATCTCATGATCTTCTAAACTCATATTCTAATGCGGTGGTTTGATAGGGTACAAATTATTAAGTCATTTTGATTGGACCTCGCAATATTTCAGACATCCCTTGTGATTGTCAGGCTGTAATGGATGGCTATGACGTCATTGCGCGCATTAATACATCGACAAATAAACTAATATGGAAAGGCAGTCAGGGATTTCTCCCATCCTTCGATAATCAATAAACAAGCGTAGATTGAAGTTAAAAACACAGCTTGACTACACGGTCAGAAAGAATAAAACAAAAAATAGAACGCAATTGAATTTTGCAAACTAATACACTACCTATCGGAACGGAATCAACTCAATTTCACCCCTTGATCAAGATTAGTTACGGCGATGTTGCTAAACATGCTAGCGAGAGTCTACGTCTAGGCGGATTTGTTGGAGATAGAGTCCGCCTAAGATGAACGCGGCAACCAAATGCTCCACTAATTGGGGTGTTAAAAGTAAATTCCAACTAAATTCCTTTACTATTTGCGTGTTAACACTGACGTGTTATTGTTACGGGGCCAGTGTATCTGTATCAGGAAAATAGACATGAGCATATCATAAGTTTTACACACACATCTCGACTGTAGTAAAGCCAGAAGTTATTTTAAAATCGTTATACAATGTATCTTCAATTAATATTATCATTCTTTACATTGGCATGATCTGAAGATACTTAATTAGTGAAACGACATTCGTAATTAATTGAACCTGATAAAACTGTTCCAAAATATATCCATGAAACAAGACATATTATTATTTTGGCCTTCTTTTACCAACACTGTAGTCTAAACAATAATTAATGTTGATAATCATCTCAACCTATACAGATACTACATGTAATTTAGTTATTCTTTTCCGCAATAAATGACTTTTACTTGAATTAAACGATTGGATTGTTTAATTATGATTTGATTGGCATACAATACATGTACACCTAACACGAAATGTCTTTGTATTAATTATGTTATTTTAGCAACTTGAAAACATCAATTTACAATGCAGTTAAGTCAAAAGTATATTAAAACCTATGTATTTTCAACCCCCATATAGTCACATGGTTTAATTTCCCATTTATGGCCAAATCTTGAACTTGTGCTAAACCCTGAGGTTCAAAATGAAATGCTTATTGCTTGGCCTGGTAATCTACAAACCAGTCTCACAGCCTAATACCCAGATACTCTGTGACCCTTATGCATTGGTATACATAACAGTATGAGAGTATGGAGCTAGTTCAGTTTACACCTAACTTACAATGGATTCCATAGAAAATCGGAACATCTACCTTTAAATACAACATATAATCATTCTTTAAGCATATAATCTAAGTTCCTGAAACAAGTTTTCAATTTGGAACACTTAAAGGTAGATGACCCGATCACATTCCGATTTTCAACTTGAAGTTTTCTATTCGACATGAAAGGTCATCCTTAAAAAAGTTGTGTTCCAAAGTTTGAGTTGCATAGCTCTAATGATTCTTATTTTAGACGCACAAGATGCTGTGAACTGTACCCATTGAGTAGTACACAAACTATATCGGTGGTTACCAACATTCGCGGTAATTCGACGTTATTTCATCGATTTCTCCGTAATTATACCGATTTAGGCCGTCAAATTTCAGTATGATGATGAGAAAAATACGAGCTTTCATATGATATGAAAATCTCCGTATGTTTGAAATAATTCTGTGTTACGAGAAAGTGATCGGGTCATCAACCTTTAATTGGTCTTACCTGAAAATTAGTATACATCAAAAAAATTAAAGTCTTGACTAGGGTTTCACTTTCTCTGCTCGCTGTATGTAAAGTTCCCAAAATATCTCTTTTAGTACTTTGTACCTCAAACAGGTTAAATATAAAACAACCTGTATCTTAATACATACATAAATATTATAAATCAAGTACATACCTGTTTAAGGAAAATAGACATGAGAATATCATAAGTTTTACACACACATCTCGACTGTAGTAAAGCCAGAAGTTATTTAATAAATCTTCGTGACCTCAAATTAAGATGTTTGTGGATAACTTCACGATGAATCACCATAATCCATTTTACAAATATGTCAAAAGTTTTAACTATAGGGGGCGACATTTCCATATCGAGAATAACCTTTGGGTGTGTTGTGGGTATAACATTATGAACTAGTTTCCAATAGCGTACGTGTATGGCAGGCCCAATGTCCAGTAACTCGAAAAACCTGGTTTATCGATTGAAAATCCAAGTTTTTCTCGAAAAACTTGGTTTATCAATTGAAAAACTACGTTTTTCGATCAAAAAACTTGGATTTTCAACGCAGAATGTAAAATAATTCGAAAAACTTGGTTTGTCAACGCGGAATGTAAAATAATTCGAAAAACTTGGTTTATCATTTTGACAAACCAAGTTTTTCGATCGAAAAACTTGGTTTTTCAACACCGAATGTAAAATAATTCGAAAAACCAAGTTTTTCGACGCCTAATGTCCATTAATTTGAAAAACTTGGTTTATCATTTTGAAACACCGAAAAACTTGGTTTTTCAACGCGGAATGTAAAATAATTCGAAAAACTTGGTTTATCAATTGAAAAACCAAGTTTTTCGATGCCTAATGTCCAATAATTCGAAAAACTTGGTTTATCATTTGAAAAACCAAGATTATTGATTTGAAAAACAAAGATTTTCACGTAGGTGTCAAAAACGTTGTTTTTCAATTGATAAACCAAGTTTTTCTAATTATTTTACGTTCCGCATCAAAAAACTTGGTTTTTCAATTGATAAACCAAGTGTTTCGAATTATTGGACATTACATTTTTTATAAACTTGGTTTTTCGATCGCAACACAATCTTCTTCAACGCAATTTTCTCCAGCCAACTGAAAATCTTGGTTTTTCGAATCGATAATCTTGGTTTTTCATTTGAAAAACCAAGTTTTTCACCTAGCTGTCCGAAAAACTTGGTTTTTCAATTGATAAACCAAGTCTTTTGAGAAAAACTTGGTTTATTGAGTTACTGGACATTGGGCCTGCCATACGTGTGCCACAAGAATGTTAACATCGGTAATGCGGTCGCTCCGGCAACCGGGCATGCGCGTCATTTTTTCAAAAAGGGGTGGTCAATTTGTTATTAAAATATTACGACCACTTTCCCCCGTTCTCTTAAACTTTAAATTATTTAACCCTAACTCTACTACACCACACGGCAACTGGGCGGAAAAATGTTTTTATAACCTGGCGTGCAGGTTTTTGGGCTACAAAACGGACCCAAGCTATATAACGAGGCGAATATACTCCGCCGAGTGTGACTGACAGCAGTGGTGTGTAGTGGCTAGGATCTGGGCCCTGGTACTGGAGGTCCGTGGTTCAAATCCCGGGGGGTAGGGGTAACCTTTCTGGTGAATTTTTTGGGGTCGGAAAACAAATCTGTTGCCGTGTGGTGCACAAGAGTTAGGGTTATAGGATAAATATGCATTAGAAAGAGAATTAAAGATGGAAATTTAGTTTTAGTTGCTCGACTATCTTTTATTCTCTAAAGTAAAACACACATCACATAATCATCAATGTTGAAAGTATGTAATCATCAAGGCTCAAGATAAGTGGCGCCTGGGCCCTGAGCGATTTTTACCCCTCAGTCCTTCCGTCATAGCGCCCGGTAATGCTGGAAAATAATCGACCGAGTGCTGATATTTTGCCCCAACCAGCGCCCAGTTGATGATCGTGAAGCTAGCCCAAAACATTGAATTTCAATCTGACAATGCTGCATGCAAGGCTGGATTTTTTTGTTGAAAGTCGGAGATGAGTATACATACATTGTTTGGAAGTCTCTTCATTTAACAGCCAAGTTTTAGCACAAAAATACTAAATTTTATCAGCGAAAACCAATCCTAATTGGTCACTGTGTCTATGTAGCGCCGCTGTTCCAAAATATTTTTACCAACGATGTCATGATTGTGGGATTTCCTCTAGCACTTCCATGATGTAAAGTGCCGACTTGCAAAAGGGAAGTTTTACTTCTCAATTCATTTTCTAGGCCACGGAACAAGCGCAATTAATGCAATTAGGGGGAAATTATTTTTAGGCGATATAATATGATCATCTATTAGTGATCGTTCATGGTGGGGAATACTACTGTACTTTACTACTATTCTTGGCTCGTATGGGGTTAAAGGTCATTAGAGGTCAATATATGTACACCCCATGAGCCCCTCAAGCTCCCTTACCCACAGAATATTGTCACCAAGTTTGGCTGTGATTGAAGTCTGACTTTACATGAGAACCCAAAACGGCAGTACCATAATATACAGTGCAGTTTAGAGTGGAAATATTGACTAAAAATTTAACTTTTCTTGATATTTCTGGATCTTTTCCTGTGTAGTCATGATTGTCATCTACACATAGACATATCATTAATTTTGTTCTTGTACTTTGCCAATAAAGAGATGTACTTTGCTTGAGAAAATGTCACATTACTCATTTACTGTATATTGCTTTTTGGACCTCTAGGCTAAAGTAGTAGTATTTTGTAGAAAATATTGACTAAAAATGTATCTTTTCTTGATATTTCTGGATCTTTTCCTGTGAAGTCATGATTGTCATCTACACATAAAACATATCATTTGTTCTTGTACTTTGCCAATAAAGGGGTGTACTTTGCTCAAGAAAATGTCACATTACTGTATAGCATTAGCTTTTTGGACTTGCTGAGTAGTAGTATTTGTAGGAAATATTGACTAAAAATGTATATTTTCTTGATATTTCCGGATCTTTTCCTGTGAAGTCATGATTGTCATCTAAACATAAACATATCATTTGTTCTTGTACTTTGCCAATTAAGGGGTGTACTTTGCTCGGGAAAACGTCACATTACTGTATAGCATTAGCTTTTGGGACCAGATAAGTAGTAGTATTTGTAGGAAATATTGACTAAAAATGTATGTTTTCTTGATATTTCCGGATCTTTTCCTGTGAAGTCATGATTGTCATCTACACATAAACATATCATTTGTTCTTGTACTTTGCCAATAAAGGGGTGTACTTTGCTCAAGAAAATGTCACATTACTGTATAGTATTAGCTTTTTGGACCAGATAAGTAGTAGTATTTGTAGGAAATATTGACTAAAAATGTATCTTTTCTTGATATTTCTGGATCTTTTCCTGTGAAGTCATGATTGTCATCTACACATAGACATATCATTTGTTCTTGTACTTTGCCAATAAAGGGATGTACTTTGCTCGAGAAAATGTCACATTACTCATTTACTGTATATTGCTTTTTGTACCTCTAGGCTAAAGTAGTAGTATTTTGTAGGAAATATTGACTAAAAATTTAACTTTTCTTGATATTTCTGGATCTTTTCCTGTGTAGTCATGATTGTCATCTACACATAGACATATCATTTGTTCTTGTACTTTGCCAATAAAGGGATGTACTTTGCTTGAGAAAATGTGACATTACTCATTTACTGTATATTGCTTTTTGGACCTCTAGGCTAAAGTAGTAGTATTTTGTAGGAAATGTTGACTAAAAATGTAACTTTTCTTGATATTTCTGGATCTTTTCCTGTGTAGTCATGATTGTCATCTACACATAGACATATCATTTGTTCTTGTACTTTGCCAATAAAGGGATGTACTTTGCCAATAAAGGGATGTACTTTGCTCGAGAAAATGTCACATTACTCATTTACTGTATATTGCTTTTTGGACCTCTAGGCTAAAGTAGTATTTTGTAGGAAATATTGACTAAAAATTTAACTTTTCTTGATATTTCTGGATCTTTTCCTGTGTAGTCATGATTGTCATCTACACATAGACATATCATTTGTTCTTGTACTTTGCCAATAAAGGGATGTACTTTGCTTGAGAAAATGTCACATTACTCATTTACTGTATATTGCTTTTTGGACCTAGGCTAAAGTAGTAGTATTTTGTAGGAAATATTGACTAAAAATTTAACTTTTCTTGATATTTCTGGATCTTTTCCTGTGTAGTCATGATTGTCATCTACACATAGACATATCATTTGTTCTTGTACTTTGCCAATAAAGGGGTGTACTTTGCTCGAGAACATGTCACATTTTTCGGGCGAGCATTGGACAAGCCATGATTCATGACACTGACAGTGCAAAGTTGGGTACTTGGTATACATATTTCAGTCATCACTCGATGGCAAGTCCTGAATATTCATGATAAAACATACCTATACAAATGTTGTAATCTAACTCACCCTCTGATGCAGTTGACAGGCTTCTAATCAGGGATCTAATACTGCTACAAAAAGCTGTCAAAATCAAATCAACAACAAACAGCTGTGAAACACACTGTTTTGGATCCGCTATCGAAAGCTCGTATCACTCATAGGTGGCTTCTAAATCTTATTCTTCAAGTCGGATCAAGATAAAATACCTGGAACCAATTAGGCTATACAAGTTGTCTGTACACATGCGCAGTATTGTCACCTTGCAATCGCATGTTTGGCATAAATTTTGCATAGATAACCAACCATTCGATAATGACAAGATAATACCGAGATAAATGTATAGAATAAATAACTGATAAGTGATGAATTGCCTGTCTGCTGTGTTCACCAATGCATATGTTCCAGCTGGTCAAAAATAAGGCATCTTCTGTACTACTAGCAAGAAATAATAGAAGAAGCTGAATTATTATAGTGAATTTGCCTTCTTCGGCTTTCGGCTTCGTTTGGTAAGTAGTATGCTTTTTAAGTTTTTTTATTTAGCAATAGCCAACATTTACATTTACTTACATCGATACTTAGCAGGATCCTTCAATCAGGACGTAACGGTAACGCCAAGTTCCCTGTAACCTAGGAAAGTGTGTGTGTACAGACCGGGATGATCCCCTACTGCTACTCTTTACGAAGTCGAAGGAGTCTTGAACCTTTTAACATGCTCGGGGATAGCTCTTCCGATACACTAACACGGGACTAACATTTCTATGTGACTTCCGAACCACGATGCGCCTTGTAAAGCGTAAAAAAGTACATGCAAAGGAAGCTAGTACATGTTTTGCCTTGCGGTCCAGCTGGACTACGCCGTTCTATATAGGTTGGCGAACATGTAGTTGCGTTGAAGAAGAATGTGTTGCGGCGAGGTTGGCTACCTGTAGTTACATTGTAGAAGAATATGTTGCGACGAGGTTGGATAACCTGTAATTGCGTTGAAGAAGATTGTGTTGCGAGTGGTAGTTTGAAGCCAACAACAAATTGTATTCAAATTTAATAAAGTTCAAGTCAATTATAATTAGATTTACAACATGCAAATGTAAATTTCACGAATTTTAATGAAATAGTTAATCACATCGGCTAGTTGAAGTCATGTTACTAAATAAAGCTTCGTTGGCAGTTTCAAAATGGAATAACATTATATAGGCATTGGTATTAATTCAAATTGTTTATGGTCTCACTAGCAGAAAAACGATGGTAATAAATTAAGCGCCATTGACTTGTTAAAAACTTTGGATATTAAGAGCTCACAATTTAATAATTAAATATGCGTCGTTAGCATATATTTATACAAAATAAAGTTTGAATGATTAAGTTAAGAACTTTGAAAGAAAGGTTTGTCCAAGTTGATAATTCGTTGTCGTCATATGCCTCAACGTCAATCCTATTTTCATATTAAGATGCTATTAGCACAACGTCGTTACCATATATTTATACAAAATAAAGTTTGAATGATTAAGTTAAGAACTTTGAAAGAAAGGTTTGTCCAAGTTGATAATTCGTTGTCGTCATATATACGAGGGGCGGTCAATAAATAGTGAAAGTGATCATGGTATGGGATGCATGGGTGATTCTATTGAGGGATAATGTGATCAATACAAAGTATGAACCTTTGTCTTTCAAACAATACAGTTTTAGATTTCTAAGTATGAACTATGACGTCATAGCATTGTCTCAAAGTAAGTACACTTGAGACACTGGAAAATCAGTTATTTGGCGGGAAATTTGAATTGTTTGTATGAAACATGTGGTAAGAAGATTGCATAACATGACACCAGAAGCAGGTAAATCCCATTATTTTTTCGCGTAAGTATGATACAAAAGACAATAACTTTAATCCCTGTGTAATTTGATATAGTTATAAGAGGAAAAAGTAAGGAGAGGCAATTGAATAAAAAGTATTCAAATATCAGTATTTCAAATAGCCAATTTTCATTGAAAAATGCCCAGTCAGTAAATCACTAATATTGCGGAAAATCAAACAATTTAGGAACAGTTCAAGCAATTTATCAGTTTGGGAGATTTTATATGATAGTTAACTAATTATCTGAAATTATTCACATGAAATCTGCAGAAAATGTGCGCATGCGCAGACGGCAGATCATTTTGAACTGGGCCAAAAATGGCTAAAATCATAAACTTTACCAGATAAAAGTTAACTGTGCCTACAAATTCTAATCAGACACAATGAAAAATGCTTTTCAATGTGTATAAATATTGTGATAGTCAAAATGAAGATACATGAATGTATCAATCAAAGATGGCTGCCACAACCTCTTATTGCTGTTTTATTTAGAGCTACTGGATATGTATTGTTAAGTAATCGTCACATAATTTCAATGGTTTGAGGAAATTTTATGAACAGCTCCTTTTGAAATCCCCACTGTTATTGCTTTACATCCCACAACAATTAACTCAATTATAATCCCTCCATTGTTATTTATCCTTTGTTGTTTTCAAAGGTATATTATTGCGGATTTTGCTAAATAAAAGCGTATTTGAGATGGTCCCTTCTTGTTGGAATTAAGGAATTCAGATCGAAAAAAGAGTGTCAAACAGAGATTAGTGTGTGTTCTAACTATGTGCCAAGTGCTATCTGTTTTTATGCTTGCATTGCCGAGATATACGCAAATGTATCAATCAACCCATATTCAACATATTACATATCCAGCCAAATAATTGACAGATTTTAGTCAGTGTCTGAAACCTATTGTGTTTAGGTTAATGACGTTACGTAACCAAAGGTATCTAACAGTCCAAAAGTGTATTGTTTGAAAGACAAAGGTTCATACTTTGTATTGATCACATTATCCCTCAATAAAATCACTCATGCATCCCATACCATGATCACTTTCATTATTTATTGACCGCCCCTCATATATGCCTCAACGTCCATCCTATTTTCATATTAAGATGCTATAGCACAACTAACAAAAATATTGCTTTTTCTACATTTGAAATTGTTTCGGATGTAATGCACGATTTGCATGAATCAATGTATATATGTGAAATAAATGCGTGATGCGGTATGCAGCCAAATGCTACCTAATACCAAATGTTCCCTCTGTGTCGTCTCACTCTCAACTTCTCTGACAGCAATACACAATTAACCCCCTGAGAACTACCGGCCGATTGGTTGAAATTTAGAATGTGTCAAATATTGTGCCAATCAGAAACATCGTTAGAATAATTACAATTTTCAAAAATATTAGTATAAAATATTTATAAGCAAAACTGTAATTGGTCATCAAAATGATTATATCATGTAATTGACCAATGTGAATTATTGTACGAAAGACAGGTAGTGCCCAGGGGGTTAAGGAAAATCAATCACTGGCTGGGGATTTAGGTTGCAGTTCATGTCCTGAAAGTTTGAGGTGGAGTTTACTAAGGATGTAAAGATGGCAGAGAAATGAAAGACAATCTACTGTATGTAAAAGTCAATATTTTCGCGATAAGATATTTTCACGAAAATGGTCATAACAGGCATTTCGCGATTTTTTATTTTCGCGATTTTCAACATTTGTGAACAAAAGTCAATGGAAGTCAATAATTTTCGCGAGTTTATATTTTCACGGATGAGGATTGATTCGTGAAATTCGCGAAAATAAATAAAAACCTCGCGAAAATTTCTACTTTTACAGTAAGTCTATGTATATTTACTATGTATTTATGAGTTATATAATCACTTAGTGAAACCTCCTGATAATGTCATAGAGTTTCTTTTTATATTATTCCCAGAAATATAAGTTACAATGGCAACAAATAGAGCAGGAACAACTGATGGAACTGCAGCAGTTTCTATGGAAACCCCTAATTCATATCTGTTGTCCAAGAGGATGTCCGCAGTGTCTGGAGATGATAACATGATGACCTGGGGATTCATGCAGTGTCTGGAAAATCCATATGATGCAGACAAATCACCACAGGTACAGATAGTAATAGGCCATAAACCTGATGAGTCTACCTCTGATGCTATACAGGGGAGCATTAACCCCTGATTGGGGTGAATGGCCCCTCTAAATGAAATTTCAACCCTCGTATTGGGACTTTTTTAAAGCTCTGGGTTGAAATCAGATTCCCAACTTTTGGACCTGTCGTCTACGGTCAAGGGTCGCTATATGGCAACAATATTTTTCATTCCCTAAAAATTATTTTCACCCTGCATTTTTAGATTCTTTGCATGCTTGGGGGTGAGAAAGACGTTTGGGACTAAATGCTACCCCTGATGCTACCTACACAGCAGTAGAAGTAGGATTATTATTAAGTCCAGATCAAAGTAATATTCTAGCTTTGACTTTTGAATGACTTCAGTAAATCGTGTTTCTAATCACATTTGGTGTACATAAAAAATGTACTTTGGGCAGATGGTCCTTGTAGGTAGGTACATGTACAGTGATATAGCTAGACTGATGGCGAATGGTGTAAGTGTAGGGAACGAAGTGCAGTGGGTCATGGCATAGGGTCCAGAGGCCTTCTTAATATTTTTTTTAGGGTTTTTAATGCACTTTAAGGGTTCCTGCCACATAATTTCGTGTTTTATGAGGCAGTTTAATGATTCTATCCACAAATTATTAAAAAATAAATATAATTTATTTTTTATTTTTTAGAGTGCCGGTTTTTTTACCCTTTGTTTTTAGAGTGCCGGCTACACCCGACCGGCTTAGTGACAACCCTGGATAGGAATGGTGAAGGCATAGACCTGATGATTCTACCTCTGATGCTATACACATTAGTAGAAGTATGATCAACATAATCATCCGAGATATAGTGTACTGTGCAAACGAGTAGCTGAGGGTCATGGCTTAGTGGGTAGGCCAACAGGGCCGATGTCCGGAGGGTCCCCAGATCGATTCCCGGCCGATCCTTGGCAATTGAGTTGGGGTTTACTCTTCCAAAATTGTGATCCCGGTTAAAATATTGGTTAGGGGGTTAGGGTTATGTCCAGATCAAAGTAATATTGTAGCATTGACTTTTTGAATGACTTCAGTAATCAAATCTAGTTAATGAATCACATTTAGGGCTCTTGCCCAAACACAAGTAGAGGAAAGCTTGAGAAAAGAGTGGGGCAAGTACCCATTCAGGGAGGTGTTAATCACCGATCCTTTGTCACTCCTTTTAGCAATATAGAAAAAAGGATTGCTTTGGGCAGATGGACGTTGTAAGTAGGTAGGCTCGGTTGGTCAGGCTTATCTTGTCATATGAATTGCCTAAAGGTGTGTATAACCCTTATAAGTTGTTTTAAAGGTGTATGTTCCGATCACCTTATTGGGCTATGATTTTTTTTAACATCAAGATATTTTGATATCAGAACAATCCTCATATTTTTTCTCATCATGTCTGTAAAATCTTAGGGGCTAGAGATGTCCATTTATAAATTATAGGCTAAAATGTGGTGGATTACTCCCAAAGGTGGTTAACCACCAGCCAGTTTGTGTAGTACTCAATGGTCAGATTTCTGGATACCTTGTGCTTCTAAAATAAGAACCATTTGAGTTATGCAACTCAAACTTTGGAATGTCGCAATTTTAATAATGACCTTTCATGTAAAATAGAAAACATCAAGTTGAAAATCGGGCCAGCAATCGGAACACCTTTAAAGATTTCCCCTCTTTTATCTCAACAGGGTATCATCAATATGGGAGTATCCGAGAACAAAGTGATGCATAAAGAGATGACTGACTGGGTAAGAACAATAGGATAGGTCAGCCCTTTTATGGCAAAAGGATGTATCTTATATGTACTTTCCTAATGATATACTTCCCTTTAACATGAACTTGGTTCAATAATCCTCACTTAGGAAAAGGTTGCAACTTGTAAAGACAATAAAAGTAATATACTGCCTTTTGCCACTACATGATTTATGGAGAAAAAAGCTAACTTTGATCATGTTAAAAGGAAGTATACTGTTAGAAAACTACATATAAGATACATTCTTTTGCCTGAGCTGAGGTAAAGGCGGTCGATCCGGTAAAACCAGGAGCGGAGTGCCCATCTCCCTTTCAAAGCGATAGGGCCAGACTCACTCCTTTTTATAATGTTGCTGTGTGGGGCTCGCTACACCTCCTCCACAGTGAGTCTGTTACCTTCCCAGCACTGAAGAATACCGGTACCCATTTAAATACATGTGGGTAGAGAGGAGTAATTGCGGATAAGTGCCTTACTCAAGAGCACAACATGTTGACCACTGCGGGACTCGAACCCACACCCTTTAGATCATGAGTTTAGTGCTCTACCCACTGTGCCACACATGCCCATGAATAGGGATAAGGCCACACAAAAAAGGTTTGTTTCCAGGAGCAAGCCTGAAAAGTAAAATGCGCAATGCGGTTTTTGTTTGTTTTTGGGAAACCTGAGATCGACAAAATAATAATAAGCTTACTAAAAGAAAACTTGACAGCTAAATCACTCTTATTTAATGCAAATTTATAGTGGAGATTCACTTGAATTGGGTTTATTTAGTAAAATCTGTGAATTTTTGTTACTCTTATGCTCGCTAAAATTTTCGCCACAGATTTTCACTTCCGTGTTTGCCGTTCACCATCTTGAAACATGTTGGACACAATTTTGACAAAACAATACATTGTTTTCGTTTTTTCTATTAAAAAATATTAAATGCGGTAGAATCAAGCATTAAAATTAAATTTATGCACCCTACTGGAAACAATTTTTTTAATTTTTTGGGCCTAAGGCCAACAGAATATGTGACCAGTCGCGTCAAAAAGGACATGTTGTTGGCAAACGCAGTTTTGAGATAAGAGGCCAATATATTTGGTGAAATATAAAGAAAATAATAGAAAAAAACCCATGCTTCTTCAAATCATATCTTGTTTTTACAAAGTCTGATTATGTTCAACATGGTATAATTGTAAAGCTTAGAATGTGCTCTTTCAAGTCATACCAATAACTCAGATTTGACTCGGGCCTCCAACATGTCCATTTTGATGTGACGGGTCACATATGTCTCTTATTTTTAAAGCCCCAAGTGTTATGCGTTTTTTGTTATTTCAGGATTCTTTGGTGTTTTTTTTTTGGGGGGGGGGGGGTGAGGAGCAGGCCTCAAATTAAGAAATGGAGAGGGCATGCAATTTAAGGCAATTTTAAAGGGGCCAACTTTCGTCAAGGCAATTATGTACTTTTGAATGAGGTGGAGAAATTGAGGGCATCAAAGCAAGTAGGTGGGGTATCAAAGGCAATTGCTTTTGATGCTTTTGATTAATTTGGGGAGGTGTAGTCCAAAAAGCTATGCGCTACTTGGGGAAACAAATTTATTGCATTTTCGGCCCTGCTTTTCAACTGCATTTAGTGAATTTTTTAAAAGCCAAAGCAGAAAATCCCTCTTTTAAAAACCTAAAAGAATATGGTAACATGTGAAGGCTTAACCCCCTGGGGTCTACCTGTCTATATTACAGTGGTTCTGATTGGTTTATTGCAAGATATACTCAATTGAATAGCTAATTAAAATGCAGCTTGTAAAATATTTCACTCCAATCTTTATCAGAGTTACAATTATTCTAACGCTGTCTCTGATTGGTGTAATAAATTATGTATCTATCTTTCTGACCAATTGGCAGGTAGTTATCAGGGGCTTAAACCTTATGACTAATCTTTTTTTGGTGCCTAATCACGTCTATAAAATCAGATTTGTTGATTAGTATTTGACACATTGCTCAAAGTATTATGACCTTCATATTTATGTGAATTACATTTTTCAGTAATATTCACACAAATTCAGTAACTTCACAGATTGAAGATTGGGTCTTTTTAACTAAAACCATAACTTCATTTAACCCTTTGAACACTGACACCCCTGAGTAGTAAACGGTAGCCCCACCCTGACACCCCTGCCGAAATACCCCTCAATAGGGCATAATGTCACTGTCTATATCGTTTCCATTACAGTCACTAGCACTTTTTTAGTTGCACTATTCATGCTTACCGTGTCTTGTTCATCCTTATTACTATAGTCAGAATCATATATATCCTCCGTATTAGAGTCCATGACCCTTGCTAAAACAGCTGCTGCCAACGGCACCATTGAAAAATCCGAAAATCCGGCCAAAATTGATGAAATAACTCCAAAGTTATCTGCACAGATTGTCTTCAATGCAATGTCACGATATCAAAACAAAGCTATGTGCAACCTGTAGCCCACAGACCACTTTCCGTGTCAAAGGGCATGTTTATTAGCGTTGGGGGCGTTGGGGAATCCCTCAACAATGCGCACATGTTAAAAGCCTGAAATCAGGCCGCCAGTGTTCAAAGGGTTGAAACCAGTAGTGATTCAGTCTTATATTTCATCTCTTTATTATTTGCAGTTTAATGCTTGCGGACAACAGTGGGACAGTTCTATGATGGTATACAATGATTATCTTGGTGTGTTTACACTACGTGAAGCACTAGCTGAGTTCCTTACAGAGCAGGGAAAAGCACCAGAACCATTAGATCCTAATAAGGTAATACCACACTCTAATATGGCAATGTACCAGGAGCGCAATACCCCAATAAGGTGATGTGATAATACAATGCCCTAATAAGGTAATGGACTATACCCTGATATGGGACAGTTCTATGATGGTAAATGAAGAGATCCTAGGAAGGAAGATCAAGCAAGTAGAAAATTCCAACATAAACTGTCAGCATAAAGCATCTTGGGACCTTATCAACGAGATCAGTGGGCGTAAAACAGCTAAAAAGGGACAGATCAAAGGTGAAACACAGACAGAAAGATTGGAATCCTGGCATACCCACTTCCAGAAACTACTCGGAAATCCCCCTGTCATAACAAATGAGGATGAAGAATTAAGTCAATTGTTTCAGGAATTTAACATACGAACAGACGCTTTTGATCAGAAAGAATACAACGCTGCCAAGAAGAATATTACTGAAGGCAAAAGCCCCGGTGAAGACGAGATCCCACCGGAAGTTCTCAAAAGATGTGACCTGGATGATATAATTCTTAACTTCTGCAATGATGCGCTTATAAATGGGAGAAAACCAGACCAGTGGTCCATACTAAATCTCATCCCAATTCCAAAGAGTGGAGATTTACGAGAAGGAAAGAACTATAGGGGAATCTGCTTATCGTCCATTGTAGCAAAAACTTACAACAGGCTGCTCCTTAACAGAATTCGACCTCACCTAGACCCGGTTCTACGAATCAATCAAAATGGTTTTCGCCCAGGTAGATCAACAGTGTCTCAAATTCTGGCATTAAGAAGGATAGTAGAGGAAATTAAGAACAACAACCTCATTGCAGCATTGGTCTTCATAGACTTCAAAAAAGCATTTGATACCGTCCATCGTGGTAAGATGTTGGATATATTACGAGCCTATGGTGTACCAGAGAGGCTAGTGGCTGCCATTGGACTTACATACCAACAAACCAAAGCACATGTTACTTCTCCAGATGGCATCACTAAGGACTTCGAAATACAAGCAGGGGTTCTTCAGGGTGATACACTAGCACCGTTTTTGTTCATAATCATCCTAGACTATGTACTGAGGAAGGCATTGGCAGGAAAAGAAGAGCAACTAGGCTTCACACTTGTTCCCAGGCAAAGTAGAAGAATAGGGCCGCAGACAATTACAGACCTTGACTTCGCAGACGACATTGCTCTCCTTGCAGACAATCTACGGGATGCAGAGGAACTACTACATCTGGTGGAAGCAGCTGCGCTTACAGTTGGTCTTGGGATGAACGCCCAAAAACAAAGGCAATGCTGTACAAAGAAGCTCCAACGCCAATTAAAACACTGGATGGTAATGATCTTGAAATTGTCCAAGACTTCAAATACCTTGGTGCCTGGATTGCTAGTAGTGAACAAGATTTCAACATAAGAAAGGCTCAAGCTTGGAAAGCCTGTAACAGCATGACAAAAATATGGAACAGTAAACTCCCAAGAAACCTGAAAATAAAGCTGTTTACCACCACTGTTGAATCTGTTTTGACCTATGGAGCCGAGACTTGGACACTAACAGCTAAAATGAGAAAAGCGCTGGATGGTTGCTACACTCGCCTCTTAAGAAAAGCACTTAATGTATCATGGCAATCTCACACCACCAACAAAGATCTATATGGGAACCTGCTACCAATATCAGAGAGGCTAAGACGGAGGAGATTAAAATTTGCCGGCCACTGTGCCAGAAGGGAAGAGGAAGCAGTCTCCAAAGTTCTCCTGTGGCAACCCAAGCATGGACACAAGGCTAGAGGACCACCACGAAAGAATTACATCAAGCTTTTATCAGAGGATACAGGACTAACTAGGCAGGACATGAAAAACTGCATGCTTGAAAGACCAGTATGGAAGGCCATCACAGAAGTCCGTCCCTTCGGGATGCCTTAAGCAAGCAAGTAAGCATGATGGTATACAATGATTATCTTGGTGTATTTACACTATGTGATGCACTAGCTGAGTTCCTTACGGAGCAGGGACAAGCACCAAAACCGTTAGATCTTAATAAGGTAATACCACAGCCTAATAAGGCAATGTACCAGGAGCGCAATACCCCAATAAGGTGATGTGATAATACAATGCCCTAATAAGGTAATGGACTATACCCTGATATGGGACAGTTCTATGATGGTATACAATGATTATCTTGGTGTATTTACACTACGTGATGCACTAGCTGAGTTCCTTACGGAGCAGGGACAAGCACCAGAACCGTTAGATCCTAATAATAAGGTAATACCACAGCCTAAATCGTCAGCCTGCTTTGATAATTGCCTAACTCACTTTTCAGCGAAATTGAGCTTTTTGTCATTGACCAGTCAAAAGTGTTGATAAATGGCAATTTGATTGAAAATCGGTGTGATGTGACTGATTCCTATGCATGTGATACCAATGTTATACACATGTGATATGTATTTTCATCACATTGATGTTATATTTCATATGCGTATCAAAAGGTTTATTGAAAACATACCCATTTGATACCAATATGAAACCCATGTGATTATTACTGTGTTTATTATATGTCCATGTGATATGCATTTGATACCAATATGAAACCCATGTGATTATTACTGTGTTATTATATGTCCATGTGATATGCATTTCATACCAATGTGATCCCCATGTGACATGTGATACTTATCAGTGGCATAGCCAGGTATTTCATATTTGGGGGGGGGGGGGCGAAAAATGAAAGTGAACCGACAGTGCAGTGGCGTAGCTAGGATTTTTTTCAGGGGGGGTAAGATTTCTGAAATTTTCCTAAAAGGTTGCCCCACATTTTTTGCAGTCACCTCGTGAATTTCACGTAAGTAGTGGGGGGGGGCAGTCCCAACAATTTGCACAGTCAAAAAAAAGAATCTATTTGGGTTAGATCCCCCCCGCCCCCCCCCCCCCCCCACACACAAACCCTCGAGCGACGTCCCTGCCCCCGACTGGCAGTAAATTCCTTTGCCGCACGCTACTGTTGGTGGCGGGGGCACAAAGATCGTTTTAAGGTTTTTTAAGGATTTTTTTCTGTTGGGGGAGGGGGCAACTGCCCGACAGTGCCAATCTCGACAGACAGTGTCAAGTCTCAACCAACACGTCTCCCCTGCCCCCCCCCCCCTTCTGGCTACGCCATTGATACTTATGTGATTATTACTCTGTATGTTATTGTATGTTATTATATTAGGTGATCATTCTGAATGGTGGTGATACATGTATAGAGGCATTGGGATTCTGTCTAGCGGAGCCAAATGGTAGGTGTAATCTAAACATGTTTGAAAATATCCAAACAAAAATGTGTGGAGTATATGGTGGGATATTTTTAAACATTGCTTTCTTAGTGGTGTTTTGAGTCACTGTTAAAATGAAGCTTTTGAGTCACTGTTAAAATGAAGCTTTTGAGTGACTGTTAAAATGAAGCTTTTGAGTCACTGTTAAAATGAATCTTTTGAGTCACTGTTAAAATGAAGCTTTCTAGTCAATATTGTGACCCCTCACATCAAAACATACCTCTTGTCTGTTTTCCTAGTTTCTAGATAATGCTTACTTACTTGCTTAATTCGAGTTGTGTTCTCGATCTACAATGGCTCTCCACACCTTCCTGTCCTGCATTGCTGTCTTTATGTCTCCGACATCCAAACCAGTGTCCTGTTTTAGCACATCGATGTAAGTTAGAGCAGGTCTTCCAGGTTTTCTTCTCCCATGCTTTGGTATCCAATGAACCAGCTTTGACACGCATTCTTGACTCCTAAAGCAGTGGCCTGAGAATCTTGTCCTTCTCTCCCTGATCTTTTGGGTGATTTTGGGGAGGTCTCCATACAGCTCTGTGTTAGTTGTATGTTGTTTCCAGTGAATGTTGAGGACAGCCCTCAGCATATGAGTATAACAGCCGTCAAGTTGCTCTGCTAGCTTAGGGGTGGTGGTCCATGCCTCGCAGCCATATAGTAACACAGATTCAACAGTTGCGGCGAACAGGCGAAGTTTGAATTTTCTTGGTAGGGTGGATTTCCAGATCTTGTTCAGCTTCCCACAGGCTCTCCAAGCTGCTGCCTTGCGTTGCTTGATATCTGTTTCAGTGCTTGACATCCAGACACCTAGGTATTTGAAATCGTTTACTTCATCTAGTTTGGTTCCATCATTTGTTCTGATTTCCACCGCATTTGTTTGGTTGTATGCCATGAGCTTTGTCTTCTTTGCATTCATAGACAAGCCAACTTTAGCCACTGATGTCTCGACCCTCTGAAGCAGATCTTGTGCCTGGTGTAGTTCTTCAGACAGCAGGGCAATATCGTCTGCAAAGTCAAAGTCTGTCACTGCTACAGGTCCAATCCTTCTGCTTTTTCGCTTTTCAAGGTGGAATCCAAGCTCTTCTTCCTTTCCTGTTATAGCCATTCTCAGGGCGAAGTCTAGTACAATAACAAACAGATATGGGGCAAGGGTGTCACCCTGAAGTACACCAGCTAAGATTTCGAACAGATCTGTTTCTCCATCTGGAGAAATCACTTTAGCCATAGTTCCCTTGTACATGTCTCCAACAGCATCGACGATCTGTTCTGGTATGCCATAAGCGTGCAGAATTCTTAGCATTTTGCCACGATGGATGGTATCAAAGGCCTTCCTGAAGATAATAATAAAGTAAAATGTCTTGAAAAATATGAAGTAAATTAAAAGGAAATTATATGCTTCTTTCTATTCATCATATTTCCCGATTCTTAAGGCTGAATTTCAATGAGGTATACATTTAAAGCTTGATTTGTTGGTGTTTTGATGATGTTAAAATCTGACATTGGATTAAAGACCCAAAAGAGGTATGTTTTGATGTGACAGGTCACATATTATTTTCCTTTATTGTTTGTTTTGATTTATTACAAAAAATGGTACTTGTTGGTTTATTGAATTGACAGTAATTTTACTCTGTTTTTAATGTCAACAGATGCCATATTGTGCCCTACACCCTACTATGGAGCTATCAAAGCTAACTTTGGTATGAGAGCTGATGTCAATATATTCCCTCTACATTTGTCTAGTCAGGTAGGTAATTTGATTGATTGATTGATTGGTTGATTGGTTGGTTGGTTGG
This sequence comes from Ophiura sarsii, assembly GCA_035610835.1. Classification (NCBI taxonomy): domain Eukaryota; kingdom Metazoa; phylum Echinodermata; class Ophiuroidea; order Amphilepidida; family Ophiuridae; genus Ophiura; species Ophiura sarsii. The sequence goes on along the minus strand of CM069459.1, from coordinate 14,904,901 downwards.
TTGATTGATTGATTGATTGATTGATTGATTGATTGACCAATCGCGATTGATTGATTGATTGATTGATTGATTGATTATGAAATGGGCCCGGGGGGGTCGGTGAACATACCAAGCGGGTACGCATCCGCGTCCAAAAAAAACGTCGAAAAGGGTCCAGATTTCACCACACGACGTCGTCGACGAATTTCTGAAAAAGGGGTACTTTTTAGGGGGCATCGCACTTTAGGGTATCCATAACAGCATCGAGGTATCGACGTTTAGGGGTACTAATTGCCGGGCTCATTGTTGTATGTGTGATTTCTCAATAAACATGCAAAATGTTGAAAAAAAGCTTCAATATTTCCCTACTTTTTGCATGCATTCTACATCATGCATATCACATGCATATATCTGTATGAATGTCACATGATTATGAATTAAGATTATTTTGAGCATTACTATATTACGTCATTTAGGGTTGCATTATTGAGTGTTGGTAACGCCGTTTAGGGTAGGGTTTGTATGGGTTACGCCATTTAGGGGTATCAAAATAGTGTTCTGGTTTACGCCATTTAGGGTCCATTCTAGAGGTGCTTGGACGCGCATGTGTACCCGCTTGGTATGTTCACTGACCCCCCCGGGGAAATGGGCTGTGAGATTGAACTCTAATGGGTCTATTTTCGATTTAAATCTTTTTGGTCCTTAGAATCTTTGAGGGTCAAAGTCTGTTTTGGTACCAATATCCTAAAATGAACAAAAAGTGAGTTTAAAGTCCTTCTGGTGTTCAACCCTTGAGATTAAGAAGTTTAAAGATAGCTCAGATTTTCCCAGGACTCAAAGTCATCTTAAATAAACAACCAACATTTGTTGTCTTGTTTTTATTTTCAGATTGAAGCGGGTGAAACATCTCCATTTCAACTCACAGTAGAGAAACTTGAAAGAGCCATGAAGGAGGCTAAAGATCAGGTAATTTTAATATGTGACACGATCAAGCAGAATGAGTCGGATGTCGGCAATATTGATTTTGAGTTATAGGTAAAAAGATGTGAAAAATTCTTATGTTTTACTTTGTTTTCTCAGTTGGTAAATTGTTTGTAACTTAAAAACCAGAAGACAAATTCATGTGGGGTTTGATCCATACTGTAGCATTTTACACTGGCTTTAAATGATAGACAGATATTAAAATTGAAAACTGCCGACATGTGACTCATTTCGCTTGATCACGTCACATATTATGTTGGTAAATTTAAAGAAAAAAGTAAACAATATTTCCACTATTTTTCACTGGTCTGTGTTGAAAAAGAAGAAAAAGGGATTGCATTTGCCGAACTCAAAAAGTATTAAAGAATGATAAAAATTGTGCTTATTATTTCTCCTTTTCGGTCTAAAGAAGCAGAGGAATTTTAGGAATTGCTTTGTAAAAGAGCATAACGCTCCAAAAGGAAGTAACGCTTGCACCATAATGTGTACTGTCACCACTACACCTAGCACTGGTATCGGGCTCGCTATTTTTCTTATTTTACTGATATTCCAGTTAAAAATGGAACTTGTTTGCGATAATTTCCCCCAACAATTTCCCCAATGCTAGGCTACAATATGTTGAACTGGGCCCCAACACTGATGTTACAGTAGCGCCAGAGCAGCGAGCCCAGGAATACTGGTCAGTATTTTAAAGAGTTGACCACCCACAGAGCCGACTTGGTGCATACAGACATGATACAGATCATGGAAATCCCCTGTGAAAATCGCCAGGGACTTTTTGCGAGTTCCTTACGCTCTCATGGACAGAGTCCGAGATGGTGGGGGTAGCCTGCTGGTTGGAACAGCTTGGTAACATATTTCAGGGATTATGGGGCGCTGATTAGAACAGTTTGGATGGGGACTATTATTAGATCAGCTTGGTTAATACTAATACAACCGGGCGATGACGTATAACTATACCATATGACTAGAAAGCACCTGTTTGCACACAAACACACAAGTAAATTCCATCCCATGCCGCAATACCGCCGGGTATAGATAGTCACTAAACATTTAAAGGCATATTATGTGATCTTTTCCAAGAAGCACCCTCTATCATTGATTTTTACTATGAAGTCAGATTTTCTTGCAGATTTGCATTTTTGATCATAAGTCATAGAGATCTTCTAAGTTACAGATCGATACGATTCCTAATTACTTCAAAATCATGGTTTGAAAATAGATTGTACCGAGCGGTACAATCTATTTTTTCAAATTTTACTCTAAATTCACTCTAAAACTATGATTTTGAGGTTATTAGGAATCGTATCGCTCTGTAACTTGGAATATATTTATAATTTATGATCAGAAAAGTAAATCTGCAAGAAAATCAGCTTCCAATTTTTCTGCTTCCAATTTTTTGTTTGTTTTGAGGATTGAGGGCGTCCCCTGGAAAAGATCACATAATATACCTTTAACCTGGCCAGCCCAGCGTTTGTGGTGTAATGGTTGAGTGGCTTGTCTGCAGGCGGAGAGTGTGACAGATTGTGGGGGTGGGGGGGGGGGGTGTTCTGTCAACACTTCTCAAATCTGTTATGATAAAGGAGGGCGCAACATTAGCTGACCAATTTCAAAGAGCTAATTTCTTGGAACTGTTGTACTTTAACCCCCTGGGGACTACTCTTACAGTCTCTCTGATTGGTTCATTGCATGATATAACCCTCTGAGTAACCAATCAAAATAGTGCGTCTATTTCTGAGTAACCAATCAAAATACTGCTTTGAAGCCAAATCGGCCGGTAGACCCCAGGGGGTTAAAGATTATACACATCATAAACTTTAAGAAAAATGTAAAGTTGAAAATTAGGTTCATTTATAGACCATGTCACCTCGTGTTGATCAACAATGTAATGTACCCATGGGGGAACATGCATTGACTGCTGTTGTTACAGATGACTGGTTTGGTTTAGTGTATGGTTTATAATGGACACCCCTTCGAATGCGCGCTCATACCGGCAGGCAAGCTTTTGTTTGGCAGGTAATCCGCGCGCACTTTGGCAGGCAAGCTTTTGTTTGCTTGGCTGCTATGACTAACATGTGACATCGTCTATACACACAAATAATTGCAATTGTATTGCAAGGAATTGATTTTATGTAAGTTAATTGTATACAAAAAGTTCATGTTATAATTGTCTTTCTTTTTATGTACATTCCAGAATGTTAATATCCGTGGATTGATAGTAGTCAACCCCCATAATCCTTTGGGAGATATGTTGTCAAGGGAACAACTTATGGATATTTTGATGTTTTGCAAACGGTAAGGGTTTTTTTTATTTATAGGTATTCTATTATGGGTATGGTATTTGTGACGTGTTCTACCGAAACCAGACGGAATTGGGCAGAGCTCCAAACTGAGAAATAGCCCAAAACATAATTGGAGGTGATTTTTTGGGAATTTGAGTTTCTTGTAAATAATTTATCTTCAGAGTGTTTATAACATTATTGTGAAAGTTTCGTATTAAAAAATCAAACCATTTTTTTTTTAAAAGTACATCGTAAGTACATCTTTAAAGGATCACTGTAAGTACATCTTTAACTCTTTCCCTGACAAATTAATTTTTGAAGAAATTGTGAATTTGCACATGCATGTAAATATCAACTTATAATTTGAATATGAGACTCTGTAAGGTAGTAAAACTATATATATTCTGAAAGCTTATGAATGGCCGGACACTTCTGTGAAAATTTCAACGATACCGGACGATCGTGGCGGTTGCCATGGTAACCGTTACCCAGCATGCAATTTTTGTAACATCTTTTTTTACAAATATTTAGTAGTCCTGTATGAAAACTATACTATTTGAGCCCTCCAAAATGCTTTCAAGAGATGGGCATTATAATTCTGAACATTTTGATACCAAATTTGCTGTAGTGGGTTATTCGGTTATTGCGCAACGACCAGAATCGTGTACGATCAGCACGACAAATATACCGTAAGCCCAGAATCCAAAATGGCCGCCATACAGGGGCACAAAAATTCAAATGCCTTCAATTACACTAAAAGATATACCAAATTGTTCGGCTGAGCACAAGGATTCCAAAAAGGTATAGTTTGCCATACTTCCGATGTTTGGTTAACGAGTCATAGGGTAAAACATAAAAAAGGTCGTTTTGACGCATTAATGCGTCTATGTCAGGTAAAGAGTTAAAGGACGATATCTCAGTTTGGAGTTTTCATAAAGACGAACTTAAAAGACGAACTTAAAAATGATTTAACTCGGCTGTAAAGCTGAAGATCTCTACTTTAATAATCAATTACTAACTCAATTTTGATATCTTGCCCATTCGGTAGAACACACATTGTATTATCTTATGTTGTTGTCATGGATGAAGTGTGCATGCTGACGGTATTCGGCAGAGGCAGAACACTACGTATATTGACAGTTCAACTTTGATGATACTTAAAAATGACCATTGACCTTTGACCTTGCTTATTATTTCAGGTATGCTATACATGTTATCATGGATGAAGTGTACATGCTGACGGCAAAGAGGCAGAAAGAACACTTCAGTATACTGACTGTTCAACTTTGATGATACTTTATCTTAAAAATGACCTTTGAACTTTGACATTGCTTATTATTTCAGGCATGCTATACATGTTATCATGGATGAAGTGTACATGCTGACAGTATTCGGCAAAGAGGCAGAACACTACAGTATACTGAGACTCAAAGCCAGCGAGATACCAGATCCACAGAGAACTCATTTTATATACTCCTTCAGCAAGGTTAGACTGCAACACGTGTGTGTGTGTGTGGGGGGGGGGGGGGGGGGGGTATAGGTATGTGCCGCCCTGAAGACCCCCTTTTTGACCCTCTTCTGCTAGCTCTTAAGACCCCCCTTTTAAGCCTGCATCAGCTCTTAAGACCCCCATTTTATTGAAAATTCAAAAATCAGAAATTTGCTTTCTTACCAATCAAATTTGAAAAACAAACCAGTTTACGTTTTCAAGAAAATTAGTACTTAAGACAAAAATATTGTCATAAAATTCTCTCAGTTCAGTTCCAAAGCTGAGACCCTGGGCGGCACACCCCTACAAAAAAAGAAGAGATAAGTGCCCCCCCCCCCCCCCCCCCCCCCCAGGGGCGTACCGACCGGGGGGCAGCAAGTTGCCCCCCCTGGCTCCAAATACCGGGAGGCTAAATTCGCCATACCGGGACGCTAAAAAATGGGCATAAAAAAAATAGAATCTATGCCTAAAACCCTGACGATTGGGCAATATTTGTTGCCTTTTTTTTTTTGTACTGCGAAATTTTTACCGTGCGAAATTTTGTGACCGTGCGAAAATGTGTTACCGTGCGAAATTTTGTGACCGTGCGAAATTTTGTGACCGTGCGAAATTTTTTGAACGTGCAAATTTTTTTGACACTACCCCCCCCCCCCCCCAATTATGTGAAATTCACGAGGTGACTGACTGGGGAAAAAATTGGGGCAACCTTTTACGAAAATTTACGCCACTGTCGGGACGACATACTTCTGCCCCCCCCCCGGCTCACATGCCGCGGTACGCGCCTGCCCCCCCCCCCTCCGGACCACAACTCTTGCTCCCTCTACATTACTATTATTAGCATTAGTGCAGCATAACATTGAACTGTTATATGTCTTAAAGGTAGATGTTCTGATTGCTGGCCCGATTTTCAACTTGATGTTTTCTATATTACATGAAAGGTCATCCTTAAAATTGTCACATTCCAAAGTTTGAGTTGCATAACTCCAACGATTCTATTTTTAGAAGTACAAGGTCACAAAATATTTGCCCATTGAGTACTACACAAACTGGTTGGTGGTTAACCACCTTTGGCAGTAATTCACCACATGTTAGCCTATAATTTCTAAATGGACCATTTCTGGCCTCTAAGATTTTACAGACATAATGAGAAAAATATGGGGATTCTTCTGATATCAAAATATCTTGATGTGAAAAAAAAATCATAGCCTAAAAAAAAGTGATCGGAACATATACCTTTAAGCAAGATACCAATTTTTATATTTTACTATTTTACAGTGTTTCTTAGTTTTGCTTACTATAAAGCATTACTGGTTAATTTACTAAACCTTAATTTTGTTGTTTTTACACTTCATTATGCTCAAAATCTCTGCATAATCTGCCCACAATTCATTTGTAACATTGTTTGCACACACCCCCATTCCCTTTGACATGTATTTTAAGTCGTCTGCAGACGACAGCTCCAAAATATCACCAAATGTTTAAAAAATGTAAAATTATTAAATTTCATCACCACATTTGGTATCATCAAGAGAATTGAGAAATGCATTAAAATGAGTACAAACATGCCTAGTATTGGTTCAGTAATTCTTGACATAAACTTTGAAAGTTGGGAAAGGTTTCTGAAAAAACTGTATTGCATATGGGAAAATTAATAGCCGCGTGGAAAGTGTCAAGTTAGTCCAAATGTTCTTGAATTTGTTTCCCTCTTTTTTTCAAATTTCCTAAAATTGACTGTGTTTTGAGAACAGATTTATTTGTACACCCATGCAATTTTGAGAGCATGTGTGGTCTAGCGGATAGATCGCAGGTCTCACGATACAAAGGTTGTGAGTTCGAGCCCTGCTACGGCCAACATGTTTGTATCCTTAGGCAAGGTACTTAGTCTCAATTGCCTCCTTGTTCAAAAGTAATGTAGAAATGGTGGTCTCGTGCATCAGAAGAGCAATATCCAAGCACGTTAAAGGTCACAAACTCCTTCGTAAAGAGTAGGGGATCATCCCGGTCTGTGTACACAAAAACTCACGTCTCTAGGTTTCAGGGGCACTGTACCGTTAATGCCCGAGGTAGGGCGCTGTGTACAATATAACAGTACAGTCATCAAAAAAGTAACTATACAGGTAATAAATGTACTTTTAACTTTAAAAATATATATCCTACCTAGAAATATCAAATCATTGAGCTGTTGAGAAATTTATCTTCTTTAATATGAGATATTGCACGCTAGGATCGGTTGAATATTTAGGAAGCGACAATCCAAAATGTAAGGTAGAGTCACAATTTCAAATTCACATTTTACATTTCAACACGGGGGAGAGAATGACAGGTAGCGTGTGTGTGGCGTATTGATCCATCGGAACAATGCGGCCGACTGTCCAACCTGCGCATGCATCGCTCAATTGCACTACCGGTTATCGATAAGGTACCCGTAGATTGGCCCGCGTGTAGAAAATAAAAATGTGCCACTTCTTCAATAATCACCCGATCCTAGCGTGCAATATCTCATATTAAAGAAGACAAATTCCTCAACAACTTTATCATTTAATATTTTTAGGTAGGATATATATTTTAAGAGTTAGAAGCCCATTTATTACCTGTATAGTTACTTTTTTTATGACTGTACAGTGTATGTAGTATGTATGTATGTAAGTAGGGGGGTTCTTACAAGAGGTACATTGTGAGGGGTGACCTTGTGATGTATAACTGTCTTATCATTTTTCTTGTGACATTCAATATTTACCATTTATTTTTCCCCAGGATTTTTGCCTATCTGCATTGCGGGTTGCGTGCATTTACACATGGAATGATGAGTTAGTAAAGACTTGTAGCTACATGGCTTGTTTTCAACAATCAGCACCATATATTCAGCTATTGCTAGCAAAGTTACTAAGAGATAAAGGTGATTATTATTTATATCTGGCTTTTCAATGGTACAATAAAACTGTGTATTGAATATTGATCAACCAAAGTACCCGGATGTGACCAATATTCTAAAATATTGCCGCAGAGATGTGTGTGTGAGTATAGATGCGCAGATGATGCGCATGGGTACATTTTTGAGATCAACGTTTCAATCTCGCTGAGATAAAGGTCAGTTCGGGCTAATTTATTTATTTTTTATAAAAACAGTGTTTTATATTATATAAATAATGATAATAATATTGAATGTCTTATTTTCGGGTGATACAAGAATATATTGCACTCGCTATAAAAATATTCTTGTATCATCCTCAAAGCCATTCAATATTATATATGAATTTGACTTATTATGACGGTGTCCCACATTTGTGCTCTTGAATCAAGTTACCTACTGCCACATTGTGCCTCATTTACTCATGTTGGGTCACATTAAAAGTGGAAAAGAAATCAAATGATAAACATTCACAATAATCAGTAAAATGTCTTATCATTTATCAATATCGTATGTTTTACAATAAATAATTTCAGATTTTATACAGAAGACTTATATCCCGAGTCTACAACAGAGATTGTATGAATCCCATGAATGTGTAACAGAAGCTCTGCGGGAACTTGACATTCCCCATCTAAACAGGTCTGCGGGTCTTTATGTATGGACAGATTTGAGAAAAGTAAGTTATTTAGGCTATATTAAAAAAATTAGTTTGTCTCAAAGCTCCCGCGCGCGTTAGTTAATTGATGCGCGTTAGAATTTTTTTTTTTATTTTTTAAAAAATCCTAAAGTTTCAGATTTTCATAGATCACATCATTCTAAATACAAAAGGTCACTTTTACAAGGATTTCAATATATTACATTTATAAAAAAAAAACTTTAAAAAAAAACGCATTCAGCATTAGGTTTTGAAAAACTGAAGAGCTTTGAGACAAAAGATTTTTTTGATATAGCCTTACAACCACAAACCAGTACCCAGGACCGGACCATTCTACGGCCCGATTTATTTGAAAAAAATCCACAAAAGATGTCCAACTGACCAACACTACCTGTCGGGTCCACCTTACCCGACTCCGAGTTCGGAGTATTTTAAGTTCCTATAACAAGTCATTTATGTTGTTATCTAAAGGCCAAAACATTAGTGATGTCAACATAATAACACATTTTTAACCTTCGCATTCAGGAACAAATATATTTGATACCATTTTATTTGTAAGCTTAAGAATATGGAATTGATTTGGAGATTCAAAAAGTGTCAAAAGTTCATAGAAATGACAAACTTGATAAAAAAAGGTGAGGTGATATGTTGGCAGAGCGAACCTTTCCCCTGTTATTTTGCTTATTTCTCTTCATTGACAAAAGTGAGTCCTCTCTAAATCCACTCTGTTTGGTTAGGGTGAAAGAGAGCTGCACAAGATGAACATTACCCATGACAGATTATATTATTTGATAGAAATTTTATCATTTTGGGTCAAAAACACAGACACCAAAATACCAAATGACCATTTACATCATACAAACAACATAAATTGCATAGGATTATCACTTTATATTACATGTAAGTTAAGTTCCCTACGTGTATTGTGATATCATGCGTGTAATGGTTATCAATTAGTATTTTCAACAGAAATTATTTAACTGGTCAGATGTATTTATGATGATTTATGACATTATTTTCTAAACTATTGAAGATAGGATGACTAAAATTTAAGTGTTTATTACTTAAATTGTGAGATTTTACGGCGGGTATTCATAATATTATAGGTTAAGAGTTTTAACGGTTTTAAACTTGTCCGATGGCGAACCAGTTAAATCTCTTAACATTATATATTTAATTGCATACAAAATAAGCCAATATTTACAGGACTTGGGCCTATTTCCCGTGTCCTTAGTCTTTGAGTCTGAATCCTTCACCTCCGAGTCAGAGTTCTTCAAAAAAGTGACTCGAGACCAGTCTTGAGTCTGAGTCCGGTTTCGAGTACTCCTTCACTGCTAACTGAGTAGTTTGCCAATCTGTAGAACAATAAAAGTCTAACTGGGGGAAGCACTGCCACTGAAGTCTTTATTTGAAAGCAACTATTTTTTAACACTTTCCATGCGGCTATTAGTTTTACCATCAGATTTTTCAGAAACCTTACGCAATTTACAAAGTCTATCTCAAGGATTGCTGAACCAATACTAGGTGTGTTTATACTTATTTCAATGCATTTCTCACAGTGATTCCAAATATGGTAATGAAATTCAATAATTTTGACATTTTTAAAAAAAATTGTGAAATTTTGGAATGTCGTCTGCAGATGCCTGGAAAGTGTTAAGCTGAATAAACCATTGTTTGTATCTGCCTGTTAATTTCAGTACCTGTCATCCAATACATACGAAGCAGAAGAGGTTCTATTGAAGCGTTTACTTAGAAATGGTGTATACATAACCCCCTCTGTGGCATTCTATGGCAAGGAACCAGGATGGTTTCGTATCATTTATTCAAGCAGTGTGGCGAATGCGAAAACAGGTGAGTTGATTGTCTTCCTTAGGCGACGAAAAAAAACCACTCCTGTTTTACGGGCGGATGGACCTGTCAAGTTGGGTCGGTCTGGCTTTTTTTTTTTTACCTGAAACGTCGACCAAAAAAACCAGGGTTTGGTCGTCAATGTAGGGTGTGCAATGTAACACTGCCAAGAATTGATTTCTTTTCAATACAATGAATGGTATTAGCTTAAACAATTTCTCTTTAGCTTAACACTTTGATTTGATTTTATTCAGCATATTATCATCTAACAAGAAGTATTGCACACGATACACATATAAAATGTTAAAATACAGATAAGCGTACATTTACGGCAAAACATGAAATGATAAACTGCTAAGGATAACCCTTTAAGCTAAAAACTTAATTCCAAAGGGGTCCTTATAGATACAAATAAGAAGATATATATATATATACAGACATAAAAACCACCTTACCAGACAGTAAAATCGATTGGAATTTAAAACTAGACATGCACGTGATCGATAAGGCGAGCTTTAGCATCTTTTTTAAAAATTGGATTCAGTGAGATGGCTTTAATGTTTTCAGGAAGCCTATTCCAGTCTTTGATAGCGTTATAACAAAAAGAGGCAGAACTGGGGGTCTTAATCTTTGGAACATGGAAATTATAATCACTTCCCCTTGTATCATAATGATGTAAACTCGACAGTTTGATAAAGTTATCTTTCATATAATTTGGACAGGTATCATTAAATATGTTAAAACATGGTTTAAACGAAACTGCTCAGCTCTGTTACTGATATTCGTTATGTTCTATGTTTGGAAATCTGTATGGTTACTGTGATACATGGAATCCTTATTAAGGATAAATCTGATGACTTTGTTTTGAGCACATTGCAATCTATGAACATGATACTTAGAGATGCCACCATACCATGAGATAGAGTAATCAAAAAGGCATAACACACGAGCTGAGCAAATCATTTTTTAATGTTTTGGTTTAAAACCACAGCTATTAGTTTAACCGATTTGTCAGAACCTTTCCCAACTTTCTATGAACATGATACTTAGAGATGCCACCATACCATGAGATAGAGTAATCAAAAAGGCACAACACAAGAGCTGAGCAAATCATTTTTTAATGTTTTGGTTTAAAACCACAGCTATTAGTTTAACCGATTTGTCAGAACCGTTCCCAACTTTCAAAGTCTATTTCAATAACTACTGAACCAATACTAGTCATGTTTGTAATTATGTTAATGCATTTGTCATGGTAATTCCAAATATGTTGATGAAATACTTTTGACATTTTTAAAACATTTTATGACATTTTGGAATGTCGTCTGCAGACGCTTGCCGCGTGGAAAGTGTTAACAATAAAACAGACAACATCAGACAACTTGCAACCATTTTCAAGCATGTCAAAGAAACAATTTATTTATTACCATTTCTTGTTCTTGTTTGTATTCAGGTATGGAAAGAATCGCTAAAGTTTGCCGTGAGATAGAGAAAGAGGGCGCTGTTGGTCCTGAGCCCTGCACATCTGCGAATCCGTCCAATGTCAAGAAAGCTGAAGGGTCTCCAATAGCTGCTGTGAGTTATGGGATATAATTTGAATCATAAAATTGTGGATTTTGATCCATAAGGACCTATCTACAATGGCTGCCATGTGTAAAGTTGTATTTTACAGGGTGCACCATATGGCATCAGAAGTGTATCACATATGGCAGCTATTACATATAGTGACCTTTCACATCACTATGTATCTGATTAAAAAGACCGTATCTGCAATAGCTGCTTCGAGGTACATTCTTCAGTTAACACCAATTGCTTAGCATGATAAAATATTATAACAACTGGCAGCTATTACAGATGGGGCCTGCATGTGTTTCATGATCTTTGAACTGAATTCCTCTGTGTCATCTCAAGTTGGGACAGGGGTATGCCACTGAGCTTGCCGATCGGGTCCACTTTTAAATGAAAATTTGGTCAGCATAGAACTGGTGGCGCTATACTGATCAGGCGTGATTGTAGCAGACGACACGACGCTGGCCACACGTCTCTCAGACGACCCAATATGTCAACGGGAGTGCACTATTTTGAATTATTTTTAACAGTCTTCGCCCGGTTAACGATGACAATTCTTATAATTATGATGAATTTGTCAAAATGATAAGATTAACATTCGCGATTACGTGTTATTCACCTTATTCATTACGTATTCAACATTTAGGTTTCGCGTGGCCACCGTCGTCTGTGTAAATCCACAACGCCCTCAAACCTATGCTGACCAAATATTACGTTAAACCTGGTTAAACACTGTTAAACGCGTTCAACGCCGGTCACCGACACATTCCGATGATTACCATAATTTATGTAATTTATGCAAACGGCCCCGTTTTCGCTACGTGTGTTAGTATAGGACTTTCCTATCCCAAAATTAATAGTATCCCTGGTTGGGAGGTGATCAGCACGTAATCTATAGTTTGATCCGGGGGGGGGGGGGGGGGTGGTGTACTCGCCTAATACGGTATACACGGCTCTAATGGGTCGCTTTTTTGCAAAAAATCCCCACATGGGGTATGATTTTGTGCTGGAAAATCCCTAATAATTGGGTCATTTTTTACAAATGAGTCTATTTTCGTGAATATTTGGACTTTTTTCGCGAAAATTTGTTCTATTTTGGCGTACATTTTTAGTTTTAACTGATTTTGCCAAGATTTTCAGAAAAAATGGCAAATCTCAAAAAAATTAGTAATTTATTTGACAGCACATCCCCATAACTTCTTATCCATCATGTTCCCCCATTCACTTGGCCAAATTCAAACAATTGTATGTGTTGCACAATTTAGTGTCCCTTTAGGCCAAACAAAGAAGAAGGTCTGTCTCAGAAGCCGCCCGCATTGGTATGTGAAATGAGCTATGGCACGTAGGTCTATGCGCTGAGGGCTAAAAAACTCTTTTTTTTCATCTTTTTTGTTGTTGGATTTTTTGGATTTTAAAAAAAAAGGTTAAAAAAGTTCTCTGTAAGCTTGGATAAGCAACAACAACAAAAAATAGCAAAAAAAATAGAAAATCCCATACCTCATAGCCTATTTTCTAAAAAATAAATAAATTTAAAAAAAAATCGCACAGCACTTAGCTTATTTACAAAATGTTTCTGAGACAGACTTTCTTCTTCGTTTGGCGTTACTAGGCGATGAGAGGTTGAGAACCATTGTCAGTTTCAGTCATTTAGATCTGGAAAGGTATAACCAAAAATGGGTTGATATTGCAGTAGTACACAAACATAAATTCATAATGTTGACAGTTTGTTGCGGGGGTGGAGGGTGAGGGGTAGTCAGATTTTTTAATGTATCATGTCTGACACCATTTCTATGTGCGATATATTTTTACTTGAGACAAATATAAATCATAAGTATTATTTATTTCAACCACAAAAAAATGATTTGCTTGTATCTTTGTAAGACAAGCAGCCTTTTTTATTGGCTTGAACAAAATGTTAACACTTTCCACGCGGCTATTGGTTTAAAGGTAGATTCTCCGATTTTCAACTTGAAGTTTTCTATTCTACATGAAAGATCATCCTTAAAAAAGTCATGTTCCAAAGTTTGAGTTGCATAGCTCTAATGGTTCTTATTTTAGACGCACAAGATGTTGTGAACTGTACCCATTGAGTAGTACACAAACTATATTGGTGGTTACCACCATTCGCGGTAATTCGACGTTATTTCATCGATTTCTCCGTAATTATACCGATTTAGGCCGTCAAATTTCAGTATGATGATGAGAAAAATACGAGCTTTCATATGATATGAAAATCTCCGAATGTTTGAAATAATTCTGTGTTACGAAAATGTGATCGGGTCATCTACCTTTAACCAATACAAAACATATTTTTCAGAAACCTTTCCCATCTCAAGGATTACTGAACCAATACAAGGCATGTTTGTTCTTATTTTAATGCATTTTTCATGCTGGTTCCAAATGTGGTAAGAACATTCACTAGTCTTTACATTTTTGAAACATTTTGTGCAATTTTGGAATGTCTTCTGCAGACACCTGCCGCGTAAAAATGTTAACACTTGATATATTTTTTTCATTTTCTCTTTTCAGTCAACGTCCAATGGGTCATCTCTTGAGGGCCTGCTGTCACAACTTTCAACTCAAATCCAAGGGTCTGATTGGCTAGAGCAAAACACAGCTGACCAATGGAAATCCAGCAATCCAGAGACCTACAAGGCTTTCATGTCTGAAAAGGAAAAACAATGATGCTACTATAGTATTGCTTTAAAACAGGACAGTGTGTGATTACTAAAGTTTTGTATGGCCGTGTGTTTTGAACTCGCCACCCTTACCGTTGCATGTCCAGATTTTTACATTTTACACCATCTGAGATTCGAATTAGCATATCGCAATAACTATTTGTTTTACTCATAAAAAGTATATATTTTCTGAACGGTAATCTCACAAGGAATCCAAATATGCTATTGGAATTTAGATAAGACCTAATGGTAACATGTTGTGATTAGGAATGTTCAAAAAATATCGATTTTTTTTCTTTCTCCATATTTTGATTTAAGCTCAATAATATTTTTATACCAATCCCAATCATAATTTTACTGTGCATATTTAAGTTCCTCATGCAATTACCCATCAGAACATAATAGTTGTCAATGGTAAACATGTTGAAATACACTATATCGAGAAGTAAATGAGCACAAACGTTTAAATTTCATATTTATTAGAGTTTACAAGTATATTTCTTTGGGTATACACCCTTTCCTGATTTAAACGGCATTTTTGAATTCCCCTATGTGAGAGCTTTCCAAAAATGTATAATTTTGCTATCATCGGTTAAATATTTCTTTGTTATAGTCATGTATGTAAAACCGCTGAATTAGGGCAAGTTCACTGTGTAGTGAATAGGGAAAAAGCCAAGGACAATGCAATCGATTCTTGATTACAATTGTTACGTAATAGTTGACACGTTTGTTGAAACAGAAACTTATAGAATATAAAACAATCTATAAAATGAGAGCAAATCATGTTTGTACCATACAGAGATGAGAAGTTATTGTAATTTGAACGTAGAATTGGGAACATTTTCTATATTCCCCATAGAGATTGTACACAACGCCACCGCCACCACCCCTGACTTTCACAACATAATCAATCATATCTCAGCCAAACATTTATAGAAATACCTGATTTATTCACACAATGTAGCTAAATAAATAGGCTTTCACATGACACCTCAACCATAGCTCTACCACATTTAGTTATTGAGTTAATAGAGAGAGATGGATGATTCGTCACCAAAAATGCAACGCCACCACCCTTTTGGGGTGGTGAGTTCAAAACACATGGCCGTATATATTTAAACTATCAACGCTTACTCCATACAAATGAGATTAATGTAGGCATCAATGTGCATCTTGAACCTACCCTCCTCAAGGTTAGTCAAAGATTAGACGCCCAATCTTTATATCAAACAATAAAACAAATGTAACATTCCTGTTGGCTTTTTATTTTCCGGATGTAAATGATAACATCACATGAAGCCAAGAAAAAAGGAATGTCTCACATATATTTTTGAAAATAGCTATGCTATATGCTTCTTTTTTGCTCTCTTTTTCTTTTAGAAATTGAGCAATTGGAAATATGGAAATTCTTGTTTTATTGTGTTTTAGCCAACTTGGTTAGTGTTGGTCGCTTCAAAAATTTGGGCTCAGCGCTTTGACTAATGCGGCAAATGTGGGTCAATATGCTTGCAGCTATGTGAGACAGATTTTTTTCTGAGCCTAAACGCCAAAAGGATGTAAAGAAAATAGAGGGCGCTTCTCTATACAAAATGACTGTTAGAGCAGACGACGGTGGACACGAACGGCCGTTAATTTTGAATTTCCGTTGGTTTCAATGTAACAATGGATTTTGATTATATGACCCCATAAAATTCATCACACGTTGGAACTAAATTATTTCATCCTAAAACCACTGTGGGTGGCTAACCATCCGCAGTGTCAATATTATTTTTTGAATTTAAACCATTGTTAAGCGTTGGTCCCATTCACTTGATCACGTAACCTCGTTAGCATATTTTTACCTGAATATTCGTGAATACACCCGTGTCCAGCGTCGTCTGTGTTAGAGCTTGTAATATTTCCAAATGTCATAACAAACTACCAAATTTCACAATGTGATCATATATAGTTGATATTTAAAGTCTTAAATGACTGATGAATTGAACATAATTATGTGCTAGAATAAACCAAAGGCAGACTTAAGTCAAGGTCGTATCTTCATAAACTGATTTAATTATTTGTCGTCTACATACTTTCTCTATGATATATTGCACCTATAATAGACCATATTCACGCGGCAGCCATTTTCTAAAATTTGCCACCCAAGCCTCGTTCCCGTTACGTATACATGCGCCTGGTTGCCTTTGGTGAGGATCCATACGCACCCAAGCCTCGTTCCCGTTACGTATACATGCGCCTGCGCGACTTTTGTGAGGATCCATACGCCGCGCGCTTTGGTACCACGTTTCTCTCGCAGTTCTATTGAATGCGCAGATAGACCAAACGGGAACGAGGCTTGGGTGGCATATTTTGGAAAATGGCTGCCGCGTGAATAGAGTCTATTAAACGGCAACCTGGAATATGCACAGATTAATATGGAATATACAACTCAAAATAATGGCTCATTCACTATAATTAGGTGTTACAGTTTAATATGTACCATAGTTATTGTAGTATGGAGCAGTGGCGTAGCTAGGATTTTTTCAGGGGGGTCAAGATCAGAAATTTTAAAAGGGTGCCCAAATTATTTTTTTTCAGCTCAGAAAACTTGAGAGGAGGTGGGGGAGGGCATGTTGTACACCAAACGCCTGCGAAAAATGGTCCTTGTAAATTGTCATAATGCCTATACACACTACATCTGGAGACTGGGGCGGGGCATAGATAGGGCTGGGGGAGGGGGGCACAAAGGGGGTGTTTTTCAGTCGGGAGGCCTTAGCTACGCCATTGGTATGAAGTAAAAAATGCCATAATTGGATAATAGTTTGTGCCAATCGCTTCTGTCAACGTCAAAACACCCCAAGGGCATGCTCATATTTCCTCCGGGTGGAAAGTTTCCTCCCGGAGGAAATACAGGCGCAACGCTAAACAGGAGGTGCCGGACACGAGTCATAATCAATAAATTATGATTAGGTCTACAATATTTTACAAATGACAAAGTGACAGTCACACTATCCCCCTCTCAGTTGTGAACACTCCTGTGTTCACCAAATGCACTTTACATTAATTACATTTCAAAGCACTGTTTATTTAACGTCTAATTCTTCACTACTTACAAAGATTTACCGTTACAAAACACATCTCAATTGGCTATAATTGATTACATCATGTGCCTGTACTTCAAACAATTGCCACTTGTATCCTTCAATTAATTTACATTAATAAGCATCAAGCGTGTCAATATCATGTTATTCTTGTTTCAAGTTCTCATGTGATACACATCAATTAGCTTTCAAGTTATACATTAATAAAATCAGTTAACAAGCAAATACATCGCATACTCTATTAAAACTTTACTTCACAATGTACACAGAATCGGATATTCAATTCATTTCAAAAGTATTGCTGCAATTTATCAAGACATTTTACATCACGGACGACAATTTGGGCTTCTGCCCAAGTGGACTGCATCGCAGGACCCTGATCTTCCGCGCGGACCTCTGCAGAAAACCTATATTTCTCAATAGCCGTCAAACTGATAACAGCCTCTTTGCTTTCGTTCAGAGGATTGTGTCTTGAGTGGATTAATTCATTGACGCGATGGTTTATCTCATCAGATAAACCAATGTCAGCCTGTCGGGCTCGCCATTTACCATAGCCTTGGTACCTTCCATTGCTTCTACCGGTATCCAATTGAATGATATTGGGAAAGGCCATTGATCAGGATTCCTGGCAAACATATGGACCGAGCTGTGTGTGGTCATAAGTCCATATTCTTCATGTTTGTTCTTGTTCTTTGTTCACAAAACCAAATTATTGTGAACTCCGGATCACACCACGGGCAAACAGTCACTGCTGTATGATGGGCATTAATCATATGACTTCTCATTATAGTCAGAGTTATTTGCAAAGCAGCTGTCCGTCTTGGTGTTTCCATTGACTTGTTTTGGTGGACATGTTGTCACGTTGGCTATTTCCAATGGTGTCCTGTAAATACACATAAAGAAAAAAACGGAACTGAATATCAAGTTCAACGATACCCATATAGTGCGCGGTCGTCTCAAGGAAGCACTAGATTCTTTATCCATTCATTAATATCGCTCAAATTTGCAAATTTGCCCAAGCTAATGACGGACATATTTTAAAAGTCTCTAAACTTTCCCATAGTTATCTTTTCAGTATTATACCACACAGTATCACAGCATTGTTTACTTTTGACTCCATAGTATTGATATTATTTAAAGGGGCACTAAGAGATGTGTTGGAGGCTGCGCCCTCAATTATGATAACAACTGGGATTAGTATATTTTTATAATTGTATTACATGTATGAACTTACACCTATGAGGATTAAGAAAAATCAGCCCTCTTTGTACAAGAAAACGTCGATTCAAAAATGCTCGTACAGCCGCGACGAGCATTTTACGTCCGGCACTATCCCCCTGCAGTACGCGTGATACATAACGCGAACCATATTTGCATAGAGGGTGTTTTTCAATAAATAGCGATGACATTGTTTTAATCAAGTTTTGCTGTGTTTTTGTTAGTAGAAACAACAATAATGGCAATTTTTAATGTTCATCTTGAATTCTGAAGTAAATTTTTAAACATTTAAAATTTTCAACACCACTTAATGTCCCTTTAATGCCGATGCAGCTTTTCTGTTATAATCATACTTCCATGGTTATAGTTATTGTAGTATACACCATACTGATGCTTTTCGTCAACGAATATGATTTACACTCCAGTTATAATAACTATGCATTTCAGAATGCTATTCAAGGTGACAAGAACAATCCTATTTAAATCACATTTGGGTAACGTGTGCATATACTATCTGCTTCAAATTCCATAACACCTCATCAATACAAATGAACACAATCCATACTTCTTCTTTATAGGGATGTGTTAATTAATATCAATGCCAATGTGAGGAATGACACAGGAACCCTTTGCCATAGTTGCATGTAAACATGTTTATACTTCTGATATGGAAGGTTCATTGTACTGATCCAGTTTAAAGGTACTCGCGTGCAGTAGCGTAGCCAGGGTCACTTGTCAGGGGGGGGCAAAGGTATTTTTTCCCGGTGAGCACCAGTTCGACCCGGTGGCGTAGCCATGTTTTTTCATGTTACTTTTTATTTGCCGTCGAAAAAGGTAGCCCCAATTTTTTTTGGGCAGTCAACTCGTGAATTTCAAGTAAGTGGTGGGGGGGGGGGGGGGGGGGGGGGTGGGGGGGGGGGGGGGGTTGAGGTCAAAAAAATGTGCACGGTCAACAAAAAACCGCACAGTCAAAAAGTTGCGCAGTACAAAAAACAGCACAGTTTTGGCTAATCCTCTGGGTTTTCATCAGTTTTCTCTATAACATTTTTCTTTATTTAGCCGACTGCTGCAAAAAAAAAATCAACTCGCCAAATTTCCCCTTTTGCGCACGCTACTGCCTTTTCCTTCCCTTTCATTTTCCCTGGTACTCTGCCCCCCCCCCCCCCCCCCCCTTGCCACGCTACTGCTCACATGGACGTTTCAGATAAGACTGCCTTCGATCTTTGTCAACACTTTTGGTAGTGATGATTTTGATCACTTACAACAATTTTTGCAGTCTTGGAGTTGGCAGTTTATTTATCATCTGGGGATTTTTTGCCAGATGATAAAAGATCATCGAAAACCTGAGTGAGGTTGTATTGCCCCTCGTCTGGGTTCATCGTTTAGGTCCCTTTCTTTCTGATTTCTACAGCCTCTTGAATCCATCTTTTATATCTGTCTTGTTCCGTGTCAATAACCTTTTCCTCGTCCCATCCGATAACATGATTTAGAGTCCACAACATGGTCCGTTATAGCCGAATTGTTGACATGAGTAAGCGATGCCTTCCTCCCTGCTCTAAAAGTTGTTGTATTGTTAGCCTTTTCTGTCTCTTTCTTGTGTTTGCCGAGTCTAAAGTGCCGAATTGTCTCCCGGTTTCGCCGATGTAGCTTTTATCACAATTCTTACATGGAATATCATAAATCTCGTCCAAAATACTGTGAGGGTCACGTTTGTCTTTGGGATGTACCACTAGATTCCGAATTGTGCAGTGTGGTTTCATTGCCGTAGAGATTCGGTAAGATTTCATTGTTCTTGAGAATCGTTCCGAGACACCTTTAACATATGGCAAGACAAACAAACTCCTGGTCCGGCTCCTGGTGTCCTCATCTTTCTTGGTGTTTGTCTTTTTCTTTGTTTTGGGAGGATGGAAATGGAAATAAGAAATAATGGAAATGGAAATAAGCTCTTGTGGCTTTTTGGGCTATCCTTGGTCTTATCAACATGCTTTCTGTCTGTGTTTTTTACTATTGTCTTTTATATTTATTATATTTGATTATTGTATGTTCCATCTATTTATGTGTTTAAATGTGCAATGTTGATTTGGCTAAATAAATATGAAATGAAATGAAATGGAGTAGCCATCTGTTTTTTCACTTTGTCAAATGACCAAGGTGGATAGCTGCATACTTGTAATGCATCTTGCACAAAGGATGCAGTCGTATCCGAAATAATTTTTGGTAGGGATGTGCAGTCAGCAAAATGAAAATAGACCCAAACATTAACCTTTTTGGGGGGGAAATGGACCCATATGTTTACCGGAGATCCATAATTTTCCTATCATGCTTATATATTTGAAAGATTTTGCTAAAATGACTGAAAAATAGCAAATTTCACAATTTTAGACCCATAAATTCACCAAAAATGGCCATGAAAAGGGGTCATTCATTTACCAGACAGGTACAAAAATGGGACCCTATTTGGCGGCACATCCCCATAACCTGACATCACATTCAGGGCATACATTGATAGTTAGGCAAGCTTGATAGTTAGGCAAGTCTAGCATTAGGAAAAGTCTTATAGGCATGTGTACAATAGAAAGGTTTCATAATAACAGGTAACGGTATACCAGACTAAGTTTGATCGTTAGGCAAATCTGATAGTTAGGCAGGTCTAACAGTAAGAAGGTCTGATAGTCTAATTAGCAAATTTTGCAGTAAGACCCCCAAAAAAATTAATTAAATACTTTGTCTAAGCACCCTTTGGCTAAAAAGCTATGTGCTGTGCCTTTTTTTCTTTTTACAAAAATGTCCTATGCGATTTATTTTATTTATTATTTTTTTACATAAAAATATTAGCTATGTCCTATAATTATGTGATTTTTTCAAATACCTGTATGAACTTTCGAACTGTCCACGTACAGTATGTACCTAGGAACAGCTGTGTAAATTCTAGCATTTTGAGTGAAGAGTATTGCGATACCTCGCCGATTCCAAATTTCACATTCATGATCAAATTTGCCGAGTACTAGTATCGCCGAAACAAAAAATTGATGTTACGCATAGTGCTCTACGCGCTAAATCACATTTTAAGTCACAGTGAAGTCTGATAGTTGAGCAAGTGTTTTAGTTTTGCGTTTGGGCATGACTGATAGGCACATTTTCCAGTCAAGTATCATAGTTAGACAGATCAGATAGCTAGGCAAATCTGGGAGTAATCTGTTATACCCTTCACAGGGGTATTCACAGTGCATGATTTTTAAGAACGACGCATACTACTGATGTAGGGTGTGGTGGGTATAACAGAATTCAGCAAGGAAAGTCTGTTGGTTAGGCCTAAAAAAAAAGAAGTTTGATTGGCGTAACATGACCAAAACAAATAGGGTAGGTCGGTCGGGATTTTTTAAAAAATTTTTAAATTTTTTAAAATTTTAAATCATCTACTTTTGAACACTTAAAAGACAGCAGTACACACAAATGAAGAGACGGCAAAAATTCCCTTTTCTTTAAACATTTTTTATTTATTTATAGAAACCAACAGAAGTTTCTGAAGTTTTAAACAATAACAAACTTCAGATTTCAGGGTTTTTTGGGTTTTTTTCCCCCTCAAAATAATAAAAAATATTCAGGGTCGGCGATGTATTTAGGGTCGGTCGGGTTACGCCAATCAAACATTTTTTTTTTTTAGGCCGTAGGCAGGTCAGATAGTCAGGCAAATCTAATAGTTAGGCAGGTCAGATAGCCAGGCAACTCTGATAGTTAGGCAGGTCAGATAGCTAGGCAAATCTAATAGTTAGGCAGGTCAGATAGCTAGGCAAATCTGATAGTTAGGCAGGTCAGATAGCTAGGCAAATCTGATAGTTAGGCAGGTCAGATAGCTAGGCAAATCTGATAGTTAGGCAGGTCAGATAGCTAGGCAAATCTAATAGTTAGGCAGGTCAGATAGCCAGGCAACTCTGATAGTTAGGCAGGTCAGATAGCTAGGCAAATCTGATAGCTAGGCAGGTCAGATAGCTAGGCAAATCTAATAGCTAGGCAGGTCAGATAGCTAGGAAAATCTAATAGTTAGGCAGGTCAGATAGCTAGACAAATCTAATAGTTAGGCAGGTCAGATAGCTAGACAAATCTAATAGTTAGGCAGGTCGGATAGCTAGACAAATCTAATAGGCAGGTCAAGATAGCAAGGCAAGTATAATAGTTAGGCAGGTCAGATAGCTAGACAAATCTAATAGTTAGGCAGGTCGGATAGCTAGACAAATCTAATAGGCAGGTCAAGATAGCAAGGCAAGTATAATAGTTAGGCAGGTCAGATAGCTAGACAAATCTAATTGTTAGGCAGGTCGGATAGCTAGACAAATCTAATAGGCAGGTCAAGATAGCAAGGCAAGTATAATAGTTAGGCAGGTCAGATAGCTAGACAAATCTAATAGTTAGGCAGGTCGGATAGCTAGACAAATCTAATAGTTAGGCAGGTCTGATAGCTAGACAAATCTAATAGTTAGGCAGGTCAAGATAGCAAGGCAAGTATAATAGTTAGGCAGGTCAGATAGCTAGACAAATCTAATAGTTAGGCAGGTCGGATAGCTAGGCAAATCTAATAGTTAGGCAGGTCAGATAGCTAGGCAAATCTAATAGTTAGGCAGGTCAGATAGCTAGGCAAATCAGATAGTTAGGCAGGTCAGATAGCTAGGCAAATCTGATAGTTAGGCAGGTCAGATAGCTAGGCAAATCTAATAGTTAGGCAGGTCAGATAGCTAGGCAAATCTGATAGTTAGGCAGGTCAGATAGCTAGGCAAATATAATAGTTAGGCAGGTCAGATAGCTAGGCAAATCTGATAGTTAGGCAGGTCAGATAGCTAGGCAAATCTAATAGTTAGGCAGGTCAGATAGCTAGGCAAATGATAGTTAGGCAGGTCAGATAGCTAGGCAAATCTAATAGTTAGGCAGGTCAGATAGCTAGGCAAATCTGATAGTTAGGCAGGTCAGATAGCTAGGCAAATCTAATAGTTAGGCAGGTCAGATAGCTAGGCAAATCTAAAAGTTAGGCAGGTCAGATAGCTAGGCAAATCTAATAGTTAGGCAGGTCAGATAGCCAGGCAAATCTAATAGTTAGGCAGGTCAGATAGCAAGGCAAGTATAATAGTTAGGCAGGTCAGATAGCTAGGCAAATCTAATAGTTAGGTAGGTCAGATAGCTAGGCAAATCTAATAGTTAGGCAGGTCAGATAGCTAGGCAAATCTGATAGTTAGGCAGGTCAGATAGCTAAGCAAATCTGATAGTTAGGCAGGTCAGATAGCTAGGCAAATATAATAGTTAGGCAGGTCAGATAGCTAGGCAAATCTGATAGTTAGGCAGGTCAGATAGCTAGGCAAATCTGATAGTTAGGCAGGTCAGATAGCTAGGCAAATCTGATAGTTAGGCAGGTCAGATAGCTAGGCAAATCAGATAGTTAGGCAGGTCAGATAGCTAGGCTAATCTGATAGTTAGGCAGGTCAGATAGCTAGGCAAATATAATAGTTAGGCAGGTCAGATAGCTAGGCAAATCTGATAGTTAGGCAGGTCAGATAGCTAGGCAAATCTAATAGTTAGGCAGGTCAGATAGCTAGGCAAATCTGATAGTTAGGCAGGTCAGATAGCTAGGCAAATCTGATAGTTAGGCAGGTCAGATAGCTAGGCAAATCTGATAGTTAGGCAGGTCAGATAGCTAGGCAAATCTGATAGTTAGGCAGGTCAAGATAGCAAGGCAAGTATAATAGTTAGGCAGGTCAGATAGCTAGACAAATCTAATAGTTAGGCAGGTCAGATAGCTAGGCAAATCTACTAGGTAGGCAGGTCAAGATAGCAAGGCAAGTATAATAGCTAGGCAGGTCAGATAGCTAGGCAAATCTGATAGTTAGGCAGGTCAGATAGCTAGGCAAATCTAATAGTTAGGCAGGTCAAGATAGCAAGGCAAATCTAATAGTTAGGCAGGTCAGATAGCTAGGCAAATCTAATAGTTAGGCAGGTCAGATAGCTAGGCAAATCTGATAGTTAGGCAGGTCGGATAGCCAGGCAAATCTAATAGTTAGGCAGGTCAGATAGCTAGGCAAATCTAATAGTTAGGCAGGTCTGATAGCAAGGCAAATCTAATAGTTAGGCAGGTCAGATAGCTAGGCAAATCTAATAGTTAGGCAGGTCAGATAGCCAGGCAAATCAAATAGTTAGGCAGGTCAGATAGCTAGACAAATCTAATAGGCAGGTCAAGATAGCAAGGCAAGTATAATAGTTAGGCAGGTCAGATAGCTAGACAAATCTAATAGTTAGGCAGGTCGGATAGCTAGACAAATCTAATAGGCAGGTCAAGATAGCAAGGCAAGTATAATAGTTAGGCAGGTCAGATAGCTAGACAAATCTAATAGTTAGGCAGGTCAAGATAGCAAGGCAAATCTAATAGTTAGGCAGGTCAGATAGCTAGACAAATCTAATAGTTAGGCAGGTCAAGATAGCAAGGCAAGTATAATAGTTAGGCAGGTCAGATAGCTAGACAAATCTAATAGTTAGGCAGGTCGGATAGCTAGGCAAATCTAATAGTTAGGCAGGTCAGATAGCTAGGCAAATCTAATAGTTAGGCAGGTCAGATAGCTAGGCAAATCAGATAGTTAGGCAGGTCAGATAGCTAGGCAAATCTGATAGTTAGGCAGGTCAGATAGCTAGGCAAATCTAATAGTTAGGCAGGTCAGATAGCTAGGCAAATGATAGTTAGGCAGGTCAGATAGCTAGGCAAATCTAATAGTTAGGCAGGTCAGATAGCTAGGCAAATCTGATAGTTAGGCAGGTCAGATAGCTAGGCAAATCTAATAGTTAGGCAGGTCAGATAGCTAGGCAAATCTAAAAGTTAGGCAGGTCAGATAGCTAGGCAAATCTAATAGTTAGGCAGGTCAGATAGCTAGGCAAATCTAATAGTTAGGCAGGTCAGATAGCTAGGCAAATCTAATAGGTAGGCAGGTCAGATAGCTAGGCAAATCTAATAGTTAGGCAGGTCAGATAGCTAGGCTAATTGAATAGGTAGGCAGGTCAGATAGCTAAGCAAATCTAATAGTTAGGCAGGTCAGACAGCTAGGCAAATCTAATAGTTAGGCAGGTCAGATAGCTAGGCAAATCTAATAGTTAGGCAGGTCAGATAGCTAGGCTAATCTAATAGTTAGGCAGGTCAGATAGCTAGGCTAATCTAATAGTTAGGCAGGTCAGATAGCTAGGCAAATCTGATAGTTAGGCAGGTCAGATAGCTAAGCAAATCTAATAGTTAGGCAGGTCAGATAGCTAGGCAAATCTAATAGTTAGGCAGGTCAGATAGCTAGGCAAATCAGATAGTTAGGCAGGTCAGATAGCTAGGCAAATCTGATAGTTAGGCAGGTCAGATAGCTAGGCAAATCTAATAGTTAGGCAGGTCAGATAGCTAGGCAAATCTGATAGTAAGGCAGGTCAGATAGCTAGGCAAATCTGATAGTAAGGCAGGTCAGATAGCTAGGCAAATCTAATAGTTAGGCAGGTCAGATAGCTAGGCAAATCTAATAGTTAGGCAGGTCAGATAGCTAGGCAAATCTAATAGTTAGGCAGGTCAGATAGCTAGGCAAATCTAATAGTTAGGCAGGTCAGATAGCTAGGCAAATCTAATAGGTAGGCAGGTCAGATAGCTAGGCAAATCTAATAGTTAGGCAGGTCAGATAGCTAGGCTAATTGAATAGGTAGGCAGGTCAGATAGCTAAGCAAATCTAATAGTTAGGCAGGTCAGACAGCTAGGCAAATCTAATAGTTAGGCAGGTCAGATAGCTAGGCAAATCTAAAAGTTAGGCAGGTCGGATAGCCAGGCAAATCTAATAGTTAGGCAGGTCAGATAGCTAGGCAAATCTGATAGTTAGGCAGGTCAGATAGCTAGGCAAATCTGATAGTTAGGCAGGTCAGATAGCTAGGCTAATCTTAAAGTTAGGCAGGTCAGATAGCTAGGCAAATCTGATAGTTAGGCAGGTCAGATAGCTAGGCAAATCTAATAGTTAGGCAGGTCAGATAGCTAGGCAAATCTAATAGTTAGGCAGGTCAGATAGCTAGGCAAATCTAATAGTTAGGCAGGTCAGATAGCTAGGCAAATCTGATAGTTAGGCAGGTCAGATAGCTAGGCAAATCTGATAGTTAGGCAGGTCAGATAGCTAGGCTAATCTAATAGTTAGGCAGGTCAGATAGCTAGGCTAATCTAATAGTTAGGCAGGTCAGATAGCTAGGCAAATCTAATAGTTAGGCAGGTCAGATAGCTAGGCAAATCTGATAGTTAGGCAGGTCAGATAGCTAGGCAAATCAGATAGTTAGGCAGGTCAGATAGCTAGGCAAATCTGATAGTAAGGCAGGTCAGATAGCTAGGCAAATCTGATAGTAAGGCAGGTCAGATAGCTAGGCAAATCTAATAGTTAGGCAGGTCAGATAGCTAGGCAAATCTGATAGTAAGGCAGGTCAGATAGCTAGGCAAATCTGATAGTAAGGCAGGTCAGATAGCTAGGCAAATCTAATAGTTAGGCAGGTCAGATAGCTAGGCAAATCTAATAGTTAGGCAGGTCAGATAGCTAGGCAAATCTGATAGCAAGGCAGGTCAGATAGCTAGGCAAATCTGATAGTAAGGCAGGTCAGATAGCTAGGCAAATCTGATAGTTAGGCAGGTCAGATAGCTAGGCAAATCAGATAGTTAGGCAGGTCAGATAGCTAGGCTAATCTGATAGTAAGGCAGGTCAGATAGCTAGGCAAATCAGATAGTTAGGCAGGTCAGATAGCTAGGCTAATCTGATAGTTAGGCAGGTCAGATAGCTAGGCAAATCTGATAGTTAGGCAGGTCAGATAGCTAGGCAAATCTGATAGTTAGGCAGGTCAGATAGCTAGGCAAATCAGATAGTTAGGCAGGTCAGATAGCTAGGCAAATCTGATAGTTAGGCAGGTCAGATAGCTAGGCAAATCTAATAGTTAGGCAGGTCAGATAGCTAGGCAAATCTAATAGTTAGGCAGGTCAGATAGCTAGGCTAATCTAATAGTTAGGCAGGTCAGATAGCTAAGCAAATCTGATAGTTAGGCAGGTCAGATAGCTAGGCAAATCTGATAGTTAGGCAGGTCAGATAGCTAGGCAAATATAATAGTTAGGCAGGTCAGATAGCTAGGCTAATCTGATAGTTAGGCAGGTCAGATAGCTAGGCAAATCTGATAGTTAGGCAGGTCAGATAGCTAGGCAAATCTGATAGTTAGGCAGGTCAGATAGCTAGGCAAATCAGATAGTTAGGCAGGTCAGATAGCTAGGCTAATCTGATAGTTAGGCAGGTCAGATAGCTAGGCAAATATAATAGTTAGGCAGGTCAGATAGCTAGGCAAATCTGATAGTTAGGCAGGTCAGATAGCTAGGCAAATCTGATAGTTAGGCAGGTCAGATAGCTAGGCAAATCTGATAGTTAGGCAGGTCAGATAGCTAGGCAAATCTGATAGTTAGGCAGGTCAGATAGCTAGGTAAATCTGATAGTTAGGCAGGTCAGATAGCTAGGCAAATATAATAGTTAGGCAGGGCAGATAGCTAGGCAAATCTGATAGTTAGGCAGGTCAGATAGCTAGGCAAATCTGATAGTTAGGCAGGTCAGATAGCTAGGCAAATCTGATAGTTAGGCAGGTCAGATAGCTAGGCAAATCAGATAGTTAGGCAGGTCAGATAGCTAGGCTAATCTGATAGTTAGGCAGGTCAGATAGCTAGGCAAATATAATAGTTAGGCAGGTCAGATAGCTAGGCAAATCTGATAGTTAGGCAGGTCAGATAGCTAGGCAAATCTGATAGTTAGGCAGGTCAGATAGCTAGGCAAATCTGATAGTTAGGCAGGTCAGATAGCTAGGCAAATCTGATAGTTAGGCAGGTCAGATAGCTAGGCAAATCAGATAGTTAGGCAGGTCAGATAGCTAGGCTAATCTAATAGTTAGGCAGGTCAGATAGCTAGGCAAATCTGATAGTTAGGCAGGTCAGATAGCTAGGCAAATCTAATAGTTAGGCAGGTCAGATAGCTAGGCTAATCTGATAGTTAGGCAGGTCAGATAGCTAGGCAAATCTGATAGTTAGGCAGGTCAGATAGCTAGGCAAATCTGATAGTTAGGCAGGTCAGATAGCTAGGCAAATCAGATAGTTAGGCAGGTCAGATAGCTAGGCAAATCTGATAGTTAGGCAGGTCAGATAGCTAGGCAAATATAATAGTTAGGCAGGTCAGATAGCTAGGCAAATCTAATAGTTAGGCAGGTCAGATAGCTAGGCTAATCTAATAGTTAGGCAGGTCAGATAGCTAAGCAAATCTGATAGTTAGGCAGGTCAGATAGCTAGGCAAATCTGATAGTTAGGCAGGTCAGATAGCTAGGCAAATATAATAGTTAGGCAGGTCAGATAGCTAGGCAAATCTGATAGTTAGGCAGGTCAGATAGCTAGGCAAATCTGATAGTTAGGCAGGTCAGATAGCTAGGCAAATCTGATAGTTAGGCAGGTCAGATAGCTAGGCAAATCAGATAGTTAGGCAGGTCAGATAGCTAGGCTAATCTGATAGTTAGGCAGGTCAGATAGCTAGGCAAATATAATAGTTAGGCAGGTCAGATAGCTAGGCAAATCTGATAGTTAGGCAGGTCAGATAGCTAGGCAAATCTGATAGTTAGGCAGGTCAGATAGCTAGGCAAATCTGATAGTTAGGCAGGTCAGATAGCTAGGCAAATCTGATAGTTAGGCAGGTCAGATAGCTAGGCAAATCTGATAGTTAGGCAGGTCAGATAGCTAGGCAAATATAATAGTTAGGCAGGGCAGATAGCTAGGCAAATCTGATAGTTAGGCAGGTCAGATAGCTAGGCAAATCTGATAGTTAGGCAGGTCAGATAGCTAGGCAAATCTGATAGTTAGGCAGGTCAGATAGCTAGGCAAATCAGATAGTTAGGCAGGTCAGATAGCTAGGCTAATCTGATAGTTAGGCAGGTCAGATAGCTAGGCAAATATAATAGTTAGGCAGGTCAGATAGCTAGGCAAATCTGATAGTTAGGCAGGTCAGATAGCTAGGCAAATCTGATAGTTAGGCAGGTCAGATAGCTAGGCAAATCTGATAGTTAGGCAGGTCAGATAGCTAGGCAAATCTGATAGTTAGGCAGGTCAGATAGCTAGGCAAATCAGATAGTTAGGCAGGTCAGATAGCTAGGCTAATCTAATAGTTAGGCAGGTCAGATAGCTAGGCAAATCTGATAGTTAGGCAGGTCAGATAGCTAGGCAAATCTTATAGTTAGGCAGGTCAGATAGCTAGGCAAATCTGATAGTTAGGCAGGTCAGATAGCTAGGCAAATCTGATAGTTAGGCAGGTCAGATAGCTAGGCAAATCTAATAGTTAGGCAGGTCAGATAGCTAGGCAAATCTGATAGTTAGGCAGGTCAGATAGCTACATTTAGGCAAATCTGTGTAAATGGTGTTTTGAATGTTACATTATTAACAAATTGAGCTCTCTAAATCCTGATAAATTATATTTGTGGGCATTGTTACTGTTTTTGGCAGGTTTTCGGCCATTTTCCAAGTA
Source organism: Ophiura sarsii (assembly GCA_035610835.1). NCBI lineage: Eukaryota > Metazoa > Echinodermata > Ophiuroidea > Amphilepidida > Ophiuridae > Ophiura > Ophiura sarsii. The sequence goes on along the minus strand of CM069459.1, from coordinate 14,874,656 downwards.
TCTCAAAACACCGTACCACAAGAATGCATTGACCGATTGTCATAATTCTTTTTGGAAAATAAATCTTTCATTGCAATCTTTCATTTGAATCCAATTTTGTACATGTCTCAATCATTTGAATGTTATGTGTGCTATGCCTACGATTAACATCAATTAACGAAAAACGACCTCCCCACCCATTTTTCACTTTGACGGCTGTATTTTTACTTTCGGCTCATTTCGTATAATCATGAATAATAATGATCTCTAATTCTATCCAACAATTACTGCTCCTGTTAGAATTCACCTGCATTATTCATTGTGCTATTTAATATATCATTAGCCTGCTTTGATAATTGCCTAACTCACTTTTCATATTTTTGTTGTTTTCTAAGAACTAGCAAAAATGAGTTAGGCAATTATCAAAGCAGGCTGACGATATATACGTTATATTCATCTCAATAAATCTATTAATTTCTGTATGTAGATGGGTTTATTTGAATTATTTGACTCACCCTGTACTTAAGCAAGGCACCCATTCTTGCTCGGGAGGGGGTAGTCATCAAAAGTGGACTTTTTTAACCTTATTTCAACAATGAACAATGAATCGGACCCATTCTCTTTTTAAGGAGGGGGGGGGGGGGGGAGGGGACACAAACCCCCTGCCCCCCCCCCCCCCCTCACCCAAAAAAGAGACTGGGTCTGGTTAATTGTTTATTGGATCTTATAATTATTATCAAGTACCATAGGTATGAGATTTGATGTGATTATTATATATTATAAGAAATAATTAATCTCAACCAGTTTTCGCAGAATATTGCTATAATTTCGCAGAATATTGCTATAATATATGTCATCAATCCATTGCCTACGGAAAATTCAATATATTTCTCTGTGGTATTGCCGTTATCGGATTACGTGTCACTAAAGCTCTGCAGTTTTAATGTATTATATGCCATCAGACAATTCCCTTCATTTTCTAAAATACAAAGAAATTTATCAATTTTTTTAAAATTGGAATCACCAGGATAAATAATGGGTTCAAAAGAAGTAAAGGTACTTCATTCCTAATATATACATAATTATACCGGTACTTATATAAATCCGTATTCTATCGCCTTGATGTCTTACATAATCATTATTCACAGATGTACATTATAATCGTTACTGATCTGTTATTGTAATTTTGTTCATGTCGTTGCCAACATACACCCGAGTTCTTTGCATTATAGCTTATGATTTTATTTAGGTGGCCAGTACTTCCCGAGCTCTGCTCTGATTGGTCAACCTACCATAGTATATTAATTGTATTGTCATTGTATGTATCTCATTTGTGGAAAATAAACTGAACTGAACTGATAATTGCATTGGAGTCTTTGACTACTAGAACCAGCCAGCGTGCTATTGTACTTTTCGCCGCAGGCTTATGTGGCTTAGAGTGTGTCAAAAAGGGCTGATCATTGTTTTTACCACATACTCCGGACGTCCTATCTGAGTAATACCTCAGACAACGAACGGGGCACCATAACCCATCATCGCGTACGGAGGAACCCGAACTGAGAGAAGGAAGGTAAAGGATGGGATACGAGTGTGCACTATAGTTTCATTCTAAGCCAGAAAGCCAGAAACGAAAGAAAGTGTCACACCCACGCGAGAAAGAGACATTGAAGAATATAACAATGCATGAAGTTCAGAGGACCTTTGCGCTGAGGCAAGGGCTACGAGAATAACTGTTTTCAAAGTGATATACTTGAGGGTCGCCTTCGACATCGACTCGAATGGCGGACCCTTGATATAATCGAGAACAGTGTTTTAAAACTCCCAGGCAGGTACGATCTTCCTGACTGGAGGCCTCTCGTTGAACATCCCCTTCAGTAGAAGACTAATCTCCCCGCCGTCATTGACAGTGAATCCGTCTTCAAAGCCTACGTGGACTGACATAATTGCATACTTATAATTCCTGACAGTAGCTGCCTGGAGTCCAGAATCGAATTTCTCGGTTAGAAATAGCTAAATGCTATTCACATCTGCTCGAGTGGGAGAGATATCTCTCTCAGCACACCACTCGAAGTAGGGAGCCAAACGCTTAAGAGTATGTTGTAAGCGTTGATTGTCGTCGACCTGAAGCGACCAAACATGCCGTTCTTCGAAAAAAGCCTTTCTCCTGGCAACGATGCCGGATAATGGCCATACAGCCAACTTTTAGGTGCTCGTTTGGTAGGAAGTTTCCCTGAACTCCCTGCCTGAGCAAGTCCTGAAGTGGAGGTAGCAACATGAAGATCTACCATCGGTCGAAACCAAACGTGTTTCGGCCAGATGTAACAGTCCTCTCTTGCCACCTTTTCTACCACTTTTGGAAGCACCGAGATTGGAGGGAAGGCGTAAGCCGTCAGTCCATTCCAATCCACTGACAGAGCATCTACGGCGTACCCTCACTAACCGGGTAAACTCCATGGGTGCAGTGGAGAGGCTGAAGGGCAGACATGTGAACATGAACGTCTGATCCTGCACTTGAAAACACAGCCATTTCTGGTCTGCGGGCGCAATTGGAACGTGAAGGTAGGCATCCTTGAGGTCCAAGGATGCTGCCCATAGATCTGTGAAACGCTGAGGTTTGATAAACCAATTCAGCGGTTTCAGGTTGAGAATCGGTCTCCAGTCGCCTATCTTCTTTGGTGCTAGAAAGAACGTAGACCAATAACCCTGTGAAACAGGGGGAAGACTGGGACAATAGCCCTCTCACCGCTGTTCGCCTGAGGAAAATTAGTTGCAGCGCACACACGCAAAGCGCCGCTGTTTTCCCGCCGCACGCAGGCGGTTTGCGTCGGGAAAAGCCCGACATAAATTTTACACGGGTGGCTGTCTTTGAGGCTAGCGTAATGGTCTCGCGACTGATCTTTCTGATTTTTTTATATTATGTGTTTAAGAAATGGAGATCATAATACAGAAATTTCATAGTGGGAACAAATTATTTATAGAAATATCTTGATTGAATTGAATTTGGCAATTTTACGCGTAAGCTCCTTAATTTGTACCCGAACACTTGTTTTCTTTGGTTTATTTCCCTATTTTTGTGAGTTTTTTGTAATCAAACATTAAATAAGGGCAGTGGTTACGTAGCTGTATACGGCTACGTAAACCGGGCGCTGCATAGCCGTATACGGTTACGGAACCGATACTCTGCGCGTTAGTTAATACGGCTACGTAACCGATGCTCAGTGCGCTGGTTACGTAGCCGTATACTATTGGGTGGATATAATAATTAGACTTCAGCCTCCAGTCGTACACTGAGTCGTACACATGTTCAACTATCCGCGTTATACCCGCTCGTCTTGAATCGGGTGGATATATAGTGATATTTTTTTGGTAAAAAATGCCCGCAAAATGGAAATTGACCTACCTAAACAATACCAATTTACGGGGGAGGGGGGGGGGCTTCGTTTACCGCAGACATGAGACAGTGAAAATTCAGAGGTTTTATCCTGGTCCAAACTTCCGCACTTACTTTTAATTTCAGCCTGTTTTTGACCGTTTTTAATAGCTCGATTTCACGCACATTTGCATTTGGGCCATCCTGGGGATGGGGGTGTACAATAAGAGGTTTTTCCCTGGTCGACCAGTCTATGAAACTATGACTTTTTCATTGCTTCATTCTAATACATTTGGTAATGTTATCGTTAATAGTTCCAAATAGTAAGAAGAAAAAAACTTATTTTTTTCTCTATGATTATTTTTGCAAAAATATAGTCGAACGGAAATTGTTGGACAAAGAATGGGGCGAAGCCAGGGAGGGCAAGGACACTTGAACAAAATATAAATCATGCTCGGGCAATGAATAAAACGCCTAAAAAAGATGGAGGGCTAACATTGTATACGCGTGACAAATTTGGGGAAATCGAGAGAAGAAATCTATCAAAATACATTGGTTGAGTAACAAAATGTACGTGTTTAGGAACCATGTTGAAAGTTCATGCCAGTGAGAGTTGGGGGGGGGGGGGGTGGGGGTGGGGTAATGCCTTACACGATGACCTTTGTAGACTACCGTATATATAGGTCCATGACAGGGTCTTAGTTGGATTATAGTCTTGAAAGCATCTATAACATTCCTCATGATGTTTCTGCCACATTTAAATGAAAAAAACAATAGACGTTCATATCATAATGTGCGCAATTTAATATCAGTAGGCCTAGTCAGTAAACTATATGACTCTGCTCATCATGTTAACAATTAGTACTTTAAACTGGTACTCCATTAAGTTTACAGTTTTTGGAGAAATAGGGATATAAGAACAAGGTTGTCACGAAAATTGATATATCGATGGGGGTAATCAGAAAGGTTTGTGGTAAATTAATGCCCCAATTATTTATGGTATATATAGACGGGTGTACTTTGTCAGATAGTTGTATTGATCCCACCATAAATGAAGAGCTATGTTCTAAACAGAATCAACTCCATATATGTGAAATAGGAGAGGAGAAAAGCAACGTTTTTTAAATGAAGGATGTTGCACTTTGATAAATGCTAATTTTCTGCCATATGAAAGCTACCATACGTGTAAGCTTAAAAACAGGTTTGATTTCATTTTTTTATTTTCACTGTATTTCCTATACATGTCATTCTTTATTTTTGGAAACTAGTGGAGTTAATCCCTTTTGGAACATAAATGTTTCGACCAATTTTTAAAAACCACTTTACTAAACAATCGTTATTTTCAATTAAGGTACACCAAATGTGTTTGCCTGCGACGCGAGTGCGGTGGCGGGGTGAGAGTAAACTCGATCTTGTAACCCCGCGTGACCGTCTCCAATAGCCGACAGGAAAACCGGGGGGCGGGGGTAGATCTCGGAGAGTTCTACTAGCGGAACAAACAATGGAAGGCTCAGGGCCGCCCGCCATCGTTGTCACCACCGACTGGCTGGTAGGTGTACCCAGACTACCCGAGGTAGCTAGGGCAACTCCCACCGCCAGTGAGCCAGTTACTAGTGCAGGGACGAACCCCATACTCTCACTGGCAGAAAGCGCCGTAGCTGCGGGCACCGATTCTCTCGGACCGCTGCTACTGGCACCCGGCGTGAAAGGTACTAACTCAGGGGTCGACATAACCCCCGAGCTTTCGCCTAGCTCGCCTGACGGAGTAGTGTACTCAACGGGGACCAGTCCCGCCTTTCCACCACTCACGCCGACCGTTTCTACATGCCGATCAGGCCGAGCCTGATCGTTAGCCGAAACAGCCACGGAAGCTCCGGCAACAGAGCTTCCCTCCCCCGTGAGAAGGAGGCCGTCGGGCGTACCAACGGACTTTCTACCTACAACATTTACAACACTGATACTGCGGGTGCGCAATCCTTTTGCAAAGCCCTTCTCCAGGGCATCGAAATGACCAGCAGTAAGACCTTTACAAAGGAAGCACATTGATCTGCTCGTGAGCACGATCGGTGGGCAAGACATAATACATATAAGTCCCAATCGGGAATGAGAACAGGGCACTCGGTACATTGGTGCGACATGATCAGACTATGTTACACAGAACGCTGTAGAAGTATAACGTAGATAGGTAGTAAACCAAGCGCTAAGCGGCGAAAAGTACGAGCTGCTGGGCTGATTTAGTAATGTAGTAAGACGAATTATAATCAATCTATTGATGTAGTGAATAAAGATACAAATTCGGTCAAACGCGTATATATAACACGGAATTATCTACCACTGAGGGGATTATCTGTGACTCAACTATTATATGTCACAGAGGGCTTACGTCTAAGCTGTAAGGATACATAAAATAGGTATACACGTTAATAACTACATTACACAGACTACATCGATTTATATAAAGATACATCACCAAGATCCATAAACGATATTGTCCGTCACAAATAATAATCCCAGCGATTCCAGTACGAGTTCAATAAAGATCCAAAGCGTATCCGGACTTGCGGAAAAATATTATTACTAAAAACAAAGAGCCGCCATATTGTATACGTCACAAGAAAAATGGCGGACTCCTCGGAAAATTTAGAATTTTACGTTCAGTTTTTAAATGAATTTTGGTACTTAAAGGTCCGAAATGAAACCAAAACGATCCGATTTTAAGCGTATAAAATCCAGGAAAATCACCCACACGAATTAGGCACGCCTCGTGACAAAATTCTCAACTAAAGATCCTAAAAATCCAGTATAACGGGAGCTCCACAAAAACACGACTTTCGAGGTGTCCAAGCGAAATTTAGGTGACGGGCTGGCGCGTGACATGGGGTGACGTCACGTCGGGGCGACCCGTGTTTCTAGTTTGAAATATTAGAAATACTTCAGTTTGGAATGCCCGCATCTCCGGGAAAGATGCAAATTAGTCAGATCAAAACATCGAACCGGCAAGCAGGTCGACAGGGGAGTCAATGAAAACCCATGAAAAAAACTGAAAAAACTGAAAATGTGCGTGAAATCGGGCTAAAAAGGCCAAAAACAGGCTGAAATGAAAAGAAAGTGCGGAAATTTGGACCAGAAAAAAAACCTGAATTCAGTTTAAAAACTGAAAATTCTCATGCCTGTATATAACTAAAATGCTAGCGGCGAAAATTACAAAAAGCTGGTTACGATGTAGTAAGACTAAATTAAACTCTCAAAATGTTAACTCATGAATTAAAAGAAAGAATTGGAAAGGCAATGGGTACCAGTTAGCAGTTAAGCTGAAAGGACACATTACATGCAAGAATTATAGGTCAATAAATGCGTATGTGTTGTTTCGAGAGAAATTAGAAAATCAATGCACACGCGCTGATGTTGATGTGTGAATAATGGCATGACCCCGAAGGGGGAGTGCTATTGTGAGCATATCAACATTTGCGCAAGTGCATTGATTTTTCTAATTTTTCGAGAAACAAAACATACGCATGCATTGACCTAATTCATACACGACACTATAGAAATACAAATTCACAATTTAAGCATAATTTTGATCTATGTAAAACGACTAAAAACACTTTAACAAGTTTGCTAACACCCGCAGTGAAAATCGGCGAACCCGCGAACCTTGAACAACGAATTAAAAAAACCCCGTGCACTGCGTGATTTGAACGGCGCACGCGGAGTGCAGTGGACACTTTCAATGCACTCCGCGTATTTGTAATTCCTGCTTCCTGATTGGTTCAACACTACATAGAGTGTATGAATACACGTTAATACTACTGCACGGTTGCCGTATGCATTGAGATAAACAAACATGGCCGCAGCAATAGTCTGAAAAGCCCTGGATTTGGCCCATTTTTCGGTTGATTCTGTACAGTTTTAAGCCATTTATACCTCCCAGCACCCTGATGATGTACATAAAGTGGACACACCTTCATACTGAATCATACCTTCAGAGGAATCACCTTGACTATTTTCTGCTGCAGACCAAGGAGATGTTAGTGGTAACTTCTCTACTGACATCAGATGCAGGCACAGTATCAAAGTCAGACAAGTTGGCAGGAAGCACCATTCCCTCTGACCTGTAAAAATAAATTAAATTACAAAAGATTTATGGGAATGGCTTTTATAGAAGTGGGTCCAATCCTGAAGTGATACATGGATCGCTGTATTCAAAAACAAATCTGTGCATTTGGATTTTAAATAAAGGGGTGCTGGATTTAACCTGGCATCATTGACCATCACTAATGCACATCAGACATATGAATAAGTATGACACACTATACAACCCCCACGAGAGGTGCGTCATGGGTGCGATATTTACCACCACATTATTGACGCAGGATACGTCATGGGCAGCCTTTGGTCCATCACAATATTGATGAGTGGGTGCCTCAATGTCAGTCACTTTTATATGGGTGCGATACAGGGGATACTTAGCTATTCTTTTGCCAATATCATCATAAGGAAACATCTTTCAGGGCTAAAATATTGCATGATAATCAGAAAGATAAAGGCTTTCCTCTGACATCAATTCTCAATTATGATTCAGGGAACAGTTTTTAGATTGGGTAACACTAACACACCTTAAGCAAAAAATCCACAGGACTAGCACAGGGTAACTAACTGAATAAATAACTATGGATAAAATATGGACTTGTTTCTATTAATTAATAAAGTGACCTAGTAAGGTTAATTGTCAATGTTTGACCCTTCTGTGGGCTGTCTCTATTTTGAAAATATTCAGTACTATTATTAATTTTCAAAAACAGAATCACTGTGCTAGTTTCAATCCCTTATACAGAAATCAGTATGAACTTGAAATAACCTCTGAAGTAAACATTTCTCTTCAACCAACTAAGTTTTCCCACCATATTGTTTTCTAGGTTTGATAAAGAAATTATATTGGCATTTCACCTAAGTGTAAAAGTTGTTATTTCAAGATTCTTATTGATTCCTGCATTGCATGAATGGTTATGAGACTATTTGTATCCGGGACCCTCTGTGACATGTTGATATAACAGAAAAACAAATGCTTTCATCAGCTGCGAGATACAAATTTCTGTCAAAACAGGAACCAGAATTATGATCAACTGAAACAATTATTAGTATGAAAGGTAAATTTCAATACAAAAAGGTGGTATTTTTATGATCATCATTGCAAAGTTGGTTGATGTTCCATTCAATGAGTTCACTAAACATTAACATGTTAATTAAACATAAAGATGGAGAACTTGTTATTGAAATAAATGAACACTATGGTCTGATTAAAAATTGAATGAACACCACGCACGCAGCACAAAGATGATCGCGCCTGAAATGTCCACGCTCATAGTTGCGCCCTAAGTAAACCTAACAATTTTACACCAAACGGCGGCTATCCAGTGCTAGAAAATAGCCATTTTGAATTAGCTCAAAATTCAAGGAAGACGGTACGGTATATAAAAATTCATATAGGCCCTACTTCGTATTTATCGTGTCTGCCATTGGTCAATTTTGAACCAGTGCTAGAAAATAGCCATTTTGAATTATCTCAAAATTTGCGGAAGACAGTATAAACATTCATATTTATTGTGTCTGCCATTGGTCAATTTTGATCCCCGCGAAACCCCACACAAACAATTTGCTCATTACGCATTCATCCCAGTTGTTGGATGTAGCGCACGAGGTGTAACAGTATACGGAGGTAGAAAGGTCAAATCCAAAGCAAACTTGTAGACCCTTTTTCTCCGGGATAAGATCACCGAGGATGGGGATGCAGTCTGGTGGGGAGTAGTCACAGTGAGTGAGCCCTCTATCGGTACATAAAAAGTCTAACGCAGCAGACTATACTGCCAATGGTGTATGGTGAAGTTTGGGCGGTTATGAATGTGTACCCCAATACCAGCAGAATGCGACAGACAGTACAACCTTAGCCTGCTGAATACACTGCGCCATACACATTTTATGCAAGATATTCTTACATGGAACCTGACTTCCTAAAAAAAAGAATCCCTTTAGAAAACAAACAGTGTTAAGAAAGGGCAATTTGTAAGATCAAATGGAATTAATTATAGGTCAATAAATGTGTATGTGTTGTTTTAAAGGAGGTGTCCCGCAAGCATGTGCATTATATGTTAGAAAAATAACTATCGAGTCCAACTTTTGTTACTATATAGAACAAAACACCACACTTATGACAAAAACAAATACAAAACCACAATCTCTCAAAATGCACTTTTTAAAATTTGCGCCAATCGAAAGTCCCAGTGTCGATGATGTCATAGTTATACAATGCACATGCGCAAATTTGAGCACCGATACCCATGACGTCATCGACACCGGGCCTTTCGATCGCTGCGAATTTTAAAAATTGCATGTTGAGTGATGGCAGTTTTTATTCATTTTTGTGACTAGTATGGAGTTTTGTTCTATATAATAATGTAATTTCGGCTCGATAATTATTTTTCTAACAAATAATGCGCAATGTTGTGCTTGCGGGACCCTTCCTTAAAGAAAAATAAATAAATCAATGCACGCGCGCTTATGTTGATGTGTGAATAATATTACGACTTGCGAGCATATATCAACATTTAAGCAAGTGCATTGATTTTTGTAATTTTTCAAAATACTATACAGGGTGCATCAAAAAAATTAGGAATCTGTTTCATGACGGGGTAATACTTGTTATAATCATTGGACCAATCAATTTAGTCTCAATGTAAAGCCCAATTAATTATTATAAAATCTTGAAAATATGAGATCGATCCGATGAAAAATAAGAAAATTAGACTTCTTGAAGTCTGGCAGGATATGATAGATTAACTATGTTTATAATTATTGTAACATATTGAAACGTAAATGTTATTTACTGATCTGTACATGTAGATCCCATTGTACAAATGACATGGTTTACTAGTTTTCTTATGTATCATCGGATTGATCTCATATTTTCAGGATATCATCATAATTAACTGGGCTTTACATTGAGACTAAATTGGTCATGGTGCAATGATTATACAAGACTTACACCATCATGATTTTGTTGATGCACCCTGTACATACGCATGTACAAGGCACGACGTACTATACACATCAAAATTCACAATGTGAGCATAATTTTTATCTATTGTAAAAACAAATGAAAACATGATAACAAGTTTTCTATCACCCGCAGTGAAAATTGGCAAAACCCGAAATTCCTGAACAACGACAAAACAATCAAAACATTAGACACGTTCAATGCACTCCACATATTTTATAGTTTTTCTTGCTTTCTGATTGGTTCGAAATTACTAAGAGTGTATGAATGAGGTTTGTTTGGGGCTCCAAGCAACAATTACTGCGATGGATCACACCAGGAATGCGTAGCGCGGAGGAAGGATGAAATGCAAAACACAGGAACAAAAATTGAACACTTTTTAGACATCACATTTAAACCAATCGGTGGCAGCGGCTATCACACAAGCACACATCTCAGCAACACTGGTAACATCAGGATAATCCAGATCAGCACACCTCCATCAGGCCAAGAATCACTTAGTAGAAAGTCTTGCATGCTGAGCTGAAAGAGAGGTTCGCTCTACTACTATGTCTTAAACAAGAGGGAAGCACAAAACATGGTTACAGCTCCTGTGAATGCAATTCCTTCCATAATAACATGCTACAAGCGTGAACACAAACTTTGTAGAAAACCTTCTTTGATGGCAGCAAAGACACGAATCATACATAGGTCAATAAATGCGTATGTGTTGTTTCGAGATAAATTAGACAAATCAATAGATTTTTTAAGAAAAAAAACATACGCATCTATTGACTGAATTCATACAAAACACTACACTATAATATATCAAAATTTGAGCATAATTTTGATTTATATTAAATCATGTTAACAAGTTTGTAACACCCGCAGTGAAAATTGAGTGGTGCACACACAGAGTGCATTGTAGCACAGATTGACTATCTGTGATTATATAGACACTTGCAATGCACTCCACGTATTTTAGTTTCTTGCATTCTGATTAGTTCAACACCACTAGAGTGAATGAATGCCTACCGTACCAATGTATGCCCATGTGGGGCTTTTTGATTTTCTCAGGCAGATGCCATGTTGTTTAGAACAAGGACGAATTACCATCTATGCTTTAGAACCATCTTTTGGGAAAGAAGCACTCTGCTGGACTCGATCCATATTCACTACTCAAAAGTTGGAACCTATCAATTATGCATTTACCACAACTAAATCCAAAACATTGCATGACATGTTCATGAAATGGAGTCAAGCACGATCAGGGTGCTATTCAGCAATCATGTGGGTATTTCCATTCTCTTAAAAGGTGAGAGTGTGCGAGGTGCCTATTTAACAAAACTCACCTAGTTTAATTAATCATGAAACATGTGATTCTTACTGGTTTCAACAGTTTCCAGCAAATCCCGCAGACAGCTACAATGTATCACACTTTAGGAGGAAGCGCTACCATGACTACGATTATTACTCTCGGAATGAAAGAGTTTTTCTGAAAGACAGACCTGAAATGATTAATGTTCACAATGAAATGAAGATACTTATTTATAGACTCAAAACCACTAAAAACGGCCAATTGGGATTTCAGATTTTGGGAAAAATTAAATGTTCTCAAAACTGTTCTAACACCTAAAGAATTAAAGATAACACTTTGGACAAATATGAGCACATAATATTCTAAATTTCTGTTAGCGGGATATTCAAATGTGAACATGAAATGTGTGCAATTTCAATTGAAATTATACTATGCTCGTGGACAAACAAGTAAACTGTGTTGTGCAGCAAACGGGTTCACCAAAGACAAATAAAAAATGTGAATGGCTTCATTTTTTCACATAAAGTTAGGAACAACTATATCACTCTTGCAACGTTTAAGACATTTCAAGCTTCAACTTGGTTTTGAAAACAAGATGGCTTCCACTATTGCAGTTTTTTGGACTCGCCCTGTATATTTTTAATGCATTCCCTTTTTCTTGTAAAGCAACTGTGTTTGTGTTCTAGCGACTTCATTTATGCACGACAGGACTTGGTTTATTTCCAACAATATCACAAAATATGTTTAAATAGTCCGGTTTAGCATATTTACAAAATCGTTAACTTCCAAAATAATAATACCCAAGTCCTAACATTTTCATAAGTCTATATTTTCATAAGTCTATATTTTCATAAGTCTATATGCTGAAAATGTCTAATGCATGTAATTTATAATCACTTTTCAATTCTTATATTTTTCTTAATTGAATGAATGCGAAACATAGTTTGCGTAATTGGCTGTTTTTAATGGTTTTAAGCCTATAGTAGACAGCAACTGCAAATGACATCTGTAATTTGCTGTCTACAGCAAATAGTAACTGTTGGCTTCAAATTGATCAACAGGCACTCACTGGATGATTGCAAAGCAATTGTATTGTTATTTACTCACCTTTATACAATTTAAAAACAATGTTGAGTAGAGGCCCATCCATCCACAATCCACCCATTACCAGCATGGTATTGCATGATTGGTTAATTGTTGCGTAGCTAGAGGATGTTATTCCATAGTTCTGCTGGGGTAGGGGGTATAAAAGTTAAAACAAAACCTGCTTTATATAATTGATCAACAGGCACTCACTGGATGATTGCAAAGCAATTGTTTTGTTATTTACACACCTTTAAATTTAAACACTATGTAGAGTAGAGGCCGATCCATCCACAATGCACCCATTACCAGCACATGGTATTGCATGATTGGTTAATTGTTGCGTAGCTTAAGAGGATGTTATTCCATAGTTCTGGTGGGGTAAAACAAAACCTGCTTTAAAATGCTCATTGGACTCAAGTTAATTTATTACAAAGATGGCAGCTTTTAAAATATTTTAACAACAAGGTAATATGGAAGAAATAAATTTAAAAATACTGGCTGGGAGATTTACCTATAATAGACTCTTCACGCGGCAGCCATTTCCCAAAATTTGCCACCCAAGCCTCGTTCCCGTTTGTCTATCTGCGCCTTGGCGCACTCGATAGAACCGCGAGGGAAACGTGGTACCAGCGCGTGTGACGTACTGATCCTCGCGCAATGCGATAGAAGACACGCAGGCGCATGTAAACATAACGGGAACGAGGCTTGGGTGGCAAATTTTAGAAAATGGCTGCCGCATGAATAGGGTCTACGGGGTCAAAGGACACCCATAGGTCATTAGAGGTCAATCTGGGATTCTGGGTACACCCCATTCCATGAGTCATCTCGAATCCCCTTACCCAAATATTATTGCAGTCACCAAGTTTTTTTAATTTTCATATAGAGTTTTTTTAATATGAATTGGCAGTAGTTTGTATAAAAATGCTAAAATATCGCCAAATTCAGATTTTCAGAGCAAAATTAGTATTTTAATGATATTTTAGGCCTATATTAAATGTAATGTCTATTACCGGAAACAAGGCGGTTCTCGAACGGCGCGTCTCGCCTGTTCATCAAAAGTGACTTGAAAGAAATGATGATAAAACATGATACAATGTAGCACTGTCACAGAGGTATGCATTGTAGTTAATGCAAGGGATGTAATACCTTAAGGGATGCTCAAATGTTACCCAGTACTAAAACTTTTGCGGAACACAAACGAATCGTTTCCGCTTTATGGCCCTTCAAAGTTTATATGGTACCCCACCCCCTTTGGACTATGCAGTGGCGACGCCAGCATCATAATTTGGGGTGGGGGGCAAAAGGAGGCAAGACATTTTAGGGGGACCCCAGACGATCTTGAATGACCTCCAATGACCTTGAAAATGTAATCAACAAAAATAATACACCCCTTCCCTCCACCAAATCGCATCAAGATAGGCCCTACTGATCTATTTGACCCCATATTTGACCTTGAATGAACTCTCATGACCTTGAAAATTTAATCAGCAAAAAGAACACACCATCCCCCTTCCCTCCACCAAATCCCATCAAGATAGGCCTTACGGATCTTATTTGACCCCAGATGACCTTGAAAAATGAATCGGCAAAACGAACACACCACACCCTTCTCTCCACCAAATATAATCAAGATAGGCCTTATGGATCTTATTTGACCCCAGATGACCGTGAATGACCTCGAAAAATTAATCAGCAAAAAGAACACACCATCCAGCTTCCTTCCACCAAATCCCGTCAAGAGAGGCCTTACGGATCTTATTTGACCTTGAATGACCTCTGATGACCTTGAAAAATTTAATCAGCAAAAAGAACACACCAACCCCCTTCCCTACACCAAATCACATCAAGATAGGCCTTACGGATCTTATTTGACCCCAGATGACCTCGGATGACCTTAAAAAATTAATCAGCAAAATGAACACACCAACCCCCTCCCTCCACCAAATCACATCAAGATAGGCCTTACGGATCTTATTTGACCCCAGATGACCTCTGATGACCTTGAAAATTTAATCAGCATAAAGAACACACCAACCCCCTTCCCTCCACCGAATCCCATCAAGATAGGCCTTACGGATCTATTTGACCCCATATTTGACCCCCCGATGACCCCGAAAAATTAATCAACAAAAAGAACGCACCATCCTTCTCACAGATCTTATTTGACCCAAGATGACCTTGAATGACCTCCAATGACCTTGAAAATTTAATCAGCAAAAAGAATACACCACCCCCTTCCCTCCACCAAATCCAATCAAGATAGGCCTTACGGATCTTATTTGACCCCAAATGACCTTGAATGACCTCCAATGACCTTTTGGTGAATTTTATTCAGCAAAAAGAACACACCATTCCCCTTCCCTCCACCAAATCTCATCAATATAGACCTTACTTATATATTTGACCCCATATTTGACCCCGATGACCTTGTATGACCTCGGATGACCTTGAAAATTTAGTCAGCAAAAAGAACACACCACCCCCTTCCCTCCACCAAATCCCATCAAGATAGGCCTTACTGATCTATTTGACCCCATATTTGACCCCCGATGACCTTGAATGACCTCCGATGACCTTGAAAATGTAATCAGCAAAAAGAACACACCACCCCTTCCCTCCACCAAATCCCATCAAGATCGGCCTTACGGATCTTATTTGACCCCATATTTGACCCCGATGACCTTGAATGACCTCCAAAGACCTTGAAAATCTAATCAGCAAAAGAACACCCACCCCCTTCCCTGACATCAAGTCCCATCAAGATAGGCCTTAGGCCGCCTTACGGATCTCTAGATATCGCGTCACAAAAGTTTTAAGCATATTTGACACCGATGACCTTGAAAAATCAATCAGCAACAGAACGCACCACCCCCTTCCCTCCACCAAGTCCCATCCATATATCGCGTCACAAAGGTATTTCTTAGCACACGGCGGACGCCATACGCCGGACAGAAATAGTGATAACATAGTCTCTTTCTGATTACATCAGGCGAGACAAAAAATGGTGCTTTTTAATGGACAATGTGTTTAAATATCACATTTTAATTCTCGATTTAGCAGTCCCGAGACAATCTCAACGAATGTATAACTGTTGTAACAAAGATGATTGTGAAGAAGATACCATGGTCAAGTGGTTATTGCTGTAGGGCAATTCCATGCAAAGGTGGACATGACCACTAATTTTCAAGTTATTCATATCCTAACATATGTGACCAGTCGCATCAAGATTTCCTTCAACAAGGTATCATTTTAAAGCTTAGAATGTGCTGTTTTAGCTGATATGTGTAACTCAAATTAGAGTTGTGCCCTCAACATGTCCATTTTGATGTGACGGGTCATTAGCACAATCTACTAATTTTATTAATTTTGTTGTAAAATCTGTTATTTATAATGCTATTCATTTATAAACTGAAAATAATCACTTTAAAATTATTTTATCAGTTGTGAGCTCTTACATACTTATATTATTCTTTAAATTAAAAAACAAACACTCTGCGTTGCGACTCAACGATCAATTTTTATTACGATTTCACCAAAATGTCACGCTGTTACCGAAAAAAATGATGTTTTTAAGGTTTTTTAAATTTAATTAAATCTACATACAAATTAAATAATACTTGCAATGCAAATCACACTACCATAGACCTATAACATACATGTTTCAAAGATGCAGTACTACCTTTTGATAATTAATTATTTCAATTAGCAATATGTCACGCTGTTACTTTTTATGTCACGCTGTTACTTTTTTGGTAACAGCGTGACGGTAACAGCATGACCCCCATTGAATTATACAGTGAGTTCCAATACTTTCTTATAATTACAATCCACCTGATGAAACTTTAAAAAAAATAAAAAGTTCACAGAGTTTTAACCATTCATAAATGAGAAAAATACCTGTCCTTTTAGCGTCACCCTGTTACCGCACTCATTAATATTCATATTTCATAAATATGTGAATGATTTTTCTCTTTTTTTTTCTTTCTATGTGTAGGTTGTAGGTTGTACTAGTAGTAGTAGAAATGCAATAAAAAAATGTTCTGAATAATTCAAGTGTGTATGTTATTTGCATATGAAGTGTGAAAATATCTTCCAAACCGTCACGCTGTTACCGTGGAATTGCCATGTAGGCCTACCTCTCACGCGGGAATCCAGGGTTCGATTCCGCTGGGGAGCACACTTTTTTTAATATTACATTTGTACTTTTTTATGTTCCATTATATTGTTTACTTACTGTTACAATATCATTAGTTTGTTTATTAACGAGACTCTTTTTGGGGGGGATATTGTTCAATGAATATAAATAATCATGATTTCTTTTTTGATTCGGCTCATGTTGTTATGTTCGTTCGTCTGGTTGTTTGTGATGTTTATTTTTACAAAACGATTGACGGCAATGTCTGGCTAGACGTCCCGTTTACTCAAGTGCGCATGCTCAAACCAATTAAAGTACGTTGCAGCTAATACGGTTTATTCCGTACGGGACGTGTGAGGCAAGATATAGCCATACAAAACAAAAATGGGCTTTATTGGTGCAATCAAAATATTAAGGAATGCTTTTCTACTAAAAAAAAGATTTGCATTGTGTACATACTATTTATGATCAATCTTGAGTTAAACAAGGGTTTCTAAACAAGGTCTTCTAAAAAACTGGGGGACAAGTGTTAAAGGTGGCAAAAGGGATGAAAAGACTTGGAATGGATCTGTTGAATTTTGTGGAAGTTGGCAAGAGGATCAGTAGTGTGTTGTTTCTGGAAGGACTGCTGTACATAATCATGTAATTTACATCGAATTACAAATTTAAAGTAAATTATAAATGAAAGCAAGGCTCTCTCCTCTCCACCTTTAATATCAGCGCTCCAACCGTGTCACGTGATGCAAACCTGCGTGAAACCACCGACGCAGTGTGGCTTGATAGTGTGTGAGTGGGGATGGTTCCATCTGTACCGTGCAAGTAGTTCGATGGTGATATTCGACCATCAGTGGTCATGCGTGCGTAGGCCTAAAGTCTAGGCCTACTTGTATTTTTAGTAAAAAATGGAATATAACGACGCAGACTGTACACTAACTAACACTGTACTTGTCTATGCTTGTTTTCGTGATGCCGACTCATGCTTTCATTCCATAGCTCTCCCACAGAATTTAGCGCTATAGTCGGCGTCAAAGAAGTTCAGCACTTTTTCTGTGACAACTGCGTACAGCTTAAACATGGAAAGGTGCGTTGAAGTTAAGCAGTGTTGATCTTGAGAAGGTCGAAGCATCAGTATCTGTGATCCAATTGGCCCATCGTATGAGTCATGAATGTCCCCACCCACACACGCTCATTAACTACATCGAACGCGTTGGCTATTTCAAAAAGTGCTGAAGTTCTCTGCTGACGACTATCAATGTATACCTTAGATTAATAGTTCAACCTGTTTCCATTTAAAGAAAAACATCGGGGGAAAAATACTGGCTTGAATTGAATTTGGATCGCCCTACCACTACACCAACCGTGTACTATTATTATCCACTAACTATTCTTTTATTTTTACTTTTAAGTTTTAGTAAACAACTTAACTGGAAATATGATGCAGACTAGTGTACACTAGAAGTATTATAAATAAACAGTCAAATTTATAATTTCACCAACACTTTGAAGCAGCGTATTGCGTATACATTGCATGAAACACTTTGAAGCAGCGTATTGCGTACATTGCGTGAAGCGTGCACAGCTATAGAGCGTGATCATTTCGGGCGTGATCATCTTTGTGACTGCATGTGTGTTGTTCGTTCAATTATTAATTTGACTACAAATGTATAACATTTTTAATTTAACACAAACTAGGGTAAGGCACCTAGTAGGGCTTAGTCCGAGGTTGCTCAGACTTGTTCCGTTACGATCAGTGATCTACTCTCCGCTTTAATAAAATAAATCATCAATCGAAAGGACAAAGTTTGATTAGCTAGAAGTAGTGGCTATAATATATCTTGTCTCACGTCCCGTACGGAATAAACCGTGTATAGCACCAACGACAACGTATTTTAATTGGTTTGAGCATGCGCACTTGAGTTACGGGACATCTAGCAAGACATTGCCGAAGTAGTAAACAAGTTTATCATGGCGTGTTTGTTGGCGTTTTCAAATTGAATTTTAGACCAAATCTAGTAAGCTTATTTTTTTTTAAATTCTATAAAAATAAAAGGCCTTTTACTTTTAGGCCTATAGGCTATGGCATGCTATTCGCCATCGACGGTAACACTAGAAGTAGAACACTAACACTACTATACTACTGATCTTTTACGATTAACAATAACATGATGAAAATTACTGTTTTAGCATCATTTCGCCAGAGAAACTCGTGGTACACAAACACAAATGTTTCAATTTAATACCATGTGTCGCGCAACTGTTTTTACATCTTTAAATTTTGCGTTAAAAAGCGGAAACAATGATCGGCCCCAGCAGCCACTTTGTCCCAATCGTTTCTAAAACAGGCCAGTAAAATAAAACTTAAAAGCCTGACGGGACATTGACATTCCGACATCATCATGGACATGTATGAAAACAAAACAGTGTGATGTACAAATAAAGTGTAAACGATCTCAAATCTTACCAATACCACACCATGCACCAGACTCACGACACCGATAGCATTTAGTTGATACTGCCGTCAAATAATGTCAAACCTCTCCTGGTCAAACCAAAACAAACGCTCTCAGCTGCTCAGTCCATCGGGCATTTAATTTTCATAAAATGTGTTGTTCCTGCAGGAAGATGAATCTTGGCGAGTTTACGACCGAAAGTAGTTTACGGAGCAAAGCGCGTGAATCTACGCAAATGTATCCATTTTGTGAACTCGTCAAGATTCGTCTTTCTGCGTTTTTCATCCCTAGGGAGTCCGTAGTCCCCCGAGTTTCATCCTCCAAGAGCCAAATTCATACCGCCCTCAGTCGACAACGGCAATAACTAGGGTTTAGTTGACTGAAATTGACTTGTTGAAAATAGAATATTGGGGCTTATAGATGGGGTTGTTGTGTTTATTTTGTCGTGATGTCAAATATAATGAGGGAATGCATGAAGTCATTAACTTTTAAAGTGATTAACATAGTAAACCGATGTCCTGAAAAAACGGTCGGATATGCAGAGAGACCATTAGCCCGTACATTTTGCATTTCAAACAGTGATAAAGTTAATATTATTGGGGGAAAAGGCCTGCAATTCATAGAAAACCACGGCTAGAATATCTACTTTATGTTAAAAAATCAGGAACAACCAATTACTAGCAACAATAATGTTAGGCCAAGTTTTACATTGTTTTGTGGATCCTCAGAAACCAAAAGCCCGTGATTATGAACTACCGATCAAACCTCTAGAAAACCGTTGTAAATAAAATAATAATCATATAAAATGACTGAAAATTTCAGCATATGCCCCTGACAATATATCTAGTTCGTCTGGCAAAAAAAATCCGACTAAAAATCATAAATAAATAATAATTTGTGATTAAAAAATGAAAGACTATTGTAAGAAAAAAAATGGGTAGTGGGTATCTACAGGCTAGGAGAATATGTTTATCAAGGTCAGAAAAGCATAAATCTTGGATTGAGAATGTCTAAATGGTCAAAAGATGAGAGAACGGCCATTCCCCCGTTATTCTCTCACCTAATTTTCTTGAAAAATTCATGTAAAGTGGTAAAAAATGGTCCAGAGACCCAAAACCCATGGATCTCATATTTTTGCCGTTAGGGTTATTGGTTTCTCCTTACGACTTGAAATACCATTGAGAGAAGATCGATTTGAGAGTTGTTTTTGAACCAAATGAGTTGATTTAAGTTTTATATAGTAATGTTTGTGTCAAAGAAGTAATGTAGAAAACAATGGACTATTACGATCATGTTTAGTTATTTTATTCCACCACGCAAGGTCCGATATGCCGAGATACCAAAAACCCCGCAGCCATATCCATAATGTTGCTGCCCTCTCCCGCCTCAAAATACGTTCCCAGAGACCCAAAGCCCAACAGCGATAATAAGAGAAAGAAAAAAGAAAGAAAGAAAGAAAAAAGAAATTTGTAAATACATAAACATGTAAGTAATGAGTAAAGTGCTAGATTAGTTCATTACATGATTTAGTAAATCAGTAAATAAATAACTAAATAAATAACTAAATAAATAACTAAATAAATAACTAAATAAATAACTAAATAAATAGATGTAAAAGTAAATAAATACATTATAATATGACTTAATAAAAAAATAAAATATAACTAACTGAAATAAATTAAATAAATACACATTTATATTAATCACATTATAAATCGACCATTACAGCTGGGTTTTACACACTCGGCGATCATCAGATTGCTAATAACTAGTACATGTAGAAATATCCAACATAAATTTAGGCTTAATTTTGAGCACAGTTGGTTGGTTGGTATTGTGTTGTCATTACAACAATTCTAAACAAGTTTGTTTCACTTATTCTTATTCATTAGAGTGGGTTGCTTAAATTGTCGAACAGGATAACTTTTCTTCCATGCATAGAAGAAATAATAAGACATAAACAGATAAATTGATAAATAAATAAATAAATACACAAACAAACAAACAAACAAAACAAAACAAAAAACACAAACAAACAAATAAATAAATAAATAAATATATAATTAACAAATAAAAAACCACACAACCACAATAATTTTTTTTAAAAAAAATGAATATAAATAGATAAATAAATACTGCACTGATGAGTTCTAACAAGAACGAAGCAGTAGTATTGTATGTAGATTGAGAAAGATAAATAAACAAACAAATAAACAAATAAATGAATAAATACATTTATGTTAAATAAACAAACCAATAAATCATAAATAAATAAATAAATAAATAATACAATAAAAAAAATTATTAAAAAAAATTATATATATATAAATAAAAAATAATAAAAATAATAAAAAAATAAAAAAAAAAAAAAAATAAATAAAAAAAAAATAATAATAATAATAATAATAAAAATTTAAAATTTAAAAAAAAAAAATATATATATATATATATTTTTAAAATAAATAATAAATAAAAAAAACCACACAACCACCCCCAAACAAACACTCCCAACAAACAAACACCTCAACATCCCTCAACAAATAAATAAATAAATAAAATTATCATGTATCGACATTATGCCAATAGGTAGAATACCTTTGAATAGAGTGCTTAATGCCGCAAGGCAGAGCGTAATAAATATTCAAAGTAAAAGACCTTCTGGAATAGTAGAAGTCGTAACTCTCATGCTTTCGCAATCGTCAGATGACAAGATAAATACATAAATAAATACACAAATAACTAACAAAATCATATAATGGGTCCCATTAATCTCAACTGGTTGACAGGGGAGAGTTATTGGTTATTTGTTTGTTTGCATGTAACAATATTTGCACTGATTACACATTTCATTGCATTGTTTAATTGATTCTTTAATGTAGCGTAAATCAAAACAACTAAACAATTTCAACAGATCATAAATACCATGCACATATTTTTGTGACTTCAAAACACAGTCTTTTCTCATTGAAAGGCTTGAATTAATCATTTTGAGGCGGCCGCTCCTCGGAAATAAAAGTAGTTTGTGACTAATTATAGTTTAGTGGTGGGGGAATTCGAAAATTCAAGCAGGTATTCTTTTGTGCAACATAATCTAAATTAAAGTAAAGTGAACACCTTCAATACAATTTTGAAAATTAGAAGCTAGCAGCGTGGATGACAAAAAACCCATCTGTATTTGGCATACCTTAAAGGTGTGCAATCTAATCCAATCCACTTTTTCCTATCAAAATTGAGATTTTGGTATCAGAATAAAGACCCTAATTGCCTGACTATAACCCTGCAATATTAGAGGGCTGAGAGAAGTTACATGCAAGATGCTATATATATGTAACAAAAAAGTAGTGACTTATCCCCTAAATTTGGTTAACACATTCCATGCAGTAGGCGGCTGCAGACGACATTCCAAAATGTCACAAAATGCTTCAAAAAAATGTCAAAATTATTGAATTTCATTACCATATTTGGAATCACCATGAGAAAAATGCATTGAAATAAGTACAAACATGCCTAGTATTTAAAAGTTGGGAAAGGTTTCTGAAAAATTTGAAATTTGAGATGATTTTTTTACTTCCTATCATTAAACCACCAGTAATTTGAATACTCAATTTAAAAATTAAAAAAAAACATTAATAAGGTAATTCCTGCGAGGCCAGGGTTGCAATTGAAAAGTGCATAACTGAAGTGATTATGTACCTTCTTGTAAGGTACACACACAAAAATCACTACCTACCTATCTAACAGTGTTTATGATTGGTTACTTTAATTACAAGCTATACTCAATCAAGTTTTGTACTTACAGTTGATGTGTTCAGATCAGATATTCTTCTTACATGCGGTGATAAGCGACACGGCCGTAGGTTGTAGAATTGTTGTTTTACAGAAGTCGTACAGCTTAAAACGATCGCTTGTAGCATGTAGACAAACACTGAAAGTCTTGCAATGCAGATTTGAAACACCGTCATGAACCACTTTGAATAAGATGATTGTCTTGCAATTGCAGATTAAAAACACGCGCCCTCATAGACTAGCTTTCTCGCAGATTAAGCCAATTTGTCTTTACAGTGCAAATGGTCATTAATACAGTTTGGCAGATGGTAACACACCTGTAGAGAACCTGTGCAGTGCGGTGGGAAAATACGCTTGATCACAAAACTGGTAGATACAGTAGTACAGCAAGGGAGATCCAATGCAGGTCTGGTTCAAACGAAAGATGAAAATCAACTGGGCGCTATACGCCCCTGATTGCATCCTTATACACTGGTATCAATTACACCAGGGCATAGATAATGTTGCGGAGTACAATTATCACCAAATATGGTAATAAGTGAACAATTAGGGGCGGGGCAGGGTGGGAGATGGATAAACGGATACTAAATGATGGGAAGTTTTGATTGGTTGCCACACTATGCAGTGGTAATGGATGGGCAGTCCATATAGTTACCTGCGTGGGTGACTCCATTTGAAATATACACTACCTGTGACGCAGAAGATTAACGTCATGTCTTCCATAGGGGTGTATAGATTTCAACTGATAACTAATCATGATTATACCCATATCAATACCATCCTCCATGTAAACTAGATGAACATTCAATTTTACTAATTAGTAATTACCAGTTTCAAATTTCCCATCACTAAAAAACCAAAATTATTATATTTATACAATTACTCCTTGGAGAGAGGGCAGTCACGTACGTCGTAAAGGGAGAGAAAAACAACTTTACTCAAAGTATACCAAAAAAAGAATTCTTACCAGAATATGAAGGCAACCAATGCCTGAATCAATGTTAACCAGATATGACTATTTTGGTAAACTTTTTTGAAACCAAACAAAATATTGAGAGAAGTTTACTCAATGATGCACGATGGTGTTTATATATGAACAAGTGGATTCATGTATGGGACACAATAGCTAATTAATAATAGGTCAATATTTTGCTCAGATTATTAGAAATAAAATCCCAAAGTTGAGTAATGTGTTTTTTTAAAACAATTTGATACTTTTCGTATTCAAACAGGGCTTGCAAAGTAAGCACGTTTATTTGCGAAAATATCTAGAAATATTTGAGACAGTAGACCCGTGTAACACTATAACCACCAAGAAATAGAATATGACAAACTGGGCTTAGACGATGAAAACAAAACCCTGTTGTACAGGCCCGACTGACCTATTTTTTTTAGAAATTGGTGGAAAATGTTCACATGCAAATGAATACTGACCACAACTTCTTTTTTGCTTGTCCAAAAACGGCAAAATGTTTACAGATTTTTATTTTTTTAACGGTCATTTTCAACAGAAAATAATAATATGACAAAAAAGATTGACCAAATGACCCGACGAAGTCTGTTTGATGGTACAACACTGTGTTTTGGGGTTTTTTTTGTCACCTTACTACTAAGTCAGCCTCCAGCCATGCCGTCTCATTCTGAGTGATCTCCTTGCCATAGTTTTGTCTAGAAACATTAGAGGCATCACCTAGTACTAAAATCACCTATGAATAAAATAGGACAAACTTTCCCTGATGGTGTGCCACCACACGCCTGGGCTTACCATTTAAATTAATCAGCCTCCAGCCATGTCATCCGATTCTTTGCCATACTTTTGTCTAGAAACATTTGAGGCATCACCTAGTACTAAAATCACCTATGAATAAAATAGGACAAACTTTCCCTAATGGTGTGCCACCACACGCCTGGGCTTACCATTTAAATTAATCAGCTTCCAGCCATGTCATCCGATTCTTTGCCATACTTTTGTCTAGAAACATTTGAGGCATCACCTAGTACTAAAATCACCTATGAATAAAATAGAACAAACTTTCTATGGTGGTGTGCCACCACATACCTGGGCTTACCTTTAAACGGCATTGAGAGATATGTATGGAAGTGCACCCTCAATTTTCCTAGAATTCAGTCTTTTTGCACCAAAGTAATACTTAGGCATAATACTAACTACCATCTGAAACCATTTACCTTAATTCGCAGTATATCATGTAATATGTCACAATTTGTTAATTTCTATGTGATAATTAACTGCAGAATTTGGCACATAAGGCTTCACTAGAATAGAATGTCTTTCCCCATAAAATATTACGTTTCTGGGTTCTATTATACCTTATTTATTGAAACCTTTTCTTCTTTTTTTATTTCATTTTTATCACCAGACTCTCCGTGATTCCATCTGATTCTTTAACACCTCCTTGTGCCATAGTTGTGTCTAGAAACATTTGAGGCATCACCTAGTACTAAAATCACCTATGAATAAAATAGACAAACTTTCCATGGTGGTGTGCCATCACATCACTGGGCTTACCTTTAAGTCAGCCTCCAGCCATGCCGTCTCATTCTGTATAACCTCCTTGTCATAGTTTTGTCTAGAAACATTTGATTGAGGCATCACCTAGTACTAAAATCTCACCTATGAATAAAATAGGACTAACTTTCCCTGGTGGTGTGCCCCCCCCCCCCCCCCCCCCCACACCACACGCCTAGGCTTACCTTTTAAGTCAGCCTCCAGCTATGCCATCTGATTCTTTATAACCTCCTTGCAGTAGTCAAAGAAATGCACATCTGTTAAGTAGGATATGATGTGTGCAGGACCAATATTCCAACTGTAAAATGAAAAATAAAATCAAAATTTTAATTCCCTGGAGACGCAGTGAAAGTGTGGGTGGGGGGGGGGGGGGACTCTGGGTTGCAATTCTACTTCAGACCCTGACCACGGCAGCCTAAGCGTTTATCCCATAATAAAGTTTTGATCATCTTGCATGATCAAAACTTGTCCACATAAACACGGGGTAAAACGACAGGGCTCGGTAATTGCCGTTAAATATTTGGAGTTCTATTGAAGTCCTAAAAAGTCTACAGTATTTACAGAACATATCTGAAACTTCCACAATCACTCAACATGAATTTTAGTGGACATTTGAAATGTATGATTTTGATAAAAAACATAGGCCTCCGAATTGTGAAGTCTCACTCGTAAGTCTACATCGTCGAGCATAACATTTTACACATACAAAGTGTGGTGAGTGTTTTACATCAAATATTTATGTATCCCAACGTGCTGCGATGTACAGTAAAGTTTATTTTTTAGAATAATAATGGGGATGCGCAGTGGTCAGGAATGGGATAACCAGGACAGGGCAGTATGGATAGGGTTCGCTACACAGCCCCCATTCTAGCCGGATCCGTCCCCGTCACCGCAGCTGACAGCTATGCAATCCCTATATCCTACAATACAAGTATTTATTTAATTATAAGCCAAGATCCTCTCCTGGTTTTGTATCACTTACCGACAAACTGGACATCTGAAACTACCAGATCAGGTGCATCCTCCAAGGGAATAGGCCTCCATATCTCTTTGATGGTCCTATGGATCACTTGTGTCCTGATCGACTCACCGTGGCAATCTGGGTCCGGTTGGCGGGTCTGGGTGATGACCTGCTCTCTCTGCACCACAGACTCTACCCTGAACGTGTGTCCACGAGGTGTCCTATGGGCAGGTGGCGATCGACGCACAACATGGACCCAAGGAAGGGGCCAAGGGTGATGGCGGCCTCTTCACTGGTGACTTCATTACGGCCACGGGAGTCGGAGATGGCGACGGCTTCTTCACTGGCGACTTCATAGAGCTGACAGTCTTGGATGCGGCCTTGGTCTTTGTCCTCTTGGGAGGTGCGGTCGATGACACTGCTGGAGAGGAGGCCCTCTTGACAGGCGACTTCAGGACGGCCACAGGAGTCAGTGGTGGCAACGGATTCTTCACTGGCGACTTAATAGAGCTGACATTCCTGGATGCTGCCTTGGTCTTGGTTCCCTTGGGAGGGGCGGTTGACAACGCTGCCAGAGAGGAGGCCAGGTTGCCAAGAAATTGCAGATTCTTCCCTGGGGTGGGCGTCGGCGAGGTCGGGTGTCCGTGGGCGCGTAGTAGCCTCTGGTGGCATGAATGGCAAAGATACTTTTTGTTGAGCTTGGGCTTAGAGTGGTCCCTGGCCTCCTGGTTGGTTTGCTCAACGTTTCTCTCTCGGTCTCTCGATCTCTGTAGTCGGTCGTCATAGTCAAAGTCATCCTCTATGGATACGGTCCCGTCGATCATTGCATCTATTACTTTGGGCAATTTCCGATGCATCATTAGAATCAGAGATGACCATAACTGGTCTTGGTCAGTCCCTGGTCACTCGGCCTGGTGATGATAGACTTCACCTGCTTCTTCTTATGGAGGTCGTTGAAAGAGGCACGCCACTTTAGCTTTGGAATCTGAATACTTGCTCAGGAATGGTCGAGTCAGGGCTCCTCATGATTCGGGCCACCTTCCACTTCATGTTCTCCTGGGCCCTATGTCCATAGAGGGTGGCCCTGGATTGGGACACACTCCGCTCCCATCTGTAATAGTTTGGGCGTGGACATCCCATGGTGTGGTCTGTGGAGAACAATCGAATAAGTTTGGGTGTGGACGTCCCATGGTGTGGCCTATGGAGAACAATAGAATAAGTTTGGGCGTGGACGTCCCATGGTGTGGCCTGTGGAGAACAATAGAATAAGTTTGGGCGTGGACATCCCATGGTGTGGTCTGTGGAGAACAATAGAATAAGTTTGGGTGTGGACGTCCCATGGTGTGGCCTGTGGAGAACAATAGAATAAGTTTGGGTGTGGACGTCCCATGGTGTGGCCTGTGGAGAACAATAGAATAAGTTTGGGCATGGACGTCCCATGGTGTGGCCTGTGGAGAACAATAGAATAAGTTTGGGCGTAGACGTCCCATGGTGTGGCCTGTGGAGAACAATAGAATAAGTTTGGGTGTAGACGTCCCATGGTGTGGCCTGTGGAGAACAATAGAATAAGTTTGGGCGTGGACGTCCCATGGTGTGGCCTGTGGAGAACAATAGAATAAGTTTGGGCGTGGACGTCCCATGGTGTGGCCTGTGGAGAACAATAGAATAAGTTTGGGCGTGGACGTCCCATGGTGTGGCCTGTGGAGAACAATAGAATAAGTTTGGGTGTGGATGTCCCATGGTGTGGCCTGTGGAGAACAATAGAATAAGTTTGGGTGTGGACGTCCCATGGTGTGGCCTGTGGAGAACAATAGAATAAGTTTGGGCGTGGACGACCATGGTGTGGCCTGTGGAGAACAATAGAATAAGTTTGGGTGTGGACGTCCCATGGTGTGGCCTGTGGAGAACAATAGAATAAGTTTGGGTGTAGACGTCCCATGGTGTGGCCTGTGTAGAACAATAGAATAAGTTTGGGCATGGACGTCCCATGGTGTGGCCTGTGGAGAACAATAGAATAAGTTTGGGCGTGGACGTCCCATGGTGTGGCCTGTGGAGAACAATAGAATAAGTTTGGGTGTGGACGTCCCATGGTGTGGCCTGTGGAGAACAATAGAATAAGTTTGGGCGTGGACATCCCATGGTGTGGCCTGTGGAGAACAATAGAATAAGTTTGGGTGTGGACGTCCCATGGTGTGGCCTGTGGAGAACAATAGAATAAGTTTGGGCGTGGACGTCCCATGGTGTGGCCTGTGGAGAACAATAGAATAAGTTTGGGTGTGGACGTCCCATGGTGTGGCCTGTGGAGAACAATAGAATAAGTTTGGGAGTGGACGTCCCATGGTGTGGCCTGTGGAGAACAATAGAATAAGTTTGGGCGTGGACGTCCCATGGTGTGGCCTGTGGAGAACAATAGAATAAGTTTGGGCGTGGACGTCCCATGGTGTGGCCTGTAGAGAACAATAGAATAAGTTTGGGCGTAAACGTCCCATGGTGTGGCCTGTGAAGAACAATAGAATAAGTTTGGGTGTGGACGTCCCATGGTGTGGCCTGTGGAGAACAATAGAATAAGTTTGGGCGTGGACGTCCCATGGTGTGGCCTGTGGAGAACAATAGAATAAGTTTGGGCGTGGACGTCCCATGGTGTGGCCTGTGGAGAACAATAGAATAAGTTTGGGTGTGGACGTCCCATGGTGTGGCCTGTGGAGAACAATAGAATAAGTTTGGGTGTGGACGTCCCATGGTGTGGCCTGTGGAGAACAATAGAATAAGAGTCCTCACAAAGGTGCTAAGACCACGATGCATTTTGTTTATATTATATATATCATTTTTTTATGAGAAATCTAACTCTGCCTCCACGCTAGCTTAATTACACATCTCGAATGTTTGGTACCGATTATTGATTTTGAATTAGCCAACATCAAAGCACCTGGTCTGAAACTGTTTGTGTTAGGTGTATTCTAAAAACTATAAAAAAATGAGGTTGGGAGTTGTAGATGGGGATGGTTGTTGTAGATGGTGATGGTTGTTGTAGATGGGGATGGGAGTTGTAGATGGCCTCTGCCGCTGCTTCTCAGATTGCCACCAAGAAAGGCAGCGCATCCTTTATAGGTTTTATGACGTTTTGAAGGCTCTGGGAGGGCTCTCCTGGGTCATATTTGATTCAATTATTATAATTTATTTTTACAAACATTATATAGGCCTACTGTTGATTACATTATAAGCTAAAACATTTCAAATTCACAATTTAGGAACTAAAATGGACATTAAAGTTGAAAGTTGAAAGTTGAAAATTGCATCTGACATGCTTGTAAAATGAGTTGCTTGTCAAAATTATAGCACCTAAAAATATAAAATCAACCAAAATATCACGTTTTTAAATTAAAATTCATTAGATAAAGTCAAATCACATAAAGAAAATTGTTTCACCAACTTTTTTCAATTTCAACCATAATGGGGTGACCAGTTTCAGTGCCAATAGCGCGACCAAACCACGGTGTTGGCAACACTGCCAGTTTTGAAAAAGCCCCATATCACTAGGGTTAGTGTTTAGGGTTAGCGTTTAGGGTAAGTGTTTAGGGTTAGTGTTTAGGGTTAGTGTTTAGGGTTAGTGTCTAGGGTAAGTGTTTAGGGTTAGTGTTTAGGGTTAGTGTTTAGTGTTAGTGTTTAGGGTTAGTGTTTAGGGTTAGTGTTTAGGGTTAGTGTTAGTGTTTAGGGTTAGTGTTTAGTGTTAGTGTTAGTGTTTAGGGTTAGTGTTTAGGGTTAGTGTTTAGGATTTAGTGTTTAGGATTTAGGGACCAGGTTATAGTTTAGGATTAGGGTAAAGCGATTACGATTAGGATCAAGGCTGGAAAAAAATGTATATTTCCCCGGGAGGCAAACAAAATTATTTCCCTCTAAATACCCAAATTTCCCTCCAAATCACACAAATTTCCCCCAAATGCCAACATTTCCCTCCAAATACCCAAATTTCCCCGGAAGGAGCTTCCCGAATTCCACATTATTTCCAGGCCTGATTAGGATTTAGGGTTAAAATTGTCACCTAAAAATGAACCAAATTGCCATCACAACATTTTGGCTAAATGTCTATTTACACATCTATTCTATTCTATACTGTAACAGGAATGGGCTGTCCGTCCCCTGTTCGGGTTAGGAACCTCCTTATCAGGGAACATGGGAGTATCTCGTCACAGTCTATGGGTAGACTGGTGGCTACTATCAGTTTCAGTACGCTTATAACGCATTTTCTACCCTATACCGGGTGGTTCAAAAAAAAGTTGACCCAAGTTCAAGATAATTTTTCAACCATATTTAAAGTTTCAGAAAATTTCTGTTTACTTAGTCTTGATCAGCAGTAAGTTTTGAAATTATCCTGATAAAATGGTACATTTAACTTGGTTGGTTCTTCAGATATGGTTCATTACAAAAAGCATGCACAAAACTGCCTTGGCCACGGGAGCGTCCTTTAGTAGAGATGGAATGCACAAAGTGGACTTACACACGATTGGTCACAAATTGTAAAAATAGGAGAAAAAGAAAAAAGGAGACATCTGAAACATCTGTCTGGTGCTTGACATTACCTACCTATTATACGTATCTACGTTTCTTTGTTGAATGTGAATGGCACATAAGCATAGAGATTGGGATACTTTGTCAGGGCGGGCTTTTCAATTCTGAGACTAGAGCATTCTAAGACAAAAACTAAATGACGCTCCCGTGGACAAGTCGGTTTTGTACATGTTTTTTGTAATGAACCATATCTAAAGAACCAAACAAGCTAAACGTGCCATCTTTTCAGGATAATTTCAAAACTTACTGCTGATTAAGATAAAGTAAACACAAATTCTCTGAAACTTTAAATGTGGTTGAAAAATTACTTTGAACTTGGGTCAACTTTTTTTTGAACCACCCGGTACAGTACATAGGCCTGACTGCACAATGCAAGTCTACAGGGCAAAATGGTATTCCGTTACAATACGAATCTCTAACCCTAATCCTAACCTTTAATCCTATTCCTAACCTTAAACCCAGATGGATTCCTTAGGCGATTAAGCCACACTGGTATATGTTACCAGTACAGGCCTATGGAGAGAGCATTACACTTTTTAGTTTCATGCTGTCATTAATCCTTATTATTTTTTTCAAACCACAAAAGCTATCTCAACAAATTTGGTATGTGTTTAGGGTGAGGGTTTAGGGTTTAGGGACCAGGTTATAGTTTAGGATTAGGGTAAAGTGGTTACGATTAGGATCAAGGCTGGAAAAATGTATATTTCCCCGGACAGCAAACAAAATTATTTCCCACCAAATACCCAAATTTCCCTCCATAATACCCAAATTTCCCCTAAATACTAACATTTCCCTCCAAATTCCCAAATTTCCCCGGAAGGAGCTGCCCGAATTCCACATTATTTCCAGGCCTGATTAGGATGTAGGGTTAGAATTGTCACCTAAAAATGAACCAAATTGCCATCACAGCATTTTGGCTAAATGTCTATTTACACATTCTATTCTATACGAATCTCTAACCCTAATCCTAACCTTTAATCCTAA
Organism: Ophiura sarsii; assembly: GCA_035610835.1. Taxonomy (NCBI): domain Eukaryota; kingdom Metazoa; phylum Echinodermata; class Ophiuroidea; order Amphilepidida; family Ophiuridae; genus Ophiura; species Ophiura sarsii. The sequence goes on along the minus strand of CM069459.1, from coordinate 14,842,464 downwards.
ATCTAAACCCAGATGGATCCCTTAGGCGATTTAGCCACACTGATATATGTTACCAGTACCGGGCCTATGGAGAGAGCATTAGGCTCAATGTTTACATCCATCGCCTCTGTAAAATAACTGCTCATAGTATCACTTGCGCCAGCTAAAAAGTCTCACTGAGTTTGTGTTCTTTCATTAAATATGGTCATGCGTTATACTTTTTGGTTTCATGCTGTCATTAATCCTTTTTTTTTTTAACCACAAAAGCTATCTCAACAAATTTGGTATCATTTTAAAGCTCGATTAATATGCTATCCGTCTGTAAAGTGGCATTGATATAGCTCATAGAGAAGTGGTGATACAACTTTTTGTAGTGTGAAGACCAGGGGTGGTGCCGGAAGCGGTGCCGCCTGTACAAACTCAATGGGTATAATCCCATGCTCTGTTCTTTTTCCCCTGATGTTATAAGCACCATTCTGGTCCCATTTTAAAGGATATCTAGTAGTCTTCAAGTATGTGCTTCAAGTATGTGTCCACTATTTGTAACAACTAATTAATTATGGATAAGGCCATGATGCCAAGACCATGATGCATTTTATTTATATATACAGTTAAGCCCACAATTATTCATACCCTTGACAAATATGAGTTTTTTGTTTTTTTCTCATATCTATTCCAGCTGGAGTGGTGGAACTTTCGCTTTACACTATAAGACAATTAGTTTGCAAGTACAAATCAATATACTTGGGCTCAACATTTTTTGCATAATCACTGATTTATTTGATTTTCTTCGCCATGCTGTCAAGAGCTAGAGTGTTGTCCTTTAATATCCCTCACTGTACATTCAATAGGACACATTTGTAATGCATCCACATTGTTTGCACACATCATGGAATAATTGCATAACAATATAAAAGCCTATCACACAATATAAAGAATGTTTGGAATGTCAAAAACATGTGTACTATCACAAAAAGTGGCTTCAATCCTGAGACTTGGTATGGGGTATGAATAATTTTGAACAGGCATAAAAACACAATTCTTGTTCAATTCTATTGTTATGCATAAAATGTTGCGCCCAAATATATTGATTTGTACTTGTAAACTAATTGTCTTTAGTGTAAAACGAAAGTTCCACCTCACCAGCTGGTATAGATATGAGAAACACGCAAACAACTCATATTTTTCAAGGGTATGAATAATTGTGGGCTTAACTGTATATATACTGTTCGCGTTTTGTGCGCGAACAGTGTTACGCGAATTGAATATGCAACATGCCTTGCGCGCGCGTACTGCGAATATTTTTCTCACTGACTTCGTTGTATGGAAGGAAAACATTTAGTTTGCCTGACGATTACGTAAGCGAGAAATCTAAATTTACCCCAAATACCAACATTTACCTCCAAATTCCCCTGGAAGGAGCTTCCCAAATTCCACATTATTTCCAGGCCTGATTGGGATTTAGGGTTAAAATTGTCACCTAAAATGAACCAAATTGCCATCACAACAATCCCAGGTGGATTCCTTAGGCGATTAAGCCACACTGATATACAGTCATCACAATAAGTAACTTACCAGAAAATAAACATGCTGATAACTCTAAAAGTATAACTCCTACATGAACATATTTATTATAAAGTTGTTGAGAAATCTCTCTTCTTGAATTTGAGATATTACACACTAAGAATGGTCGATTAATGAGGAAGTTACGATCCCAAACGTTAGGGCAAGTCTGATTTTCATTTTAACATTTTCTTTTCAACACCAGGAGAGTACGACAGGTAACGTGTGTGCCGTATTGATCAACCGTAACAATGCCACCGGCCGACTATCCAACAACCAGGCCATCGACGGGTGAATTGGCACTACCACTACCAGTAATCAATAATTTGCCGGTCTGAGACCCCGCGATGAAAATGAAAATCAGACTTGACAGTACATTTGGGATTGTAACTTCCTTAATAATCAGCCATTCTTAGCGTGTAATATCTCAAATTCAAGAAGAGAAATTCCTCAACAAAATAATGAAAGGGGTAGTAGGTATAAAAAATATATGGATCTCAATTTAAAAAAAGAAATCTGATATTATTCTGAACATTGTGAATCATACTATTTTAGTCCTTGGTTGTACTAACTATTAATTGGCATTTTGGTTTCCTCATGCAATTTCCCTTCAGAAAATGTATACAGGGTGAGTCAAAAAGACTGCAATAGTGGAAAGAATTCATTTTGTTTTCAAAACCATGTTGAATTTTGAAACTTTTTAAACGTGGCAAGAATGACATATGATATTTGTTCCTAACTTTGTGTGAAAAAATGAAGTCGATCGGATTGTCCGTTTGTCTTTGGTGACCCTCTTTGCCGCATACCCAAATTTATGTTTGTCCATGAACACAGTGATTTTCAATTGAAATTGCACATGTTGCATATTCATATTTGAATATCCTGCCAACAAAATATTGGAAAGGTTCAGTTATTCATCCAAATTTAAAACATTACAAGCAATTTATAGCATCGGTGAGGTAAATTGATTATGTTAACTCACATGTAAACAAGTAAGGATGCATTAATGATTGAGTTCCAGGTTGAGCAAATGACCGCCCTTTGATGGGATTGTTGTATGCGGTGTCTGCTTCTACTCAGCCCTTTTATGGCAAAAGAATGTATCTTATATGTAGTTTCCTAACAGTATACTTCCTTTTAATATGATCAAAGTTAGCTTTTTTCTACATAAATCCTGTAGTAGTAAAAGGCAGTATATTACTTTTATTGTTTTTACAAGTTGCAACCTTTTCCTAAGTGAGGATTATTGAACCAAGTTAACACAATCCATGTTAAAAGGAAGTATATCATTAGGAAAGTACATATAAGATACATCCTTTTGCCATAAAAGGGCTGTACCTGTTATAGGGACGCTCTCTCCATCATTTCTACAGTCTACACTTCACGACTTTTTGGATGTATTTTCTATTTGTAGATAGCTGCTCTGCATTGATTTTTCGTATTGACTTTATTAGCCATCTTTTGCATGCTAGACTTGGCAGGCGGGTTGATGTCGCACATTACGAATATGTGTCGCAAAGCTGTGTTGCCAATGGGTTCCTTCGTCAGTGCCACTTGCATCTGGACATTGATTTTTGGAGATTTTTGTCCCTTAATCTTTTCCTCCCCGCTGTCAATCTCCTCGTAAAATTTCACGCAGTCAGTCGACTCATAATGGCACACTGAACATTTCAAGTGCGACCGTATGCCCAGTTCTAATTGATAACACATGCTATTGTTGATCCTGACATACCCTATGCATGTTGGGGACATCTGCACGTGTTCTCTCAAACATCTGTTGAAAATGTCCTGTTTTCGATATGTCCAGTACATAATTCCTGTGAACATGCAACTTCTTATTCTTCAGCATTGCTGGTAAAGTGCTATACTGCCAGGAATTCGGATATTCTCAAGTTCCTCTTTACTAAGTCTTTGTAGCAGCTGCCAATGTCCACTGTTTGATACTGTTTGAATATGAATAATCAGAAAAAAATAACATCAATTAGTGGCAGCGGTGGGATCGTATACATGGGAGCACCACACCAAATATCTTTCTCATTGAAATACGTGTAAAAGTGCCATTTCAAGACACCTTTTCTACCCTCCGGTTACATTTATTGCATACTTGTCACCTATGACCATTTTCAGCAACATCTCAACTTTAATTTAAGCCTTGTTTTATGGGGGGTTATTAAACTAAATTTTCCGCTACGGACCGGCACACAGCGCCCTCACTTTTTCACGTTTTCTGGCATGCCTGTTCACCATTTAGGCAGGTGCTTACGCCCTGGGCACTATTTAGGTCGATAAATTAAAAATATCGTATTTTATCATTGTAGGTGCAACGGGGTAGGTCCCATTCGTTCATTTAAATACAAACATACCATTCCCGGAGAAACAAATTGCCCGAAAACCTCACATTTACAAGCCTAGTCTTCGTGCTTTTCCGGAACTATTACAGGATTACACGAATTGCGCATTGATTTGGTACAGTGCTCCCACATTAGGTAGCTATGCATAGCCTGTGTTTATCACTTGTCAATATCTAATAAGTTCGAATTGAAATATCTTACCTTTATTCTTTGCTGCATGGTTGCCCGTCGGCAATTTGTTCCCTTGACGACCTGGGGGTGGGGGGGGGGGGGGGGGGGGGGTAAGGGCATGTTTTACACAAAACGCGCTCGAAAAATGGTCCATGTAAGTTGTAATAATGCTTATACATTTACATTTCTGATCGTACATACATTCCAAGTTACAGAGCGATACGATTCCTAATTACCTCAAAATCATGGTTTTAGAGTAAATTTAGAGTGAAAATATAAACTGTTGTGTTATCCCGACAGTTTATTTTCACTCTAAAACCATGATTTTGAAGTAATTAAGAATCGTATCGCCCTGTAACTTGGAATGTATGTACGATTTATGATCAGAAATGTAAATCTGCTTTCAATTTTTTTTTCGATGTTGAGGGCGTTCCCTGGAAAGATCACATAATATACCTGTAAATTAGGGCAATTAATGAATAATTATTATTACATTTAACAAATGAAATAATAAAAAGTAGATAAATAAAAAAAACACATCAATAATGAATAAAAAAAACCCCTTTTTTCTTGGATATCAAATTTCCAATAGGAATACGGGTCGTAAGTTTTTCAATTAAAATAGACGCCACCCGGATTTGAACCGGGGATCTCCTGTTTACTAGACAGGCGCTTTAACCGCTAAGCCATGGCGTCGTATGAGATCATGAACCATCAATCGACTGTTATTCCACATGTCCACTTTAGGCCTTCACCATGTTCACAATCTGTTACAACGCATGACTGCCCCTTTAATAACAAATGAATAAGGCTTATTAAATTAGGGTAATTAATGAATAATTATTATTAAATTTAATGAATGAAATAATAAAAAGTAGATACATAAAAAATAAAAAAAATAAAAAAACAAAAGATTTTTTTCTTGGATATCAAATTTTCAAATAGGAATATGGGTCGTAAGTTTTTCAATAAAAATAGACACCACCCGGATTTGAACCGGGGATCTCCTGTTTACTAGACAGGCGCTTTAACCGCTAAGCCATGGCGTCATATGTGATCATGAACCATTAATCGACTGTTATTCCACATGTCCACTTTAGGCCTAAAAAAAATATATATATTTTTAAATCTATAAAACGTCTATGAAATTTTATATACCAGCACATTTTCACTGTTTTTTTTCTGTTTTTTCTCACACACACAAAAAAAATAGAAAAATAAAATAAAATAATAATAATAATAATAATAACACTAATAATAATAATATAAAAACAAATTAAAAATAATAATAATAATAATAATAATAATAAAAAATAAAAATATAAATAAAAAATATTTCGGGTCAGCGGTAAAAATAGGGTCGGTCAGGTTACGCCAATCAACCCTTTTTTTTAGGCCTTAGGCCTTCATTATATTCACAATCTGTTACAATGCATGACTGCTTGAGATAAGGATTAGAGTATTTTTTCGGGCAGAGACATTTTCACAATCGTATTTATAGCAAACAGACTGTGCGCGATTGATTAATTCCCCAGTTAAATTTACGCTTGTGTTCATTTCATTATGCCTATAGGCTGCTACATTTTCATATCAGGGGAATAAATCACTAAATATCCATGATTAACAAGTTTGTGAAAATAAACCTTTTGCACAAGTTTCTACTTTGTGCATTGTTTGCAATAGTACTTATGTATAACAGGTGTTAGCATAGGGCCATGTAAAATAAATGTTTTATAACCCTAACCTCCTAAGTCATATTGTGAAGAATATTTTTTTCAATGACAAAAACGTGGACAAAAAAGAGTGGCGCCGCCACCGGGGCTCAAACCCACAACCTCTCGGTTGCTAGACGAACGCTCTATCAGTGCGCCACGGGGGCCAATTATACTCGGGCCAATTCGGGCCAGTGTATTGGCCACTAATAAAACTCTATTGTACATTTCACGGACATAAATTATGCTAATGAGCTCATTAAATGACGTCACTCGCATCATCGGGTTTTCCCGATGATTGAAATACGTTGATTGAAATTCTAGGTCGAGTAAAATGATGTTCTTATTTGTTGTCTGTGAGCTTTTCTGATTTTTTTCCCGTATTGGAATATTTTTTTATTGAAAATAGACAGTTCAAAGTAAACGTTGGTTCCAAGTTCAACTGACAGCACATGTATTAAAGGCGACAGCAACGGCAATATGCAAGGAACATTTGAGAAAAAATGATGCCCGACTTTGCAAGAAAGTGTACGGGGAAGTGTACGGGTGAACATGACAAACCAAAACAGCCTAGTAACTAATCACCTCCGTGGCGCAATTGGTTAGCGCGTTCGGCTGTTAACCGAAAGGTTGGTGGTTCGAGTCCAGCCGGGGGCGTTGTTACTTTTTGCATTTAATGCAGATTGACAAACAAATCACAGTAAAAATATAATATTGACAAAATCACAGACCTCTTACACAAAAATCGCATCTGCTCATGCTCCTGTCGTGATCGAAATCCACCACACAAGCAATGGGCGAGTTTTATAAGTGTTGGCCCGACTATGTAGCCTGGGGCCATTATTTCATCGAAAAAGTGCCACGCCAGCTGGCACAGACAGACTTTACCGTGGACATTTGTGGCATTGAGGATGGTTAGGGTTAACGTCCTTTTGAGCCTCCTTCGCTCTGTAAAAATGAACGGTTATCGTTTATTAATTATATTGTATTTATTTATTCATTTATTTATATATCAAATTGTCCCGGGAATAGGAAAAAGGGGTATTTAACTATTTTGAACCAAATGTGTCCTCGTTTTTGCACAAAAAGAGGGACTTCTTAGAAAGTCTTCTTGAAATGGTTATAAAGGGGGATTATTTTCAGTCAAAATGTCCGAGCTTTTGGGCGAAAAAAGGGTGTCAAATTAACCATGTTGTCCGTGAAACACCCTCAAATAGGGGGGTGGGGGGGGGGGGGGAGATCCTGGAATGATCATGTGTTACCGGTTCTTAATACGAAGAGGGAACACCAGGAGTTTACTAGAACTCCTTGGTGACTGACCTTTTCATATGAATTTTATGTGGCGCAAACATGGTTGTGCGTAGCCTTTTCATAGAAAATGGCCAAAAAATCATACAATTTTCATTGTAAAAAAATTACAACTTTGTTACCCGATTCGTTTTGGTTTCAAAATTAAGATTTTAAGTCTTACAATAACGTAAATCCAGAACATTTGGAACAGAGTGCTCAATACTAATAAGTGTATGATTTTAAGTCTTATTAATTTAATGAAAATGTAATCTTATTTTTAAAATATTGAGAAATGCTGCCGGTCAAAAAATCAACAACAACAACAAAAGAGAGGGGGAGAGGAAAGGGGAGCCCAGTATGAGGACGGTGCACCCGTTTCGCATCCGTTTCGCGCCCGTTCGCAGGGCGGTGATGGACGGTGGTGGACGTCGACCATCTTAGCGACGGGCAGCGAACGGCCGCATGCAGCCTGGTAACCGTACTCTCAGCAGGCATGTTGTATTATAGATGTTAGTCGTACGAATTCCAGAATGCAAATGAAGCGGCGAGCTTGAGCGCTCAGCTTAAAAAGGGCGATTTGATGATGTAATCAAGACGTTTCGGCTGGTACCCAGGCATTCTGACCGGTTAGGAACCGGTATGGAAGTGGTATGCACACGGTGAGGACACACTGAGAACGTAAAGCTAGACCTTTATGAGGCCGGTGAGCGTACCATGTCGGTGAGAACCCGGTACAGACCCGGTGTAGAGCGATATGGACCGAGGACCCGGTGAGGAGGTGTTATGCACCCGTTTCGCGCCCGTTCGCAGGGCAGTATAAATGGTAGGCGGCCACCTTACCGTCTAATAGAAAAACAACAGAGTCCAAACAATCAGTAAAAAATGCCAACGGGCTCATTGATTTTTGTTGGTGGTCACCGGGTCCATACCGTTATATACCGGGTCTATGCGGGATCTTCACCGGCCTGGTACCGGGCTCACCGTTCTCGCCGGGTGCATAACACCTCCTCACCGGTCCTCGGTCCATACCCTACACCGGGTACCACCTCCATACCGGCTCCTAACCGGTCGGAACGCCTGGGTACCGGCCGAAACGTCTTGATTATATCATCAAACCGCCCATTTTAAGCTGAGCGCTCATACTCGCCGCTTCATTTGCATTCCGGAATTCGTACGACCAACATCTATAATACTCTCTAAATGTAAAAGAACTAAACCTCACTCTTTCGAGAGCTCTAGGAGGGATGGCTCTTCTAGGAAGTGAAGTTCACTCTTTTCAGATTGATTTTTCACTCTTCAGATTGATTTTTCACTCTTTTCAGATTGATTTTCACTCTTTTAAGAGTGATTTCCACACTTTTCAAACTCTTTTTAGAGTGATTTCCACTCTTTTCAAACTCTTTTTAGAGTGATCGCTCTTTTAAGAGTGAACTTCACTCCAAAAAAGAGCTGTCCCTCCTAAAGCTCTCGAAAGAGTGAGTTTTAGCTCTTTTACATTTAAAGAGTTGCAACATACCTGCTGAGAGTCCGTTCCGCGAACGGTTACCAGGCTGAATGCGGCCATTCGCAGCCTATGTCGCTAAGATGGTCGACGTCCACTACCGTCCATCACCGCCCTGCGAATGGGCGTGAAACGGGTGCGAAACGTGTGTGAAACGTGTGCGAACGGGTGCGCCGTCTTCATACCGGGCTCACGTATGTAAGGCATACGGGGACGTGCCGCTCCAGTTGGTTGTTTTTTCATGAGACATCCATAGCCATGAGTAGGCTTTTGAACTGAAAAATGGGTCCTGTTTGTCTATTTTCACGAAAATTTGCCAAAATGAGGTCTATTTTCGCGAAAATTTGGTCTAAAATGAAGCAAAACCCCTAAAAATGGGTACCGATTTTCCCAAAATCACCCTTAGAAATGGGTAGGGGTTTTGAATCTCCAGCGGCACACCCCCGACCAAACCAAATCCGAGTACCCCCCCCCCCCCCGGGCCGGGCTCCTATCGTTCGCTGCCGCTTTTACTCACCCGCCAGGAGTTTTGAGCATGTTCAAATCTCCGGTGGCCGGCAAAGTCCCCTGAACGTGTTCAACGGACGGGAAACGGCCCACCGTGTGTGACGCCGTTTGCACCCATTTTTCACACGGTAAGGGGCCGCTCAGCTTACACAGATACATGTGATTGCCCCATATAAGCTAGCAACGTATGAGGACGGTGAACCCGGTACCAGGCCGGTGAGGACCCTGCATAGACCAGGTATATAACGGTATGGACCCGGTGTATGACTTGACCAGTTTTAGCAATATAAGGCAAACTACTTTTGGTTATAACTTTGTGATTATTCAGCCTGCAGACATGGTTGAACCATCAGTTTTTATTGTAAAGTACTTTGTTTCCATTGTATTCCATTTTCAAAGAGATATTTTTATTTAAAATTTTTTATGAACATGCCTAGCTAGGCTAATCTTGTTGTTGAATAGATACTAATACATAGCTTGCCCTAGGCCTACACTTTAATACTATTCTATAGTATTTACAATGCATCTTACTGTAACTGTGAGGTGAGTGATTAGAGATACTCGGACCCCTGCCTATATTAGCTATATGTATGAAAATATGAGTTAATAGTTGTTATTACTTTTTAAAAACTCACCTCAATTCAAATGATTACCATTGACTTTGCCACCGCCCACCGACGCGCCATGCTGCTGTATTCTGGACTAGAAACAGCTCGTCTCCCAAAAACTTTTTTATGGAAAGCCATTTAGCAATAACTTTTAGCAGTGCCCTTCACCATTCAAAATGTTTAATTATTGTTTCAAATAAAAGAGGACGCGTGACGGATGAAATAATTCAAAACAAATAACACAATTGCTAAATGTGAACATTAAAGTGGTTTTAAAATGATTGAAAATATATATAATTTCAAAATGCAAATATTTTTCCTGATATTTAAAATTGATTAATTTTGGTGTCTAAGCATGATTGTAAGACCAACAAAGTTTGTTTCCAGTAGTAAGCCTGAAAAGTCAAATGCAAAATGCATTTTTTAAAATTCTTCTTCTTCAAATCTGTGCATTTTCACTTCTGTGTTTGCCGTATGTTGCCAATATATATATATCATCGACCATATATATGAATATATGTAGGCCTATTCGTCTTCCTTGAATTTTGAGATAATTCAAAATGCCCATTTCTAGCAATGGTTAGCCACCGTTCGGTCTAAAATTGCAGCTTTAGGAGTAAGCCTTGACATTGGTCCTCACCCAAAATATTTACCTCAGAAATATAGCTACATTTCTGCATATGTGACTATTTCCATGCTATTTCCTATCTTTCAATGTAGTAAAAGCCATTATGCGTTCGAACAAAGACAGATAATTCGGATCGTTTTTATGATAAACTATAAACTCTTGCCGCAGATACAGAGATATCACCTTCAAATGTTTCTAAATGTACAGGCGTCAAATTCAAAATTAGCGCGTTATGAAGGGGTGTGATACTATCGTGACATGAATTATGCATCAAAAGCATCGACTCTAGTGTGCTTTTTTAAAGCGCAGTTCTGCCAGTATATCGAATGTCAGTAGCAAGGCTCAAGATAACAGGTTTTTTTACCAGGAGCTACTTTTTTTCAAAAGTAGCACCTAGCACCATGGGATTTATTGAGAACCGGGAGCTACTTTCAGTCTACCGGGAGCTAACTTTTTATTAAATCCAGCGTGGCAGCATTATCAACTCAAAATTTGATGTCTTGGGCGAGCTTCCTGATCGTCAACGGGCGCTGGTTTGGACAAAATATCAGCGCTCAGTTGTTTATTTTTCAGCATTACCGGGCGCTATGGCAGAAGGACCGAGGGTAAAAATCGCCCAGCGCCCGCTTATCTTGAGCCTTGGTCAGTAGACCTTGTATTGGGCGGTTCTCGGATGGGAGCGGTTTTCGGCAAGGTCTATAAAGGTGACTATCTTGAAACATGTTGGACACAATTTCGACAAAAGATGGCACCCTAACAATAATTTGTCCCGTTTTTTGTATGTCACAAAGAGTGAACCATAATGCCGGGCTGTATTTACAACATTTATATCCCAAATGCATACTACATGGTGTCCCTAAAAAAAGGGTGCACGTGTATAACCAACTCGATGACCATGAAGTTCTATCATTTGGTGTACGATTTATATACATATGACAAGACTCAAAAGAGGGCGCCCTAACAATAATTTGTCCCGTTTATTGTATGTCACAAAAAGTGAACCATAATGCCAGGGGCTGTATTAACAACATTTAAATTCCAAATGCATATTACAGGGTGTCCCTAAAAAAAGGGTGCACAGCACATGTTTAACCAACTCGTTGACCATGAAGTTCTATCATTTGGTGTACGATTTATATACATATGACAAGACTCAAAAGAGGGCGCCCTAACAATAATTTGTCCCGTTTTTTGTATGTCACAAAAAGTGAACCATAATGCCAGGGGCTGTATTAACAACATTTATATTCCAAATGTATATTACAGGGTGTCCCTAAAAAAGGGTGCACAGCACATGTTTAACCAACTCGTTGACCATGAAGTTCTAACATTTGGTGTTCGATTTATATACATATGACAAGACTAAACACCTGGCTTTCAGATGCCGTTTTGTATTTCATCTGATTTGGATTTGTCAATCCTCAGATATGGACAATTAACTAAAGCTACCCAAAATCAATATTGTGCCACTTAACAGTTTCAAAGGTTGTACTTAGTACCTGCCCGCAACTTTTGCGTCCGGGGCGGGTAACTTTTCAAATATACACGCCCGGCTGGCCGCTAAGAATTTTGCTGTTGGTAAATATTTTGGGGTCCGCTAAAATAAACATGAATGTGACTTTTGAAAAGGCTAATCATGGTTTATCTTTGTTGTTAGGTGGCAACTTTGGTATCAAATTGTGCCGGAAAGATTCATCAAAATGTCTATCTAGTCTGGTCAAAAAATAATCGGAAGTTACTCTAAGGGACCTAAACAAAGTGTATGACTTTCTTTTGTTGAGAACTTTATTATACCAAACACTAGATCTTCCTGGTTAAAAAATTGCGCAAACACATGCTCCCTTTTTACAGGGTGTTCACTTTTTCTATGTGCCTATTGCAAAAACTGCACAGGTTTCACATACAGTGAACAATAGTGCCAAGTAAACTTCTTATTTTATAATTATCCAATAAAACTTTATTTAAACTGAAAAACCAACCCCAAAAACCACAACCTACTTCAACTTGAATACGCGGCTTTGGAGTTTTAGTACAAGAACCCGAGGTGTATCGAAATTCAATCCCACAATGCAAAGGGCATTTGGCATAGCAATGGTTACGAGCAAAAGGTTGATTCATCAGCTCTGTTGTATGCTACTCCCTCATTGCATTGTGGGATTAAAATGTCAGTACAATTAGGCTTCCAGTGCAGAAACCTAATAATATTGCATATAAACCAATACAAATTGAATATTTCATTCAAATGTATTCTGTCCTCTGAGCCATCTTTCATGGATATTCATAGACAACCAACAAAATAAATACACCAAAAGAGGGTGACTTAGTATTCTTTCAGTTTATTATTATCACAATATTATTCCTTTTATATATATATTTATAAAAAAAAGAAAAAGAAAAACAAATATTGTCTGTGATACATAAATTGCACTTTATAACATTTTACAATTCATCTTTTCAACATGACCCATAATCCTCACTGAGATGTGGCAATTTGAACATTGTGCTGGCTCCCTATTACCTTTATATACATAGGAAATGCACTGCAACCTGGTAGCACTTGACACTACTAAGGCCTCATACCAGAGAGCATCATGGGATACATTAGAAAAACAAATGGTTCTCATCAACTGTACACCAAACACTACAAACTGTCATTTATACTCATCATCAATACAGAGTTCATTGATTGTACACAAACACATTGACCTATTGGACTTTGGGTATCACAGTACCCATACACCTTTTTAAGGTCAAAGTTCACTTGTTACATATCACTAAACTACTATGTGATGTATGAATTGACCTTGTAGTGTTGCTATGGGAACCAGGCAAGTTGTGGGTATATACTATTAAATTTTAACCACCCAAAAAACTAATTTGTGCTAATATTTATCATCTTTTTTTACATAAACTATAAACAAAATATTTTCTTAGATACAATCGGCAGCAACATGAATGTCTGTTCAAGGGGAAATATTTTGTTTGATTGTCATCCTAATACATTCTTCTGTCTGAACATATTTACTAGGCCCTGAACATGTTTATGCCACAACCTGTGATGTAATGATCTCAAAGCATTTTGTTTTAAACATGTACAAGCGCAAAAATGCAGTCTGCTTTGGGCCCCTGAACATGCCTTAGCAAAAACCTTCTATGTCATATAAGCATTTTTGTTATAAACACATTCAGGGGCCAAAAAAAACCAGTGCTGTGGATGCTCATTGGCATTATTAATTGATTTTTATATCCTGAGGCCTGGATCCATTCATCTGTGCCTATTTTAAAAATCAATGATTTTTTCCTTTTTATTAAACCATTCATGTGTGCATATATATCAGGAATACCCACCCTATCACTGATATGAGGAGTTGGCATATGTGACCCATCACATCAAAACATACCTCTTGGGTCTTTTATCCAATGACTGATCAAGACTGATCAAAACATGCAAAATCAAGCGTTTAATTGATAATTACTCATAATTGCAATTTAGCTATAATAATCAGGAAATATATGATGAATAGAAGCTTAGCATTTCCTTTAAATTTCTTTATATTTGTCAATATATTTTACTTCATATCTATAAACTAAAAAATCTGACAAGCAGTATGTTTTGATGTGATGGTTCATTTTACATTTTTGTCTTACAGTTATGCATACATTAATTGAAAATATCCTAAACACACTAGTTCTCCAAAATTGCTTTATCTACGATTTTGTTGTCCTTATTATTGTTAAAATACTCCTCCAATACCACATACAAATATCTTTCCATTATTAATATCAAGTAGTATAATTGTCCCTAACCCCTAATTGGTCTTCCATTCAAAATGTAGCACCAAGGCAGCTATATATTTCTACATTCACTTTATATTACAATCAATATAGCTGCCTCATGGCTCATTCTGTGCGGGAGGTCGTAATTCATGAATTTGTCCTTTGACTCCCCCAAGTCATTTTTAGAAATAGATTTGTATACTGTAAAACCACTTAATTTTGTGAGGTATTTTTCGCGAAATTAAATCCCGTTAAATAAACCATGGTATTACCATGGTTTATTTAGCAGGATTTATTTTTTAAAAGCTTAATATCAGAGTCAAATTTTGGAATCGCAAAATTAAATCCTCGCGAAAATGTTGGCTTTTGGTAATTCGAGAAATAAAGTACCTGCAAATTTTAAGTGTATTATAGGATAATTATTCAACTGAATATGCCTACATTGGCATAAATACACAGCGGCATTGTCTGCTTTAATCACCCAAACAGAATAAGCTTAATACACAACTTTAACACTTTCCACACGGCTATTAGTTTTAGGCAAAAATACATGTTTAGCGTCAACTCCCGCTTCCTTTTTTGGGTTTGCTTCAAATTTCAGTCATAACTTTTTTGTTCAGGTGTTTCAGAGTTTAAGATGTTTGTAACAGCTTTGTTTCTCTCTTTATGCATTTTAAACAAGTTTTGTGGTGGCCAACTCCCCAGAACTATGAAATAAAAACAATTTAAAGAGGCCTCCTCCTCTTTCAGGTTCGCACAGTTTGTCGCTAATCGGGGACGATTTTGCTCCAAAAAGTGCCAAAATGAAAAGGGCCTCCTCCTTCCTTTTTTTGGAAAAGTCAAGACGCTAAACATGTTATTTTTTTATTTGGTCTTAGATTTGTCAGAAACTTCCCCAACTTATCTCAAGTCTATCTCAGAATTACTGACTGAACCAATACTAGACATGTTTGTACTTATCTTAATGCATTTCTCATGGTGATTCCAAATATGGTGCTGAAATTCAATAATTGTGGAAAGTGTTAATACAGCCCACAACTTGATTCTGTTTGTAAAGTGACGTCACTGGTGAAAGAAGCAGATAATACCGGCTATATCTTGCTAGACGTCCCGTACGGAATATACTGTGTATGACTACAAAACATTTGAATTGTTATGAGCATGCACACATCAGTAACGGGACGTCTAGCAAGACATTGCCATAAAACCTATTTGCAGTCAAGTGCTGGCGCAGGGGATTGTAGGTTTAATGAATGATCAAGTTCCTAGAAACTGATGTTATGGGTTTGATAGGGGCATATTTTTTGGTCAAGCACGTCACGCAACATAATTTAGTATAACACCGATATTGCTGTATGCTGTTCCATACCCGGGGGTGGGTGGGAGGGGGGTAATCAAGTATATTGGCCATACGGGTATGTGCGGCTGGCAAGGACCCCTTTACACGCTTTTCGGCCACTCCTTAAGACCCCCTTTTCATCCACTGGCAGTTCCATAAGACCCCTTTTCATCCATTGGCAGTTCCCTTAGACCCCAAATTCAACCAAAAATCATAAAATGTGTGAAAATCTTATGAATTTGAGTTATGTAGTCTCAAATTTGCCCTAAATTCAGTTTATAAGGCAAAATGTTGCCTAAAATTCAGTTCATAAGACACAATTTTGTATAAGAATTCAGTTCTCTAAGACCCCAATTTCGGCGATCGTTCAGTTCGGTAAGCCCCTGTTTTGGTGCCCTTTCAGTTCGGTAAGACCCTGTTTTCAGACTGCCCAGCCGCACATCCCTACCCTCTTCAAATTTGAGTACCCCCTGGGTTCCATACAAGTTTGTTCAGGAATCAATCTGTTTGTGGTAAATACCTACAATAAATATTTCACTGCTGATAATACAAAGGCTACACAAGCAATTTATACATTATACAACATAATTATAGTGAGGGTAAACCATCTAATGGAAGAGTGCTCAACCCATTGTATGACACCATTAGGCAACGGAAAAAAACCAAAACCCTGTTCTATGGGCAAAGAGATCACTCAGGTAGAGTCCTGTCATTTTGTATTACAAATATTTCAAAAATTTTCAAAAACATTCGAAATTGTCAAAAAAATAAAATTTAAAAAAAATCATTTTTTTCCCTCCAAATTTCTTCAAAACATTCAAACAAATTAGATTTCTTTTAAAATTTCCCCCAAATTTGCTTCTTCTTTTTTTCTTTTTTTTTTGGGGGGGGGGGGGATTCGTTGCAAATGGGTTGGTTGGGCCCGTAGAACAGGGTTTTTTCCCTGTCGCATTATGCATTTTGTTTCTGAAGAGTGAGGGTCTGTTTCTTAGGCTCTCACGAAACAGAACTGTGAAACAATATGCAATAATCAAATCTTTAATTTTTTTTACATCATACATATTTACCAGCAAAAATATCATCTTGTAAATGAGTTGAATGAAATGAAAAATAATAACAAATTAATGACAACTTGACTCAACTTATTTTGTAGGAGTGTGCCATCCATTCGTGAGTCTTGTGAATTTTGTATTTTGAATTGAACTTACATTCCCAAATAAGACTAATGATAACATAAGGATTTAATGCAATCTTAAAACGTATATCCCTTAACACTCCAACAAAAAAACTCATACATTTTCCCAGAGCCTTTGATAAAAACTGGACAAATACAGTTTATTGCTTTTTTTTGGGGGGGGGGGGTCTTCTCGCTCAAAGGCCACAAAAAAAACCTGTTCTACATGCCCGACCGACCCATCTTCCCCACATTTTTTGTTTGCATTTTTTGAACAATTTTGAATTTTATTTTGAACATTTTGAAAAATTTTGAAACAAATAAAATTCCAGACTGACCAACCCTACCAGAGAGGTCAGTTTGCCTGTAGAATATGATTTTTTTTTTTGTGGCTTATAAACTCTGAATGGGATATATGTAAATTGCTTGTCCGTGCATAGATTTTACCAAATTCTGAGCTGTCTCTGTCTGTTATTAAACAAGGAGTCACGATGCATCATTGATCACCATTTTATGGCAATAGTAAGTATTGTTATGGCAATTTGGGGTATTTTTTTTGACAATAAGCAATAGATTCAATACCGCAACTTAACTGAAATAGGTTGTAAGAATAGTTATGCAAAAATGATATAAATATTATACAAATCTAACAGAAACCCTATTCTAATTTTGTATTTTTGCACAATATCTTGGTTCAAACCCCCATGCTTGACCTTTTCTATTGATATCTTGTTCAAACAGACAATGATGCCACCTAAAAACAGGGGTTTTACCTTAAACAGTGGTTTTACCTTTCCCCTGGGTACTATGCCTACTGACACCCCACAGTGTATGATTGATAGCATTCCTAGGCCTTTTAACCACATTACCATATACAGTCCGGTTTGCAGCCAATCAAAATACTGTGAAAATGGTTATTCTTAGGTTCTACCTACGAGTTAGCCATCATAAATTAGTCTAATGTAAGGCCAAACGAAGAAGAAGGTCTGTCTCAGAAGCCCGCCCGCATTGGTATGTGAAATGAGCTGCGGCGCGTAGGTCTATGCGCTGGGGGCTAAAAACTTTTATTTATTTTTTGTTTTTGTTTGATTTTTTGATTTTTAAAAAAAAAGTTTTAAAAAGTTCTCCGTAAGCTTGGATAAGCAACAAAAAACAAACAAAAATCGCATACCTCATAGCCTATTTTCTAAAAAAAAGAAAGAAGCACAGCACTTAGCTTATTTGCACAATGTTTCTGAGACAGACCTTCTTCTTTGTTTGGCCTAAAGACTTCTATTGTATGAGTTATATAGATTTATTCCGTAATACACATATGGGATACCCTGCCTCTTTTGTAGGATTCAAATTGCTATATGTCCGTCAAAATGGACATGTTTGAGGTCCGAGTCAAATCTGAGTGATTGGTATGACTTGAAAGAGCACATTTTAAGCTTCGAAATGATACTATGCTGAAAGTAATCGGACTTTGTAATCACAAGATATGCTTTGAAGAAGCATGTTTTTTCTATTATTTCCTCTATCTCATAACAATGTTTGCTTACAACATGCGACTGGTCACATATCCCGGCACCGACAGCATAGCTGGTAGAGTGGTTATGACATTTGTTTTGGGATCGAAAGGTCTGGGTTCGAATCCAAGTATCGTCAGATTTTGTTATGTAAAACCTTTACTTTCCATTCATTTTCCTCAAAATGGGGACAAAGTTGGAAGACTTACAAATAGGCTAATTCGAGCTTACTCATAGGTAACACCAACATTTGACTATTTTCCAGAAATTGAGCATGTCCCATGTCACGGCTGTTTGATCCCACATAATTTGTCCGATTTATTCTGAGAACACCGTAACTTGCTGGCCGGTTCTGGTTTTAACTTATTCAAGTAACTGAATATACTGGCCATCTTTTGTAGAAATGTTGGAACATTTGTTGGTGCCATTTCTGAGAAATAGAGCTTTGAATATTATTATTTACTATAATAGCGCCCTCATCAGCCACATTTCCCATAGAGTTACATGTAAAATGTGTGTAAAGTAGAAAATGCCGATAATTTAAAAATGGCTCGTACAATTTTCGTGAAATTTTCACTGTATACTCGTATTCATGAGCGCTACCTAAATCAGGTCAAACCATAACTGGGCCACTATGTAATCTTTTTTTATTCCATAATTTTAATTATAAATCGGACAGTCAAACAGCCGTGATGTAAGTTAGCAAATATTACATACATTTTCCCCTATTATTGAACCGTGTTATTCAAGAGACTGGTCTGTACACATCATATACACATTTCTCAAATTCTGCATTGATATCAATTAATAGTTATAATATATATTATAATTTATTACATTTTTTATTGACAAGTGACCTTTAGTTTAAAAAGCCGAGATGCCAATCCTGGATTAGTTTATAATACAGCAGCATTTCAATTACGATAATAACCCAACAGCCTTTGTTTTATTCAACTTTTTTTTAAGGAAAACTAATAATAGTACCTAAGGCTAACAATTTAACAAATGGTAGTAATTGGGACTTTGAACCCTGAGAACTAGCACCTGATTGGTTAAAAAGATGGCTATATCATTTGTTGCGCCAATCAGAGATATTCTTTAAAAATGTGCATCCCTGATAAAGATTGATGTGAAATTGTCTATAAGGTGTATTGTAATTGGTTATTCAAATGAGTATATTTTGTAATGAACCAATCAGAAACACTGTTAGATAGGCAGGGCTCGGAGGGTTAACCTTTGTAACAGAAAGTCCATTGGGTCATTCATTTTGATATTTTTCAGAGATTTGTGTTATAAAAAGTTTTATTGCGCATAATAATGTATACTAAGGATTTCAGAGTACCTGTAAAGTATTAAGCATTTTGTGATAACATGTTTGTCCATTGCATGACTGTAAACATTAATAAAATTTATACGATCTTAAGAAATTTATATGCATCATTTTTTTCTTCTTGTCCTGTTAGATGACCTGATGCGAGGTACATAAGAGTTTCATTGCAAAGTGTAGTAAGGCGAAAAACCCCTGTTCTACGGGCCCAACTTTAACCATTTTTATTTTTATATTTAAAACAAAATTGTTTCATTTTTTTTTTTTTTTTAACACTTTTGGACAATTTTCAATGTTTAAATTATTATTTTTTTCTTCAAAATGTGTTGAAAATTCACTGACATTTCTCAAAATGTTTTTTTGTTTTTGTTTTGTATTGGGGAGGGGAGACAAAAACAAGAAACCCTGTTCGACCTTACCTGAGAGGTCCCGCGCAGCCCTTTTATGGCAAAAGAATGTATCTTATATGTAGTTTTCTAACAGTATACTTCCTTTTAACATGATCAAAGTTAGCTTTTTTCTCCACAAATCATTTAGTGGTAAAAGGCAGTATATTACTTTTATTGTCTTTAAAAGTTGCAACCTTTTCCTAGGTGAGTATTATTAAACCAAGTTAACACAATGCATGTTAAAGGGAAGTATATCATTAGGAAAGTACATATAAGATACATCCTTTTGCCATAAAAGGGCTGCAGTGACCGTCCGTTTGTCTGTAGAAAAGGTTTTTTTTGCCTAATCACTATTTTTGGTGTTTTTTTGTATCATTACTGTTGAGTTGTTACATATACCAATATCTAATACTGGCGACAGAGGAGGAATACCATGCGCATTTGTTGATGTAACTCAACTTATGTTTCCAGACACAAAATATGTGTAAAACCTCCAAGACAAGCATATTTATGGTATATAAACTGTTCGCTCGAGGATTAAAGCCTGGGTAAATTTGGGCATTATGTGCAAATAATGACCCAGGGAGCTATACAAAGGGCACTTTAAGTTAGTATTTTCTTTCTTTTCTCACCATTTCATCTGAGCCTTTTTGTAATTTTGCTGGGTCAATTTAGCGCAATATGGCCTTAGAGGGAGAGGTCACTGCCGAAGACGCAAATACAGTGTTTGTCACACATGACGCATACGATTGAAATTAAGGCCAATGTGAGTGTTTCGTTCGTCCATCTCGCGTATTATAAATTAGCAAAACAAGTGCGATTATTACTGTGTGCACATATACATATAGACAGATCACAGACGCTTAAAAAGTCGCGTACTGCCTTAAATAGTCTTCACAAAAATAAGTTAAGCCCAAACATGGCTATATCTTGCCAGACGTCCCGTACGGAATAAACCGTGTACAACTACTACGCACTTTAATTGGTGTGAGCATGCGCACATGAGTTACGGGACGTCTAGCAAGACATTGCCCCAAACATTTTCAAACAAAATTGCAAGAATCATTCAATATTTTTTTCTCCGAAAAGTTCAACCACAATGTGTGAGGGTATAAATATTCACAACAAAAATTTAAAATCTATACATTGGTCCAAATATGATCCATACGGATACATGTATACAAAACAATGGACCGATCACCAATCGCAGTAATTTACACGCAGCTACATAGTTATGTCCCTATCATTCTGATGGTCTATGAAAATGACACATTTTCAGAAATTTTCTTTCAAAAAAAATAAATGTTATTATTTCACAAAATGGCCTTTTTCATACATCAGTCAGTCAGTCAGTCAGTCAGTCACACTCACTCAAATACACATATTAGAATATAAAAGGTTTTTTTACAACACAGGTTTTCATTGGTTGATGCTAACTCAGATCCGTATCCAATCAGAGAGTCTTTCTCATTATTTGTGCAGCACACATTATACACAGAGAAACGTAGCCACATGCTGATTGGCTAGTGACTTTGGTGGTCATTACACTGACTCAGCATATTTTGCATCATCAAATTATAATAAATTATTTCTTACTGTATATAACTTGGTTTAGAATCGTTCTAACTGTAATGAAATTGTAGAATTTTTTAAAGATTTTTTTTGGTTACATATCCAAGTGAAGACAGTAACAGATACTGTACTCACTAGAAATATTTTAATCCCCACCAGGAGCCTGTTGCACAGCCGTTTGCAACCTCATCATCATGGTGCCTTGTAAGAATGATCTGGTCATAGATCATGTGAAGCTTGTATGCCCCCTCGTCCTTGATCATTGTATTTATCCGCGCATGAAAGGAGTCCCTGCTGATGTGCACATCTCATTGGCGTTGATAGTACAGCACATATGACATGCAACAAAAACTTACACCAATAAAAGCAAACAGCAGAAGAGATTCTGCTTGTGCTTAGGCTAAATTTTAAAAAAAATTGTCTCAAAGCTCTTCAGTTTTTCAAAACCTAATGCGGAATGCGGTTTTTTTAAAGGTTTTTAACCCCAAAAAAAAATTATTATAAAATAATGAAATCCTTGTAAAAGTAACTTTTTGTATTTAAAATGATGTGATCAAAGGATTTTTTTTTTTTTAAAGATTTTTTTCTTTCTAATGCGCATCAATAAATTAACGCTCGCGGGAGCTTTGAGACAAATGGTTTTTTTAATTTAGCCTTAGATAAATACAAGTCTGATAATTTCCGGCAATTTGGTACTGAGCAAATGATATAGATTAGAGTATTTTCATTTGCTTATTTGTCACGGCTGTTTGAGTGTCCGTTTTACTACTATAAATATGCAAGCAAATTCATTACTGGTTAACTTTAACATTAGATCTGACTAAACCTACATCATAAGTATCTATTGTGCAAATTTCAAGATATTTTATATCACCATTACATGTGGCTGACCTCAATAAATATGTATACAGCCGCAGCAAAAGGGTGCAGTTGTCTCTCTAAGACAAAAGTTAAGATCTTAATGCCAACAAAAGGAGCTTTTTGAATGCTTTAAAATGACGCCTTTATGGTTACGATTGGATACTGCTTTCTGATTAGATGATAAAAATAACTGTAAACTTGTCGTATTTTTCCATGCCCAATTCCATCAATATCTCAAAATACATTTTACCAACAACTGAACCCTTTTGCCGCGTCAGTACACATATTATGAGGATATCCATCTCTCTCAATCATGACTCAAGTTTAGTTGCAATGGGTCTGTGTGAAAGAGAGACAGATAACACAAAACATGCGTATATTATGTTTGACACACATCGACACACAAAGGATGCAGCCATAAGGTCTTCCCTTACAGACAACCTAAATAAATAAAACTGGACATATTAAACAGGGTCAAACAGGGTTGTAGCAAGACCAGATTGAGTGCCGGACAATTTTACTGACGGCGAATGGAGTAAGTGTAGCGAACGAAGTGCAGTGGATCATGGAATGGGGTCTAGAGGCCTTCTTAATGTTTTTTAAGGGGTTACAAATGCACTTTGAGGGTTCCTGCCACATAATTTCTTGTTTTAAGAGGCAGTTTAATGATTTTTTTCAACAAATAGTAAAAAAAAACCACCTGATTTTTTACCCTTATTTTTTAAGAGTGCCGGACGCTGGGCACGACTTCCGGACGGCCCCGTCTGGCGTAGCTACAACCCTGGGGTTAACAAAGCAGCCATGTTTTGGCCCAAAGGCTTCAAGTGACAAGGCACTGGGCATGCATGACTATTAAAAACAAAGCCTACCAATTCACAGTTTTTGACATATTTCATCATTGTGTGATACACTGTTACATCATCCGATTACACATCATATGGTTTGGCTACTGTTTCGCATGTTGGAATGAATTCAATAATGCACTTTTATGGTATGTGTAAGAGCCTGTATTTAAAGTTTTCGCTTCACCTGAGTCTCTTTTTACAAAAGATAATTTGAAAAATGATTTTCTTTTCCCGAAAGCTACCATTTGGACTAGAACCGGAACTTAAAGAGTGACCTTGCCACATGATCTTTGGTACGGTAATTATATTTTCCATTTTTATATATGGTAGTTTGTCATCTTTGGTGAACAAGTTGATACTTGGGTGGTACCTAAGTACTCTAAACGTGGAAATTTCATGCTCCGTTAATGTTTGCACTTTGAGCAGCTACTGCGGAAATAAAAGCGCACAAATATATTTCTTTTGTGTTTAAATCTATACAATGAACTTACTATTTTTTAAGTTTATTATGGCCTAAATGACACTGCCAAACAAGGTTTCATAGTTGGTTCAGTTTCTTACACAATTCTAAAAATGTGCACCATCGCATTCGTTCCAACATGCGCACCGATAGAAGCGCAATATGTGTAATCAAAGATGTGGTAACAATGCGACACGCTATGAATTATGGTCCGTATTGAGAAGGTCAAACTGATATGACATAACAATGAGTTTTTGGAAGCTGATAATGAAGCCAGCTAAAGAGTTGCACATCCAATATTATTATATATTATTTACATAAATCTGCATATATGCAAATGAGGCTAAGACACAAGCATGCATGCAAAAGTTGGTGATTATGGGAGCACAATGTTTTTCAACACCTTGCATATTTCAAACAATTTTGGAAATCGTTATACAGAACCCTAAAAAGTGAACCAAATTGTATAACTATTTATGTCAATGAATCAATGATGTAGGAAGATTTACTCTAACACATTGACTCATGGAAAGAAAAAAAAAGAAAAAAAATTAATGATAAAAATAGAAACACACAATGTTACAGTTGATAATTCGCTTGTTAAAACTTAACTTAACAAAAATTTGGTAGGCCATTGCCATTCAAGCAGTTATACAACTTGGTCCACTTTACATCCAATTAACATATTCAGTGTTGCTAAACCTACCAACCCGCTAGTTGCCAAAATCCAATTGTTTTACATTGGGCTACTTTTTGACATTTCTTCTCCTTACACAAAAATATCCTCTCCCATTGAAAACTAATGTTTATAATACGCTGTCATTTTTTGAAAGCGCCTAGAATGCACATTTGGGTTTACGCACGTATGCTCATACACATGTATGCACACAAGTACGCACATACTGTAAAAGTCAATATTTTCGCGATAAGATATTTTCACGAAAATGGTCATAACAGGCATTTCGCGATTTTTTATTTTCACGATTTTCAACCTTTGTGAACAAAAGTCAATAATTTTCGCGAGTTTATATTTTCGCGGATGAGGATTGATTCGCGAAAATAAAAACCTCGCGAAAATGTCTACTCTTACAGTATTCTTGGAATTATGTCCATAGTATTATGATGCTGACTAAAGAGCAAAATCAGGCTACTTTAAGGTTATTTTTTTAAGCAACACTGAATACATTACCCTGTTATCCACATCACAAGCCAAACCTCACATGGTAGTCCATGCACATCAGCTATTACTCATAGGCAAACAAAATTGTTGTGTTGGCCTCAAGTGCCAAAAATCTTGAAGTTGGATCGTCCGGTCGATTTGCCTATTTTATTTGTTAAATTTTTTTGGCAGACAAATATTTCTGACAGACCCTGGTTCATTTCAGACAAATTGGTAAATGTCAATTTGACTAATGTTTCTTGTGTGATTATAGTTTTAAAAAGATTATTCAAGCAAATGTATTCATTTCAAGCAGAAAATAATAATATTTTTTGACAATTTGGGTCAAATTTAAATCTTTAAAAAAAATGTATTTTTTAATTGCGACCCTAATTTTTGAGATTTTAGGGTCGGTCACTAAGGGCAACACAACAATTAATTTGTTTGCCTTAAGACAGATAGGTTTAAATAACCATTTCAGAACATAGAGGGCACTAGTACACAAATGATAGATGCCACAGGTGTGAATGACTGGCCAATATTATTTGTGGGTAATGTGTCAGCATAAAACATGTTTATAGTCCATCTTACTACCACGAGAGAGGACACCACCTACTGGCATAGCACTTATGCAGGTAATTGTAATTTTGCTCTTTGTACAGTTTTTATTCTAACCCTTTGTCTAGACTTGCATAATTTAGTACCATGACTATAGCTTAATCTCTCCGCGCGCAAAAGTAATCCAAGCCTTCGCCCGCAATTATGGCCACACCCACACGGTATTGGTTGCACGCACGCGTCACACAGTGCGCTTGTTGCCTTCATGCACACCCGTGTCCTTCTGTATTCATTCTCTGCTGTAAGGCTCAGCCAATTTCAGCCCTTTATGGCAAAAGGATGTATCTTATATGTACTTTCCTAATGATATATTTCCTTTTAACATGGATTGTGTTAACTTGGTTCAATAATCCTCACTTAGGAAAAGGTTGCAACTTGTAAAGACAATAAAAGTAATATACTGCCTTTTACTACTACATGATTTATGTAGAAAAAAGCTAACCTTGATCATGTTAAAAGGAAGTATACTGTTAGGAAACTACATATAAGATACATTCTTTTGCCATAAAAGGGCTGATTTGGAACTGATCAAACTATAGTCATTACTGTCTCTTTGAAGCAAAATAGACAACAGAGACACAGTCACTAACGCCCAAATGGTGCAACATCAGTCAGTACATACCATTCACTCTTTGCACTGATCCGCCATTTGCGAGGATGGCCTCGAACTGGCATCACATTGAATGAAAGTGTTGCATCATTTCTCAATGTCTTACTGCATAATTGTGCAGAGAGAGTTAAGATAGTTATTGTTAAATGTTATGGAATATTCCCATTTAATGCAGTACCAGTTTGAGGCTCTCCTTGCAAATGGTAGACCGTGCAAATGGCGAATACCCTCAGAATTCTCTTATTTTTAAACCTCTGATATGAGTTGGACATGCATTACTACTCCCCCATCTTATCGTTGATGTTCTGTTAAACCGTGTACGTTTTTCCGGCCCTTCAGCATGTATAAAGTAAAACTGCTTAACGGTTGTGCATAGGAAGTGATGCTTAATACATGTTCAGGGCATGAGCACTTACAAGGTTTTGATGTGTTTTTGGCCCTTGAACATGTTTAGAGCAGACTGCCCAAAGGTTTTATATATAGGAAGTATTACTTTATACAGATGGAGACCACCTATGTTGTCAGCACCTACACATATCTACTCAGGGTACATTGCAACGGTTATTATCCCAGGATGATCTGCACTGCACTCCTCTTGAAAGATCCCGAAACTGGCACAAAACAGACTGGAGAAGGGAGAAATTGTGTCTATACACTGTGCAGTTGACAGGTAATTATATGCTCAATACAAATATATTATCAGCACCTACTCTAACCAGGGGCACGACGCAATGCTAGGTTATTGGGGAAGAATGATCTGCTTTATCCTTCCGAGGATCCAGGAACAAGCACAAAACAGAATGGAGTAGATTGAAATTGTATCCACCTGCAGTTGACCAATGTTGTCAGACTCTTATCTACCAAGGGTACAATGCTAGGGTTATTAGGCCAAAAAAAAAAGAAGGTTTGTTTCAGATGACATGAGAGACTGAAAATGTAATGCGGTCTGCGGATTTTTTTTTTTTTTTTTTTCAATTTAGACCTGATCGTCATTTGTTTGGTCAAAAAGTTGGATTTTGCAAGATTTTTTTGAGAAAATTGAAGAAAAAAAAAGCTTACGCGGGCGGTTTCGGGAATGCGCGCGGGTCATCTGAGACATACTTTTTTTTTTTTTTGGCCTTACATCGGGAGGGTCAGCGTTATCCTCCAGAGATACAGATACTAGCACAAACTGAACACAACAGTGAGAAAATGTGTGGGCCTGCTGTGCAGTTGACCAATGAGGATAATGAGCAGCATGAATGCAGCGGGTAGCATCTTAGTGGTTGTCGTCATGATAAGCAGTCTTGTATTAGTCTTATCCACTCGTCTCCGGCAGATTTGGTGTCGGCTAAGAAATTGTATGCTCTCTTTGTAGTCTGCAACTGAAAAAACATAAGACAAAAGGGTTTCGGGTGTTACTTTTGATGTTTCAAACAACCCGAGACCAATGTTATCTATAAATTGATGACGTCAGAATTTAATTCCTTCGTTTTTATGCATTAAAATTCTATCATTCCATTCTAAATATTGGCAAAGAACTGCTTCCTTCAAAACCTGGATTCAGTTGGAAAAATAGTCTTGGATATTATAATGTGGCTTGTTAATTTTTCTAACTTAAAACTGACGATGGATGGAATTTGACAAATTAATTTCCCCCAAAAGTACTCCTTTAAAACAGAATTTTTTTTAAACTAGTTACGGATTCTTGTAGTAAATGCTTAGGGCCATCAGTTTGATTTCTAATCACCATCAATCTTGTTAATGCCTGCTGGAGTATCTTTTATATTCACTCTTTGTAACGAAAACATAGCTCAGAATATCCTACTTACGTCAAAGAATGCCTCTTTGTCGCAATTCTTTGGTGCCATTGGAGGGTAGGACACAGATTGCACCGACTCCACTTCCTTCAGATCGATGAAGCCCTTTAGATGTTGGTCGTTTCTTGTCTCGTAGTACCGCAACTGCGAGAAGACAAACATGGATAAATTATAAACCACACATACAGAGAGATTCCCCCCTTTATTTTATCCATAACCGTTTCGTTAAAATATTTAAGAAGCTGATATCTTGGCAATAGATTTACTTTAGTCCAATGAGCATTTTAAAGCAGGCCCCCCCCCCCCCCCAAAGAAAGTTAGGATGAGAATCTAGTTTTTATTTTTATTTTGCTCAATCTGCATTCCCACGATTCAGATCCCAGAAAAAAACATCTTGAGCATAGAATGATGTTTGACCATAAACATTTTACTATTGTGTGAAAATTGATTTTACTAAAGAATTATTCCCAACATGACTTTCGGTCAGGACTGCATAAGCTGGAAAAAGTCCCAGGTCCTTCCCGTATCCCTGTGTAGCGAGGTATATGTGCGACACAATCTAGTTTATACCCTACTCCAGGCTTATTTTTCTCTATCACATCACATCATATCGATGGTTTAGTGCAAAAAAGTCCTATCTGCAATGCCACCATTTGTGAGATGTGTTCTTACAATGGTACATCTTAATGTACCATCAATATATAGCAGGTGCCAGTTATTGTAGATATTGCCTTTTCACACAACTGAGATGTTAGTGCAAAAATGTCCTATCTTCTATAGCTGTCCTGTGTTACTTTTAGTATCAATGGTTCACCTATAGACTACGACACATGATAGCATCTGGCAGCTATTACAGATGGAGCCTTGTTGCAATAAACCCTCGATATGTTCATTATTATCACACATTATTGTTTTACCTGATGCTTCTGGGAATCCAGCACAAACCATCTCTGCTTCCAGCCTTTAAGCCTTGCACCACGCTTGTATAGATAACCCTCATGTGTCCTTGTTTCACCGATGTTTGCATGGAACTGGTCATACTCTGATATACCTATCACACAAAAACAATATCATATTAATTTTAACTTGTTTTAATTTTGATACAGGAATTTGGTTTGGGTATGTATGTATGAAAAGTCAAAGACATAGCTACGAAACATAAGTCAGAGATCTTTACTAATATCTTGGATGTGAATGTAACCTGTAAGGTTAAAGAATTCATATTTCTTTTTCAACTATTGATACCCAATACTAAGGAAAAGGTGAAACATACCATGTTGCTAAGGGTTTCACTTTAGTTATAGTCTGATTTCTACCAACAATAAATGTTTTATAAACCCATTTCAAACAACTGATCATACCCTCACCCCCCCCCCCCCCCCCCCCCCCCCCCTCCACACCCTGAGGATATCCACTTTCCAAATAATGTTGTTTCATTAAACCCTTTGGATGTTATATATGACCTTTTTCCTTGTCAAATCTATTTCAATCAGAATGATCACTTAATACTCAAAAGTACATATATATGTGTATACAGATTGCTGGTTTCTTTGCCTACATAAGTGCTATGTCTATAAATTATAAAGTCACAGTGTGGGTGAGACGAAATATACCATACCAATGTATTGCATGCATTGTAATTGACATCCAACATTAAACTAAAAAGAAACATGGCATTTAACAGCAGCAGGAGTAAATCAAAATGATAATAACAAATAAAATTGAATGCTTATACTCCATATCAAGTCATATTGATGGGTGACATTAGCGCATATTTAGGTCCTTAGACGTAGTCCGCGTCAAACTTTTAAGGAAAGAGCATTGCATTGTAGTTAGGCCTAAAAAAATGGTTTGATTGGCCTAACATGACAAAAACAAATAGGGTAGGTCGGTCAGGATTTTTAAATTTTAATTTGTTTAAATCACCTGCTTTGGGACTTAGCCGAAAATGAAAGCAAACAGTTAGAAACTTTAATACTTTTTAAATTTTCTTTTAATTTTTTTTGTTTCCTCCCTCAAAATAATAAAAAATATTCAGGGTCGGCGATGTATTTAGGATCGGTCGGGTTAGGCCAATCAAACATTTTTTTAGGCCTTACTTGATGTCATCCTGAACTTGAGATGAAATGGAGTCAAATCAGAAACTGGAGGTAGCGTCTTGACTTTATGCAACCATTAGAGGCTATCAATATGTGTTTTAATTACTGGATAATATCCTTCAATGACTGGACTATTTCTGGCTAATTTGGTGTTGTTTAGACAGGTCAGGAACAAGGGAGAAATGAGGTTGGAGAATTGTCGTATCTGTTTGAGAAGAGGTTATTCATAAAATATTGCTCCCTGTGTTTTTTTAAACAAGTATATCATATGTGAGTGACGATTTGAAAATATAAACCAAGAGATAGGGGGAAAAATCTAAATATGAGTGAAATTGGGTAGAAATGCCACAAATGAACTAAAAAGAAAGCAAATGCTGAAAATTTCATATTAAAATCGGCATTCAGATTTTTTCTATGAAACAAGGTTTAAACACAGGTATAGGATCTATAAAATGTAAAGATTTGTGTAGAAAATATGGCACATGGCATCACATCTTGTATCAAAGATTGTTTTGGTTGTTCACATTCGGCCAAATAAACCTCTCTGAACGTTAGCCTAAGGCGACGGGGAAAAAATCCTGTTTTACGGGCGGACAGTCGGGTGTTTTTTGGGTTTTTTAATTTTCTTTTTAATTTTCTTACCTTAAATGTCACCACAATCTGCCCAAATCGGGCATTTTTTTTTTAAATTGTGAAAATAATTTTTTGACTGATTTCCAAACAAAAAACGGCTGATTTTACATGATTTGAGAAGAAGAAAATCTTCAAAATCTCCAAAATAGATCTTGAAAAATGCATAAAAGTGGGTTCTGTTGGCCCCGTAAAACAGGTTTTTCTTTTTTCCTCGCCTAATGGTTGCATAAAGACAGAACGCTGTCTGCGGCTAAGCTATACAACATACCAGTGTTGGCAAGAGGCAGGGGTGTGGAGTACTCGGTAATAGCTAGAGAAGAAGAAGAGAATACACAGATAGGCACCATAATAATACAAATATACACACAACATCAAATACAGAAAAGGTCCAGATATAATACTGTAAGCATGCATGGACAAAAAGAAATATGTGTGGCGTTTTTTTGTGTTTGATTTTTTATTTTGATCTGGGGCGAGACTCATGAACCAAATCATTTTAAAGGGTTCTAAATCAGCCATTTCAAGAAAAAGGGTACCAATTTCAACATGAAAAAGAGCACCCTTTTCCAAATCCCATCATAATCATCAGTTCCTCTGCCAATCAAAGTGTAGTGTTCTCTGAATCTGGGCTCAAACTATAGTTTAATCAGTTCCAATGGATGGCGAGAAATATGGGTTTGTTATCTCACCCGAGTGCAAAAGTAATCCAAGCGCACACACGCGATTATGGGCACAAAACATGGTTTTGGCCAAACGCACCCGCCAAGCATATGATGCAGAGTGCGTTTGTTGCCTTCATGCGCACCCGCTTCGCCAATTTGGATCTGATCAAACTATAGAAGCTGATTACTTGTGACTTTTGTTTACAATAGGTTGCACACTTCCAAAATTGTATTTAGAGTGAGCCCTGGACAGAGGGCAAGTCAGAAAGAACAGACACTTTTTGAACAGTTGCGATAATTTCATACAAGTATAATCAATAATAGAGCTACAAAGATCATTTATTTAATTTGGATTCAAAAACAAGATTTTTCTTTTGAATGTTAACCATTGCATTATAACATTACATTGTAACATTACATCGATCCACAAGATGGCAATTCTCATTTTAAATGCAGCATGCTGCCTCAATCTAATTTATAATAGACCATTTCAAATTGAGATCGGAAATCTTCGGAAAAACAGGTCACGTGGAGTAGGTGCGTTGCGCGTTCTTTGCAACAGTTGATCGCATTCACAGCATTGCCCTAGTTGATTGTCCGCCTATGTTTACATACACGCGTGCACACATGAGAAGTAAAACGTGGAACGAGACTATTTTGTTTTTTTTTATCAACAAAGGCGCTGACGGACAAATTCCAAATGTATCGAGCAGAGGGTAAAAAGTGAAAATATTACCCCAAATCTCTTTCATCTCAATCGTTTTTGTAACTGAAATGCCGCAAAATCAACTTTGTGAGGGATACAATCTATCACCAACACCAGCGCAATCTACCACACGGGCAGACGGGTGAAAAACACGTTGTTTTTCTCCGGCACATGGCCATGACCTGTCAGGAGCTGACAGGTCATGGAACCGAGTGTCAAACACTCGGCTAATCGGAAACATTCGGAACCGATCGTATATTTTCGGATTTGAAATGGTCCATTGAATGAACATTTACGAAATAGTGTACTGCGTAACTAAGTCCAAGTAGCGTGTGTTGCATCAAAGCGCTTGGGCTGAAAATACGCACAAGTCCCTCATGTGCTAGCACCAGCGCTACATCAATTGCGTATCTGGGAGCTGCGTATACACAATTGGAAAAATATTTGTTCAATAATCAATCGGACTATAGTGACAATATCATGCTTAAAGGCATATAATGTGATCTTTTCCAGGGGGCGCCCTCTATTCATAATTTTTTTTTTAAAGTAAATTTTCTTGCAGATTTACATTTCTGATTATAAATCATAGTTACAGAGCGATACGATTCCTAATTACTTCAAAATCATGGTTTTTAAGGGTTAAAACTAGATTGTTCGCTATGATTTTTGATCAGAAATGTAAATCTGCAAGAAAATCTACTTTATAAAAAATCATGAATAGAGGGCACCCCCGTACAAAAAAAATCACATTATAAGCCTTTAATTGCTATTGGATCCGGATTGGTTCAAAAATTGCTGGCTCCACTTAAATTGATGTACCATTTAATGCAATGGTCAACTTCATTTTTGTAAATTAAAAAAAGACACTTTTTACACACTTGACATTTTCATTGCACCTTTTCACATTTTTACCAAAGAGAATTTACATAAAATGGTCATGCAAAGGAGGAAAATAACAGACTGCACAATTTAATGCATTACATTTTGAGAGGAATATATACATAACATATGATACGTGGTACTGCACAAAAGGACGTTTTTGCGTGATTAAATGTTCGCACTTTGCTAATTTTCAGCCATTTCAATTGTATTTTAAATTTGCGATTTGAAAGCTCATTACATAGACATAGATGCCTAGATGCCTGATGTCTTATGAAAAAAATTAAAAAAATTGTGTGTTATAATTTTCGCGGTAGCTGCTGAGTGCGAAAATTAATGTAGCGCAAAAAAGTTCACGCTTACAGTGTATATGATACGTGGTATACAAACATCTTGTATCTTGGATTATTTTGGGCCCTATTTTTGGATTTTCCCAAAATTTTAAAAATTGACATTTTTGATAATTTATTTGAAAATGCTGATATTTTGAAAAATGCTGAAAATTCACTATCATTTCCCAAAATGTTTGTACCCCCACCCCCCACCCCCCACCCCGCCCAACCGACCCTACTGAGAGCTCCGTTTCTACCAACCCACACGGACATCTCAGATACGTTTGGTCAAGCTCTTTTTTGCTTCCTAATCTTGGATAACTTTCATCAAACATTGTCCACAATTTTCAAAAACATTTGACAAAGAGGTTCCAAAATTTTCAAAACAAAACCCTATATCCTTTACAAAACTCTTACAGATTCTATCAATAAAAAAATTGGAAATATATGGGTTGGTCGGGCACGTAGAACAAGTTTTTTATACCCTTAGTCTAACCGCTGTAATCTTTGCAACATTCAAGGTCTACAGACATTC
Organism: Ophiura sarsii; assembly: GCA_035610835.1. Lineage (NCBI taxonomy): Eukaryota > Metazoa > Echinodermata > Ophiuroidea > Amphilepidida > Ophiuridae > Ophiura > Ophiura sarsii. Next base: position 14,808,870 of record CM069459.1, on the reverse strand, counting down.
TTAAGCATAACAACACTATGAAACCATGGTAACAAATCACTTTGCAACAAAACACCACCTTCATCAACTTACCTGGCTCTACAGGCGTTGAGGGCGTCCCAACGACTGAGCTAGATTCCTCCGAGACTGGCCTGGGCGGCCCTGAGCTAGGCTCTTTGGCAGAGCTTCGCCTTGCGCACTGTTTGGGAACATCTGGTACACACTTGGCGTGTGCATTGTAGCCACAGTCCGTACACTTCATGCCTATAACAAAGAAAATTAACCAAGTTAGGGACCACTCACGAATTAAGAAAAATCAGACAACAATCATATGAAGATTTCCTGAATAGTTTCATTTTAGCATTTGGGTCTTCTTCTACACGCAGCCTCCGTGTAGCAATAGGTCGGCCCGGAGTGACGTCACATACCGTTGACCACAAACCAAAGAGGTAAATAAAGGTCTCTTACACAGCGTACACAGCGTGACGCGATCCATTGGGTATGGTCGAGTAGAGCATAAAACTGATAGGTAGTTAAAACGTCTGGTTTGTTGTTAACGGTACTAAGTACCCGGATGACCGCGCCGACCTATAGGCATATTATCAATTAAGCGACAACTCACTGGTCGATAGCAGTACGAGGATCGGGGATGCTTTAATTGAAATGCAGCCTGTACACATACATGTCACACTTTCCTGCATGTTCAACACTGAAGTGCAAAAATGAAAATTGCCCCTTGTCTTATTCTTTAAGGTGTTGTGTTCTTAATTGTTAACTGATCTCTGTGAACAATATCTCAATTTGAAGAGAAACTAATCCATAATTTGGTAATTGATATTTTTAAGTTAGAACAATATTCTTAGAGTTATGTATAATATGTATTATCTGGTAAGTTACTTAGGCCAAGAAAAAATGATCTGTCTCACATAAGTATGTCGAGTCACTTTTGTCGTATAACCCTACGCGATGAGCCCAATTTTGGGTTTTTGTTTTTGTTTTTGTCAGACAAAATTGAAAAGGGGAAAAGAAGAAGGAAAGTGGGCCAAAAACACAATATAAAAATAATTTCCGCATTTAGCATAGCTACTTTTTCTATTAACAAAATCTGTCTCACATACCCCATGCACATAAGTATAAGGTATCACTTTTGCCTCATAACCCTTAAGTGGGCCAAAAACACAATGAATAAACAAATCCGCATTTAGCATAGCTATTTTGTCTTCAATTTTTTTTTTGCATATCGCATAGCTACAATCACGGTCATAATAAGTTGGAACATACTGGTAATAATAAGTCTTTCATGCGTTCCCGTTTTTTGCAAAATTTACACTATTGAAACATTGCTGCCTTTGAAGGCTCAACATGAATAACTCCCCCCACCCCACTGGGCAATGTTGACCCCTTCCAGTATCCCGTAACCCAAAAATTGTGTTTCAACATTGATCCAGGGGGAGAGGGGGAGTTTTTAAACACATGTATAAAAGTGTTCCAACAAAATTGGCCAGGATTGTAGTTTCCCAAATGTATGTGAGACAGACCTTATTTTGAGCACTGTATATATCTCACCTTTACAACCCTGTTTAACAGCACCATATAGTAACTGTGTACATAGATCACACTCAGTAGGTGTCATATAGCTATGAGCTTCAAATCTGTGACTAATCTGGAATCCTTTAGGCTGTTGATCACCAGAACTCTTGCCCTGTACAAATAGAAATCAAGTTTAGTTAGGTGATGAAAACAACAAATATAACCAAAACCAAAACCCCGATGTATGGGCCATTGCAGGGGTGTCTATTCATCCAGAAAAATCAAAATTATTCCCCAGCCCTACCATACTTTGTACAATTCCTTCCCCAGAATGTCCCTTTCTCCCCTCCACTCCTCCAAATCACTCTACCCTCTCCCGGGCAGCTTAGTACATACCCTGATAAGAATATCAATAGTTGTTTTCTTATGTGCTGTCATACTCTGTGACTGTGCCTCTTTAACATAAGCTATATTTCTCCTTCTTTGTATTCTCCTCATCCCTTGCTCCCCTCCCCTCCTCCAAATCCCCCAAATCTCTCTTCCCTCTCCCGGAGATCTTAGTACATACCCTGATAAGAATATCAATAGTTGTTTTCTTATGTGCTGTCATACTCTGTGACTGTGCCTCTTTTACATAAGCTAAATTTCTTCTTCTTTGGCTCAAGAATTTGTGCTCCAATGGATCTAAAATCCCTCTCCCGGAGAGCTTAGTACATACCCTGATAAGAATATCAATAGTTGTTTTCTTATGTGCTGTCATACTCTGTGACTGTGCCTCTTTTACATAAGTTAAATTTCCCCTTCTTTGTATTCTCCCCATCCCTTGCTCCCCTCCCCTCCTCCAAATCCCCCAAATCACTCTGCCCTCTCCCGGGCAGCTTAGTACATACCCTGATAAGAATATCAATAGTTGTTTTCTTATGTGCTGTCATACTCTGTGACTGTGCCTCTTTTACATAAGCTAAATTTCTTCTTCTTTGGCTCAAGAATTTGTGCTCCAATGGATCTAATCTATGCTTCCATTGTTGTGGACTGTGTCCTCCTAAGTCCTCTTCCAGCTGTCTGATTTCCTGTGAAAAAATAAATTAAAAATCAAGATCTAAATTGTTAAGATATAAAAGATCATTTAGAAAATCATATGATTATTTGTATGCGTGGTACTTGCGGCTTTATTTGGGCTTTTATCTGTGAGGACTGTGTCACAAGTCGTCTTCAAGTTGCCTGATGGCTTACGAACAAAAGTTAAACATCAAGACCCAAAGCTATAAAAGATTTAGATCATTATTTGGTTATTTAGGGTTCTATTTGGGCTTTTATTTACAAGGATTATGTCCTAAGGCCAAACAAAGAAGAATGTTTGTCTCAGAAGCCCGCCCGCATTGGTATGTGAAATGAGCTACGGTGCGTAGGTCTACGCGCTGAGGCCTAATTTTGTTATTATTAATTTTTTTTGGATTTGTTTTGGATTTGTTGTTTTTTTGTTTGTTTTTTGGATTTTGTAAAAATATTAAAAAAAAGTTCTGTTAGCATGGATTAGCAAAAAAATAAATGAAAAATTGCATACCTCATAGGTTTTTTTCTAAAAACAAACAAACATCGCACAGCACTTAGCTTTTTTGCAAATAATTTCTGAGACAAACCTTCTTTGTTTTGCCTAAGTACTCATTTGGGTTTCTATCTTTTAATAAAACTGGTCAATAAGCATTCAATAATTTTATTTCTACCACAGAATCCTTAATTTCATGAATAGTACTATTCTCCTTTAGTCAAACAAATACTGTAAAAGTGGACATTTTCGCGTTTCATTTATTTCCGCGCTTTTCGCTCTAAAATCAGCAAGCGCGAAAAATAAAAAAGCGCGAATATAATCAATTTGTATGTATGTCTGTATGTAAGAAAGCTCAAAATCATGAAAATAAAAACAAGCAAAACATGTTCAAACACACTCAACAAAGATGAGGGGTCTTACACACTGCATAACATCTACGATCAACTCGTCGGAACTACGCCCTCTACAACGGCGGGTCCCAGCAACAGGAAATCCCTAATTCCTGTTGCCTCCAGACAGAGTTGCCAGTCTGACGAAGCTGCTAGTTTAGCAGTGAAACGTAACTAAATTGTGAGTATCCTATTCACATTTTATTGGATTTGTACATAACGAAATCTTATCTCAAATGTTCAAAATGTGCAAAGCACGAACATTTACATGCGCGAAAAAATTGCTCACCTCCAGCTGCCATCTTTGTTGATCCGGTTGTATATCACACACACTATCGTAGCAATTGTCTACTATCCGTCTATCACAGGGCATCAATGGAGCCTCATGGTCCAGTTCTGTAGCCTTCTCAAATAACTCCCTGTCGAAAGACGGACCGCCAAAGAAGTTCTCCATCAGATAGTAGTCCCATATATGGAGGCTAGAGATGTTTGCGTATGGTCTGAGCACCTGGTGGTGAAAATATGAAAACAGAAAAAAGATCTAACAATGTTTCTGATTGGACAATTTCATGATCCATATTTTTAACCAATTAACAAGACAAGAAAATTACTGTTTCCGCCTTACTTGTTTTGTGCATATCGCCCTTATCGCTTCAGCTTAATCTCCTCCGGCGGTACCACCAAGATATTAACAAGTCATTGATTGGCTAGATAAATGTGTGCAAGTTATTGATTGGCTAGATAAATGTTAGCAAGTCATTTATTGGCTAGATACATATTAGCAAGTCATTGATTGGCTAGATAAATTCTATTGGCTAGATAAATTCTAGCAAGTCATTGATTGGCTAGATAAATGTTAGCAAGTTATTGATTTGCTAGATAAATGTTAGCAAGTCATTTATTGGCTAGATTCATGTTAGCAAGTTATTGATTGGCTAGATAAATGTTAGCAAGTCATTGATTGGCTAGATAAATGACAGCAAGTCATTGATTGGCTAGATAAATGTTAGCAAGTCATTGTTTGGCTAGATAAATTCTAGCAAGTCATAGATCGGCTAGATAAATATTAGCAAGTCATTGATTGGCTAGATAAATTCTAGTATGTCATTGATTGGCTAGATTCATGTTAGCAAGTCATTGATTGGCTAGATAAATGTTGGCAAGTCATTGATTGGCTAGATAAATATCAGCAAGTCATTGATTGGCTAGATAAATTCTAGCAAGTCATTGATTGGCTAGATAAATTTTAGCAAGTCATTGATTGGCTAGATAAATGTTAGCAAGTCATTGATTGGCTAGATAAATTTTAGCAAGTCATTGATTGGCTAGATAAATTTTAGCAAGTCATTGATTGGCTAGATAAATATTAGCAAGTCATTGATTGGCTAGATAAATTCTAGCAAGTCATTGATTGGCTAGATTTATGTTAGCAAGTCATTGATTGGTTAGATAAATGTTAGCAAGTCATTGATTGGCTAGATACATTCTAGCAAGTCATTGATTGGCTAGATAAATGTTAGCAAGTCACTGATTGGCTTGATAAATGTTAGCAAGTCATTGATTGGCTAGATAAATATTAGCAAGTCATTGATTGGCTAGATAAATATTAGCAAGTCATTGATTGGCTAGATTCATGTTAGCAAGTCATTGATTGGCTAGATACATTCTAGCAAGTCATTGATTGGCTAGATTCATGTTAGCAAGTCATTGATTGGCTAGATACATTCTAGCAAGTCATTGATTGGCTAGATTCATGTTAGCAAGTCATTGTTTGGCTAGATAAATGTTAGAGCTAATCTTGTATCCAACTTTAAATAATGTTTAAGATTCAATGGTTAATTTGGTATCATAGTTTGAATCACAATACCTTGGACCGTTTCAAAATTTCCGCATACATGCCCGCCTAAATATAATGCAAGTAAATCCCATGGTGACGCAGTAAGCGTTGAATAATATCACAAGCGTGTAATATTCATGATGTTTTGTCAAAAGGATTCTGAATCTTACTTAAGTCTCCACAGGCTTCAACAACTGAGCATTTTAAGGCATTTTAAAATCATGGACAGTAGACATATGTGACGCAATCAAGCGGAATGAGTCATATATCGGGAATATTGATTTTGAGTTATAGGTAAAAATAAGTGACAAATTCTGATGTTTTACATCTTTTTTTTCAGTTGGTAAATTGTTTGTAACTTAAAGACTAGCAGTTCAATTTGAATGGGGTTTGGATCATCATACTGTAGCATTGTTCACCTGCTTTTGAATGATGGACAAATATCAAAATTGAAAACTGCCGACATGTGACTCATTATGCTTGATCACGTCACATTACTGAAATACATTTCTTGGGCTACCAATCTCATGAATAACAGGGATAATGTTCCAAACAGGTAGTCTGTTAATCCTAACCACGTAGGTGTGGTTTTGATGAATGAAACTATCAGGATTCGAACCTGGGTCGGGATTCGAACCTGGTTCATCTGCAGGGTGGTCCCACCCCTATGTAATCGAGTCACAGAGGCAGCTTACAAAATCTTAATATTTCTAACTGCATATAATAGCCCAGCAGGTATGCATATGATGGCATGCCAGGAGATTTCAAAGTATGATATGAATAAACACACACAGCCTTACCGGCACATGCTGTGCATAATAAAGGTTGTAGAATACTGGTGATTTTCTGTGAAGTTCATCCATGTACTCCCAAAGACACCGGATTGGGCCAGTATTCTTGGCTTGTTGGGCGCCGTCACCACTCTCGTCCATTCTGTGATGCGGCTTGCGTTCTTCAAACATTTGAGTGGCTGCAAATGGATGGATAGAATTAAATAGTATCACAGTGTTAAACTGTGTTGGACAATATTTTGCACATGTGAAGTAAATGTGAGACATATGTGATGTACATGTGATGTACATGTGATGTACATGTTAATGTCGTGTGTACATGTGATGTACATGTAACTTTTACAACCACCATCACCACTCTTATCCATTTTGTAATGGGGCTTGCGATCCTCAAACACTCAAGTGGCTGTAAACAGAAGGAATAAATAGTAATAGTTCTGGAGGGTTCAATTTATGCTGGTTCCCTACACCCTGGATCCCCGGCCCAACTTATCCATAGGTGCAGGTACAGGGTTCTCAATTGCCGGCCGTAACAGTAAGTTCAACACATTGCATTGTCGCTCTGTTATGGCATAAGGTAAATAACGATCAACACACTGTAGCTGAGATACCGCATCGAATGCTGAATGCATTGTCACGCTGCCATAGCTACGGCGTGATGGGGAACGCGATATGACATGCGTGCATGTGCGTGTGAAGTCCGGCGCTGTGGTTAGCGCAGATACACGTGTAGTTTGTGCCAATCAGCAAATTTGTTATCATTCTAAGCGTGACGCTGGATTGATTGAATTTATTTGTGGATCTATTTTTTTGTCAATCATGAATATGCATGACTTTTATGTCAGCAAATCAGCTTTGAGTGGAAATCGGCACATACCTGCATCTATGGATAAGTTGTGTTGAGCCAATTGATGCAGGAACCAGCATAGGTTCAATTGTGTTAGAAATTACAGTTTAGTTGCTAACAGATATTCAACAACTGTAAAAGTGGAAATGTTTGCGTGTTTTGTAATTTTTCGCGCTTTGCACATTTTGAACAATTTTGCTATTTTGAGCTTCCTTACATAGACCTACAATGATACAAAATAAAAGTATTTGCACATTTTTTTTTGCACATACATAAGTAAACTACATCAAAACCTACATCACATAAGTAAACTACATCACAACCGCCCCCCCCCCCCCCCCCCTCATATTTTTGAGTGGGCGGCAGCTTGGAAATTTGACCTTCTGGTAAAGCACCCACGGGGTACTGAATTCTGGAAACGCCCCTGATATGGTACCATAAACATGCCAATTATCAAATTTAGAGAAAGAAATGAAAGTTAGTTTTGGGTATGGAAAGGTGTTGGGTATTGGTATATAAATCCAGAATCCAGCTACATGGCATTTGACAGCATGTTTTCTGAGCACTATTAATCTGGACAAATCTAAAATGTGATTTTCCAACTTAAACTATCTAAAGTCCGTATGCACAAAACAAGTTAACCCACTTTAGACCTGGTCTAAATGAAGAATAGGCCTTCTTGAAGGACCATTTTATTTTATTATATTCCTTTTATACTCCCTAGTAAAGTCCAAAAGTGAAATTGTATTCACCTATAGTCGTCGGCAGAGAACCTCAGCACTTTTTAAATCTGCCAAAGCGGGCGTCTAATTAATGAGCGTATGTGGGCGGGGACTTCATGACCCATAGATACGATCGTGGCCAATCGGATTACAGATACCTCCACGCATCGAACTGCTCAAGATCGTTATCTGTTGTGACGCTGTCTATAACGCACTTCCGTGTTTACGCTTGTACGCAGTTGTCAAAAAAAAGTGTCGAAGTTCTCTGACGCTGACTATAATTGGGCTAATATAATACCAAAATGTATTGCCCTTATAGGGTTCATTAGTACTGTAGAATGAGTTCATCTAAGCAAAAAAGATCCTTTTGGGGAGGGTGGCTACTCTTCATTTAGACCAGGTCTCAAGTTAAACCAAGTCTTGTTTTGTGCATATGGACATAATTATGTAGTGACAGGTTTCAATTGTTGTACTTACAAGCCTCAAATCTCTCGTACTCTGAATCAAGCATGAACGTCTGAAATCTGTTGGATACATAGTGGTATGCTAGCATCTGGAGATAATACTGGTTGAACTCAAAGGACATTGGGAACTGATGATGCACCTGATATATAACAAAGCATAAGACATAATAGTCAATTATTGTTGATTCATAAATACTGGCTGATTATTGATTTGGACCTATTCCAATTAACATCAGAGAAACCACAATGGACCAATCACGTTGATAGCAGCACCGTTTAGATATTGGTTTCGCTGGGATATAATTGGACTTCAAAGCTTTGAACTTTGTTTGGACACATCGCTCTGTTAATATTCAGTCAACCTTCATGTGTAATATCTCAAATTAAAGAGAAGACATTTCTTTACAAATTTATAAATGTCCCATCAAAGATACGCATGTTTATAGTGCGCCAAAGCATAGCGCAGGACTAAGTCATTCTAATCAGCTATTGAAATCAAAAGAATAAATGTGCACTTATATTGTTTGATAATCTTCATTTAATAATCATATGATTATAATTTTAACCAAAACCACAACTTTTGGAGCATTTTCATATCTTTCACTTAGAGACATCGTACCAAATTCAACAGGCCTTTTGTCGTCTGCTCCATCATATATTTAGTGGTGTAGACTCTTAACCCCCGGCCGATTGGTCAGAAAGATAGATACATGATGTATTGCACCAATCAGAGACATTGTTACAATAGTTGTATCCTTGATGAAGATTGGAGTAAAACATTTTACAAGCTGCATTTTAATTGGCTATTCAAATGAGTATATCATGCAATAAACCAATTAGAACCACTGTGAGATAGGCCGGTAGTGCCCAGGGGGTTAAAAAGCTCACCTGATGGACACAGTCCAAGAATTGCAAGAAGACAGGCGCATAACCGCTGGCTTGATGAGCGGCGGTCTGGTTGCTACGATGAGTGAACCGATGACCAAACGCCAGCCATTCTTTATCTATCAACACTCTAAAGCCTTCTATCGTCCGGTAGTAAGGATCCATCAGCAGTTGTGCTAGAGAGGAGACCTAGAATGAATGTATACAGTGGATGTGAGAGATCAGCTTTAGCTATACAAGTAATACTTTAATCATTCCTAAAATCATCTCTGATTTTGATATGTGCGCTTTTCTTTTTAGATCTGGCCATCTTTGGAACAGTTTATCACCATCTATCCGTACTGATTAAGAAAATATGTCACTCGGTCAATTCAAATCCTATATTTCCACTTTGCCATAACTGAATAATGTCATAAATTGTATTATATTTAAATACTGTAACATTTGTTATTTGTATGTATGCATGTATGTATGTATGTATCGAAATGAGGGCCTGCTTGGAAAGCAGTGAAAGTCACTGAAGCATATTACCCTCAATCAAGAAAGCATAAACAAATTAATAAATATGGAAAAAAATAAAACATACTAAGAAATATCATTAGGACCCTTTCAATACGCATTTCAATTAAGTGCTAGACAAACGTGAACAAGAATTTAGGAACAAAGTATTATTTTGCACCTTTTATTTCATGAGTACAGACAGCATTATAAATAAATGCAGAAAATAAAATATGAATATTTATATTTAGCACTTATATTGGGAAATCTTATCGATTTTTGAGGCTAATCGACACATATGGAAATTGTAGATTCTACTTTTATGTACGAGTGACATACACCTAACCAAAGATTTTCTAATACAGGGATTATGATCTCTATTGAAATGTCGAATAAGAACTGATACTATGTGTGTTTCATAGCACCTGTATGACATGGCGTGTTTGAATAGAGCGGTGATTAGTGTGGGCATTGGTAGTCTCTTGCGACAACAACATGGCCCTTGTAGTGGATGTTGTGACAGAAAACTAACGTTAAAAACGAGATGGCACGGTGAAAGTGTAAATACTTCTAACAATTTCAACATATTAAATTATCACATACATTCACCGTGTCCGATTGATTTTACTATATGTGTGTACATAACTTCTCCACCCAGTGTTGTCATAGAACTAAACTCGAACCCACGCGCACAATGATAATGTGTGCATATTGTTCAGATCGATACTAATAGATGCAATCGTTCAGGGAACGAGAGTGAATATTTATTGATGACTTGTTGTTGAGTTATTTCATGACAGGGCTAAATACTACACGTTCTTTATCTTGGTTCGAAACACACATAGCTTCAAACGACTTGGCGCACATAAGTATCCCTGTACTAGAAATTCATTGACCTAACACAAACAGTTCCAGACCAGGTGCTTTGAATTTGATGTTGCCTAATCCAAAATCTATAAGGCAAAAAAAAAAAAAAGGTTTGTCTCAGATGACCCGCGCGCATTCCCGAAACCGCCCGCGTAAGCTTTTTTTTTAGTGGATTTTTTTTTTTTTTTTTTCAATTTTTTTTTTTTTCCAATTTTTTTTCCAATTTTTTTTCCAATTTTTTTTTCTTTTTCAATTTTCTCAAAATAATCTTGCAAAATCCAACTTTTTGACCAAACAAATGACGATCAGGTCTAAATTGAAAAAAAAAAAAAAAAAAAAAATCCGCAGACCGCATTAGATTTTCAGTCTCTCATGTCATCTGAGACAAACCTTCTTTTTTTTTTGGCCTAATCGGTACCAAAATTCTGAGATGTACATTAAAGGTAGATGTTATGATTTTCAACTTGAAGTTTTCTATTCTACATGAAAGGTCATCCTTAAAAAAGTCGTGTTCCAAAGTTTGAGTTGCATAGCTCTAATGGTTCATATTTTAGATGCACAAGATGCTGTGAACTGTACCCATTGAGTAGTACACAAACTATATCGGTGGTTACCACCATTCGCGGTACTTCAACGTTATTTCATCGATTTCTCCGCAATTATACTGATTTAGGCCGTCAAATTTCAGTATGATGATGAGAAAAATACGAGCTTTCATATGATATGAAAATCTCCGTATGTTTGAAATAATTCTGTGTTACGAAAATGTGATCGGGTCATCTACCTTTAAATACGCAAATTTCTTCTCCGTAGTTTGATACCTCATCCATAAAAATCGAGTAGATAGTTTTGAAGTTATGATAGTATAAATGACAACAAATAACGAAAACAAAGTTGCACTAAAATTGGGATTATATGGAATATCATTGCTTAGTGTGTGATTACGCAGTGAAAATGTGTGTGTAAAGACTCCCTGTTACCCATTCATTCAGATACCTGACTGGTTCAGATGGCAAACAGTGGACAATACAAATCAATGATATCCCATAGGATCAATTCTAGTGCAACTTTGTTGTCGTTAAGTATGGTTATTGAAATCATCATAGTATCCATTCAATTTTTATGAATGAGGTATCAAATTATGGAGAAGAAATTTGCTTGTTTAATGTTTAATTCAGATTTTATGTACTGATTATTGAATTTTGAATTAAAGGGGCATTGAGAGATACGTATGGGAGTGCGCCCTCAATTATCCTGGAAATCAGTTTTTTTTGCATCAAAGTAATACTTAGGCATATACTAACTACCATCTGAAACAGTTTACCAACATTCGCTGTTTATCATATAAAATTTCATGATTTCTTAGTTTCGATATGATGATATCGAAACTCAGGTGCTGAATTCGGAAGTTATGCATCGTTTTACTCACGAACTTTTGCGGCAAATCTCAACCCGGAAGTGCCGTTATTTGCTTATTTTTGGCATGAAGGCTATGTCGGAATTGTATGACATTTTGGATTTGGGTTATGTTGATGATTATCTTTACGTTATTTGCTCATTTAGTGTATCGATACATCTCTCAATGCCCCTTCAAGCAACATCAAAGCACCTGGTCTGACCATTCACAATGTCTTGTGAAATCCCATTCATTTTCAAAACTAATCATCATCAAATATGACATTTGTAAATTCACTGTGATGCAAGCTGTACATGTGATATTTGCAAGCTGTACATGTGACATACATGTGATATTTGCAAGCTGTACATGTGATGTGCATGTGATTAGCACTCACCTGTGTTGTGAAATCCCATCCATCTTCAAAGCTAATCATCACAGAGGATCCTTGTAGATCCATCAGGTCCACTACGGCACCAGCTAGCTGCATAATGCTTTGAATCTAAATGTAATACATTATTAATTCATGGTTAGTACAAGCCAAATTATAAAACTATCATTAATTTCTGAATCGTAATTCTGGGTTTGTATTGTAACATTGTAGACATGTACGCAACTATGCGTTAAGTAGAATAAACATTGACGTCAAACCACACCTAACTTGAGGTGTCACAAACTATACATGTCATCTACAAGTTCACAAAATGTTTAGAAATTGTCAAAATAATTAAATTTCATTACCATATTTGGAATAACCATGAGAAATGCAATAAAACAAGTACAAACATGCCTAGTATTGGTTCAGTAATCATTGAGAGACTTTGAAAGTTGGGAACTTTTCTGACAAATCTGTTTTGTGTATGTAAAACTAATAGCCATGTGGAAAATGTATGCAAATATCAGCTCACATGTACCATAATAATATCAAGTAAAATGTAACAGCGTACTTGTACAAGCTATTCTGAATCTAAATTCACTATCCATGGTGTTATATTGATATACATGTGCACATGACGTGCATGAGATGTACATCTAATGTACAAGCAATGCACTTGTAACTTTTATATAACACTTCAAAATTTCCTTGTCATTTGATTGGTGGATTGTATGTCACATGACATGAAATATTTGTCCCATTTCATTGATTTTACATCATACGTCATTAATCGTGAAATTTGGTTCCATTTGCCGCGCAAATTAGTTCCATACGTTTTGTACCATTGCACGCCTCGTGTCTTTTTCAGCAGGGCAACAGTCACTATACACACGCTAATATTGAACTGCGCCACGATTACGATGGTTTGTTTTTATGGCCAGCCTGTGTGCAGCGCAGTGTCTCCCAACAACAAATCTTCCGGTGAACTAAAAGTGCCGTGGCGTAGCTGCTGGGAGGCCTATGGTCTGTTCCCTGCCTGCATATCTTGGATTATAATTGCCTTTTTGTATTGATGGGACTAATGTTAATGCTGTACAAGAGACAAATGTTGTAAGTGAGAACGCAAGCTTCAAGGCGAGGGTTAGGCCTAATTTAAATTATCAATTTCATATCAAAATAAGCTTAGGCCTACCGGGAGGCCTACTCAGTAGCGTAGGCCTGCCAGCTTCTGTTTTTATGACAAATAACATACCGAAGGTGTTATACAGGGTGTCCCAAAAGTCTATGCACGACTTTGAAGCTTTGTATTTCACAAAATATAAGTCGTATTGAAAATATGAATACATATTTAGAAAGAGGAGATGTGGGAAATAATTTTGATACCAAACATTGGAGTAACATCTGTTTGTAATGCCACCCTAGAAGTAAAATATGTATTACTGCAAAAATGTAATTTTATACGTCGGAGGAATAAAATTCATAAATCCATACCTATTGAGATTAACAAAAAGACGAGTAGAGTTGGTTACACGGAAAGTGATCCGTCAATTGTAATGTTTAAAAAATTTACATTACAGTGATCCCATTATAATAACAAACTATATCACACATAGTTTTCGTTTCTATTGTGAAATCTAGTTTATTTTATACAGAGACGTGTGCTAATGCAAAAACACAGACCTATATAAAAAATTAAATAACGTAACAGAAAAGTGAACACACACACATCACACAGCGAATAGAACTCTTTGCACTTGTAGCTGATGCATGTCTTATGACATCAATGTGACTTGTTGATCTACCAGTCTTTTTTCTACCACATCGAGACAAATCATGCACAGTTCCTGTGTTCAAAAATGTATCCACCAACTTATGAATGGACATTCTTCCTTGTGCGCGTTTCACTTTAAAATGTTTTCTGAACTTTTGTTGAGTAAGTTGAACTGAATTTGTTTCAGCGTAGAACCATACAATTTGTATTCGCTTATCTATGCTGTAAACCATCTTGAATGAGGACTTTTGCTGTGCAATGTTATCTACTATACCTGTTTATGTTGTGAGTGACCGAGTTTGGTAATAAGATTAATGTTGCAAGGTAAGCAGTGAACTGTGACTATAGCGCAACGTTGCTTTCATATCGTTAATTTATGTGCACCTGTTTTAGCAACAAATGTGTGGTACTTGGGTGGGTCTCACATGGCCAAAAACTTTCAACCAGTTTTATAATGTTGTGGGTTCACCAATAGGGTTGTGTTTGGTATCAAAATAATTTCCCAAATCTCGTCTATCAAAATATGGTTAAATTGATACCATATGATATATATTTTATGAGATATGACTCTTCAAAAACGTGCATAGACTTTTGGGACACCCTGTATAAAACAAATGATGAATGTTTTTCATTCGTGCAATGGTATGAATATTTTCATTCGGTGAAAGATGAAATGTTCCATTTAAATCAGCTTCGCTTCGTTGAATGGAACATTTCATCTTTCACCTCATAAAATATTCATACCATTGCACTCATAAACATTCATTATTTGTATAATATGTGATGAACAATAAACATGTATTAACACTTTCCACGCGGCTACTATATTTACCATACACAGAATTGAGTTTTCAGAAACCTTTCACAATGTTCACAATTTATCTCAAAGATTACTGACCCAATACTAGGCATGTTTGTACTTATTTCAATGCATTTCTCATGGTGATTCTAAATATGGTAATGAAATTCAATAATTTTGACATTTTTGAAACATTTTGTGACATTTTGGAACGTCGTCTGCAGCCGCCTGCCGCGTGGAAAGTGTTAACTAACAAATTAGTAGCTTTACCTGTCCAAGCCATTCTGAATCTTCCACTAGTTTTCTAAATCCCAATTCCGGATCTGTGGTGTTATTGCTCGGTAGACAGGCCTTCATGAGCTTCTTGTAACCAGTCTTGATATGCCTAGTCTCCACATACTCGTAGGGGATGAAGTCACATTTATTATATTGCTCTAACTTCATCACCTGTAGAAGAGATAATGAAATATAACCTATAATGAGAACCATGTGACGTGCATGTGATGTACATGTGATTTACAAATATTTACATGTGATATACATGTGATTTACATGTGATTTACATGTGATATACATGTGATTTATATGTGATATACATGTGATATACATGTGAGGTACATCTATCTTGTGTATTCATGAGACCCAGGTATGTATGACACAGACGCGACATAGATCTGTGGCTATAAAACACAGAATTGGGCTACTTTTGAACCGTGCGCCACAGTCAAAAAATTGGGTTTGCCAAGCGTAAAGCTTCGTTCTCGCTCGATGTTATCTATCGAGCGTTGCGGTGCATTATCGCAATGGAGTTAAAAAGTATTCAACTGTTATCGCGGCTGGATGGGATGCATTGCGTTTAACGCAGACGTTCTCCTATTTTGCAACACGGCGCTGGCTGCCATTGCATGCGTTGACCTGCGTTGACCCAGTGTGACCTGTGATGAATTGCCGTACACTGCGGCGGAAGTAAGGCTGCCACACCGTATCGCACAGCAAATATAGCCTAGTGTGAACAAATCTTAAGGCTACTAATGAAATTTCAAGGGGCAAATTGATAATTCAGCTACTTTTGGTGGTGGGACGAGGCCTAGAATTCATAGGCACTTGCACCATGCATTGAAGAAAATTACATAGCTAAGAACACTGCATAGATCAGCTATACAAAAATAAAAAGGTAATGGTGCACAAGTTATAAACAGTTTGATGTTATGATAATAATACATCTTTCCTTCATGGCTGTCGAGAAATGCAAATTTCATTTCCTCGACTTGCATTTGAATCCGGTACCTCCCAAACTCCAGACAAACGCTATATCAATGGAGCTAACTAGGACAATTGAGACCTGTCATCACAAATGAGAGTTAAGTCAGAAAATTATATTTTCAGCTTTGTCCAGATTCAAAATGCTCAGAAAATAAGCTTTAAAACGATATGCAACATGTCATAATTGCTCAATGTTTTACAATCAAAATTCAAATTGAAGTTGCACAATTCCTTCATTTCTATTGATTTTTGGCATGTTTATCGGACCATATCTCCTAATGCACACTGGCGACTTAACTCTCATTTTGTGGTAACAGGTCTCAATTGGTATCAAAGCATTAGAAATGCAAATAAAAGTTACTTAGTAATTAATTTATTACGTCACTTGATTTCAATGTTAAATGCATGCAATGTATGATACAACCCGAGTGAATTATATGTGACGTGCCTGAGACATGCGTTTGATTAAAGGTAGATGACCCGATCACATTTTCGTAACACAGAATTATTTCAAACATACGGAGATTTTCATATCATATGAAAGCTCGTATTTTTCTCATCATCATACTGAAATTTGACGGCCTAAATCGGTATAATTACGGAGAAATCGATGAAATAACGTCGAATTACCGCGAATGGTGGTAACCACCGATATAGTTTGTGTACAACTCAATGGGTACAGTTCACAGCATCTTGTGCATCTAAAATAAGAACCATTAGAGCTATGCAACTCAAACTTTGGAACACGACATTTTTAAGGATGACCTTTCATGTAGAATAGAAAACTTCAAGTTGAAAATTGGAAATGTGATCGGGTCATCTACCTTTAATATGTTCTATAGTTTGATCAGTTACAAATTAGCAAAGCCTCCTTACAAGCAGAAAATTAATACAGATGGTCGCGATCGCGCATAAATGCAACACAAGCACTGTGCATCATATGCATGACTAAGGCTGTGAATTATACCCGGGTACCCATTCCAGATACCCGAAATGTTTTTAAAAAAACCATTTCTTCATTTTAAAATTACATGAACATGGCATGAGGTAACATGAGGGGTCACATATGGGGTCAATAGAGGTCATTTGGGGGGACAAATTTAAATTTGCACTCCATTTTTTTTAATTTTTTTTTTTTAGTTTATATTTTCGGGTACCCGGTAAGAAACTACCTGTGCATTCACAGCCTTATGCGTGATTACACGTGCGTGCAGCCCAATCCTTGTGCATGTGACCATAATTGCGCTTTCACTTGGATTACATCGCATCATTGCCTAACTAAATTCCACGCATCACTTGGTGACAATATGCATGATAGAAAATAAGCACATGCTTTCCATGATCAAAATGATTGAATAGTGATGAATACCAGGCGTAGGTAACATGGTAGATAAAACCCCGATTCTCTTGACCTTAATAGTTTGTCGCAACTGGTCTAGTTGGCGCTATAACATGGTCGAAGCCAACCACTGCTTGCCTTATGCGGCATGTCGCAACTGTTAAAGGGGGCGCTGTGTACATGAACCAATTTGATTACAGGCACAGATCTGGAGTTTCTTATCCCATAATTATTAATATCCCTGTGAATACATGCTTTAGTTGCTTTAGTTGTATTGTCTAGAGGGATTGATGAAGAATTCTTCTTTAACCCTAATGCTCTTGAGTACTACAAAGTGCTACAGGCAAACCTATCTCCAAGCGCATGTGCGGACTGTTTTCGATGAGGTAATCAACCGAGCCTATATAGTGAGCGCGATATACTGCGCGAACGAGTAGCCGAGGGCCGTGGCTTGCATAGGGGGTCCGGGTTTCAGGTCCGGGGAGTCCCCGGATTGATCCCCAGTCGGGTTGCGGCAATTTATTTGTCCACTTTTCTTCAAAAATTGAGCTATCGGTTAAAAACCTGGTTTGGGGGTTAGGGTTAATGACTATCTAATGATACAGGTAACCCAATTTCTTCTCATGGTGTGTTCTATTCTTCATGAAGGCTATTCTGTCAAAACCTTGTATCTCCACAAGGCCCCTGAACATGTCTAAAGCAACACTTCCTATGCATAACGGTTGGGCAGTGTTGCTTTATACATGCTGACCGGTGGATGGGGATACAGAACAGCGACAATATGCAGTTTTATTCCAAAATTTGAGTCCAATTACCCCAGTGTTTCTGAGGATAGAAGATGGAACTTCTTTTCAAATTTGCTCATACAGGGTGAGTCAGAAACTCAAGAATGTGCACCTTTTTTACAGAGGCGTTACAAAAAATGTATGCAAGCATATTCAAAACCTATGGTTGCGCTATACAGACCTAATGAAAGCCAAATATGTGGTCTTTGTAGCACTATCATTGGTTTTGAATATGCAGGCCTGAAATTTCTGTGGCACTTTCGCTAAAAAGAGTTTCCATTCTTTCTGACTCCGGTGTGACATCTGGAGATAAGTCACAATACTTTTGCTTATAACATCTAAAAGACAAATCTCTCAGGCTTAAAAGTTTTGCGGGGATAAAGACCAAGGGCCGTATTCTCATACTAAACACGGTTTTAGCTTAAAACCATGTTTAACTAAACGCGTGTCTAGCTTAAACGTGAGTTTATCCTTTAAACGACGTGTCTAACAAAACACGATTTTAAACTCTGCAAATCTCGTTCCCAGAGTGGTCCTGCGTTGATTGTATACAGGTATTTAATTAATTGTGGCCCTAATTGGTTACAATAGATATCGACCAAATGCCTTAAATACACAGTACTTTTAAAGACTACACGATCCGCGCGCCAGCTTGCTCCGGGCACGGTTGAGTGATCATTCAAGGCAATACAGTTGGTGCGCGAGTTTAGTTAAACACGCATTAAACTACCCCCGTACCCATGTTTAAAGTTAGACACATTTCGGCGAGTTAGACGCGTGTTTAAGTAAAACAAATGTACGATAATTGCGTTTAGTTAAACGCTGTGTCTAAAGTCAAAGTTAGACGCGTGTTTAGCTTAAAACCGTGTACGAGAATACGGCCCTAAGCTTTCTTCTTATATCCAATTCAGTTTTTCAATCTCGATGGGGTCATGCAACCTGTAACAGATTGTGTGAACATGGTGCAAAACATGCTGCATCCACGACCATGCATATCTACTTACACTCTCGCTATAAGTCTGAAATTACATGCCATAGAATGGAAAGAAACAGATTATGAATGACAATTGCCTACTAATTTAATGAAAGCACTTAACCCCCTGAGAACTACCGGACGATTGGTCAGAAAGATAGATACATCATGTATTGCGCCAATCAGAGACAGTGTTAGATAAAGATTGGAGTGAAATATTTTACAAGATGCATTTTAATTGGCTATTCAAATGAGTATATCTTGTAATACACCAATCAGAACCAATGTAAGATAGGCCGGTGGTGCCCAGGGGGTTAAATGAGGGACTGTGCATCATTCAATGTAACATTAAAGCAAAAAGAAAGGAGCATATTCAAGTGAGAATTGTGAAAATTTTACCCACACTCAAGTCAAAAATCACAAGTCAAGTCGTTCAAGTCAAGTAAATGCATTTATCAATGAGACTGAATCACTCTAACCTAGAATTGTAGCAGTGGGATGCATCAAAGAACAGGGGGAGGGGGTTAAATGGGGGGACCCCCCCCCCCCCCCCCCACCCCCCCATGAATTGAACCCTGGTCGTCTGTGTGACAGGCGAGTCAAACAACCATGACACAGTGAGCACTGGGCTTGCCAGGCTAAATGTTTGCAGACTATATACCCGGGGTTTAGTGCACCGTGGGATAGTAGTTATGTGCGCGCGGCTAGAAACGCTGCTGGCCGTCTGGTTCTGTATGGTGCAGTAGGGTTAGGGTTAATCTAGGCTAGTCTTTGGTAAAATGTCAGTTACAACACTTATTATCGGGCAAGTGATTCTAATGTGCTGGCTGGCGATAATTTATTGCACAAACAAAGACAAAACAATACATTTATGCGTTATTGATGTATCTCAGACATCTCGGACAATACATTTCTGTACACACTGAATTAATGTCGTCCTTCAGAGTGGATCATGTATGGTTAAAGAATAATCTTTAACCCTAACTCCACGGGCGTGTTTTGGGGAATAAAACTATTGGTTGAGAAAAATGGGTGGGAAATCAGGCTGCACCAACGCCGGGGATCAAACCCAGGTTGCTTGCGCGGAAGTCCAGCACCTTATACGTAACTGATGGTCAGCCACAGGGTCAGCTTATAAAATTATGTTTTCTTCGCCATTTGATAGCTCGCCTGATCGCGCCACAAGATAGACCAGCAAGTGTGTGGTGCTACCAGCAGCTAGCAGTGTAGTGATTTGTAGTGTTGAGAAAGGTTAGGGTCAATTAGACCAGAGTGGATCAAGTACAGTTAAAGAATGATCTTGAACCCTAAATCCCTAGGCGTGTTTTTGGGAATAAAACTATCAGGGAGAAAAATGGGTGGGAAATCAGGCTGCTCCAACGCCAGATATCAAACCCAGTACAGGTCGCCCACGTGAGTCTAACACCTAACTGTGAGTGTGCCACAAGGTCAGCTTGAAAAATCATGTTTTTCTTTGCCATTTGATAGCCTGCCTGATCACGCCACAAGATAGACCAGGCAAGCGTGCACTACCAGCAGCTAGCAGTGTAGTGATCTGTATTCATACACTCTTAGAAGTGTCGAACCAATCAGAAAGCAAGAAACTAAAATACGCTGAGTGCATTGAAAGTTTCTAATGCACTCCGTTCAATTTGTCTAATTTCTCTCGAAACGACATATACCCATTTATTGACCTATAAAAATAAGTGCTGAGGAAGGTTAGGGTTAAGGAGACCATTTAAAGGCATATTATGTGATCTTTTCCAAGTAGCGCCCTCTATCATTGATTTTTTTCTATGAAAGCAGATTTTCTTGCAGATTTGCATTTTTGATCATAAATCATTAAGATCTTCTAAGTTACAGATCGATACGATTCCTAATTACTTCAAAATCATGGTTTGAAAATAGATTGTACCGAGCGGTACAATCTATTTTTCAAATTTTACTCTAAATTCACTCCTAAAACCATGATTTTGAAGTTATTAGGAATTGTATCGCTCTGAACTTGGAATATATTTGTGATTTATGATCAGAAAAATAAATCTGAGAGAAAATCTGCTTCCAATTGTTTTCGAGGATTGAGGGCGTTCTCTGGAAAAGATCACATAATACAGACGACGCTGGACATAGGCGTATTCACGAGTATTCAGGTTAAAATATGCGAACGAGGTTACCTGATCAAGTGAATGGGACGACCGCTTAACAACGGTTTAAATTAAAAAAATAGCATTTACAATTGGGATGATTAGCCATCCCGAACGGTTTTGGATTGGAAAAATTTTCTTCTAACCTATGATGAATTTTATGGGGTCATATAATCAAAATCCATTGTTACATTGAAACCAACGGAAATTCAAAATTAACAGCCGTTCGTAGCCACCGTCGTCTGACATAATATACCTTTAATATGTGATGGGTGCGATTGTACCAATGAGAACCCTATGATGAATACAGGCTTTAAAAGGTGTGCAACAAAACCAGAAAATCAACAAGGATGGAAACGTGGTGTCAAGATATATTTTATGTAATGTCACAAAAAATGCAAATTACATTGTGGTTTTAACACCACATTAATTTTTACTTGCACACAAAAATACTCAAATACATTCTCAAAGTGTGACAAAATCTGGAATATGATAACACAGATTCACCTAAGGCGTAAAAAAAAGGGTTTGATTGGCGTAACATAGAAGAAGAAAATAAGGTAGGTAGGTCGGATTTTTAAAAAAGTGTTTAAATCTATAAAACGTCTATGAAATTTTATATACCAGCACACATATACCATACAGACATAAACAAATGGCACAAATACACATTTTCACTGGGTTTATTTTCTTTTTCTCAAACACACAAAAAAAATTTAAAAAAATAAAAAAATAAAAAAAAAATAAATAAATAAATAAAAAATTGTTTAGGGTCGGCGGTAAAAATAGGGTCGGTCGGGTTACGCCAATCAAACCTCTTTTTTTTAAGGCCTAAATTGAGCAGACTACAAACAAATTATGAAAATATCAGCTCGCTTCACAAATGTATTTCAAAAGCTGAAAAGCAAGGTCGTCATATCTGCTGGTTCCAAACAACTCTCCGTCTATGGTTATACATAGCTGGAACCAAAATACAGTTGGGAACCAATTCGTGACTCAGAATTTTCCTAACTTTTCCTGAAGTTTGATTTGAATTGATCATTTCAAATCAAAGTATTCCGGTAATATTACTGATGACTCCCCGGGTAAAAGAAAACTATCTGTAGTATCGTCTGCGAATTTTTCTGTGCATCTCGATTTGAAATCTCAATTTGAAATGATCTATAGACCATTTTAAATAGATTCCGGAAAATATGTTCACAGACGATAATCCAAAATGTTGATTTTCTTTTAACAGATAGCTACCGTTCGGACTAAAATTGTGGCTTTAGGAGCGAGAGATGACATATGTGACACGATCAAGAGGAATGAGTCGGATGTCGACCCTGGTCGAAAATGAGTTTTTAATACAGTTTTAAAGAAGACACTAAAGCTTTCAGGAACTGAAAACCCCATGTCAATACGACTTTTGTTTTAAAGTTATGTCAAATTATGTACTTGAACTTCCATCAAAACTTATAGATACCCCTCGCACAAAATTGGCTATATCTCAATTTGGGATTCCCCGACATCCGACTCATTTCTCTTGATTGCGTCACATATGATGAAATATTTTCCTTGTGGATATAGCTATTTAGCTACATTTCTGGCTATTTGCTCGTTACATATGCGTTTTTTTTTGCTTATCCAAGCTTAGGCCAAAAAAATAAATTGTTATGTTGTCCTCCACAGCTTTCAGAGAGGAGGGGCGGGCGGGCGGATTTTTAATTTTACCAGCGGAAGCTCAAAGTTCAGCCAACAAGAAGTTGAAATCACTTTGAGAGTCGCACATATATGTTATAAACACTTAATTTAATATTCAATGCCATTTAAACTGTGAAAAAAATTAATGTGAAAAAAAAATCTGAAAAAAATCTGGGGAAAAAAAAAAAAAAATCTGGGAAAAAAAAAAAATTATAAAAAAGAAGAAGAAGTTTTTAGCCCCAGCACATAGACTTACGCGCCATAGCTCATTTCACATACCAATGTGAGGCGGGCTTCTTTGTTTGGCATTAGTGAGTCTGATGACTCAAATTGGGCAGAGGTGGTCTGTGATGACTCTCGAGTTATCAGGCGAGTCATCAGCCATATTTTTGGAAAACTTTGATTTGAAATAGTCTATGGCAAAGACATAAATATGACGCGATCAAGCGGAATGAGTCGTATGTCATGGATATTGATTTTAAGTTACAGGTAAAAAGAAGTGACAAATCCTTATGTTTACCTTGTTTTCTCAGTTGGTAAACTGTTTGTAACTTTAAAACTAGAAGTTTGATTTTTTTTAGTAGGGGTTGGACCATACTGTAGCATTTTTCCCCTGCCTTTGAATGATGGACAAATATCAAAATTCACAACTGCCGACATGTGACTCAATTTGCTTGATCACGTCACAAATGTGAAAAAAGCAACCTACTCACCCTGGATTGCGACTTCTCGCCAAATATGTACAGCGCCGCTTTCCTGGGGTCCTGATTCCTTGGTGGTGAAGACGGTCCGATGCCAAAGTCCTGCTCCGTGATGGATCCGTTCCGGTTGACAGCTTGGGGACCAAGTGTAAGGGTTTTATGTGAGAGGGACGGAGATCCGCCACCAAAGCCAAACCCTCTCAATGTGCCCATTTTCATGGAGGAGCCTACAGGTGATACAGCCAAAAACCAGCCATCGTAATTTGACTAACAAGTTTGTATAAAAATATGGACTACTTCCTTAGGCAAAAGACCTATTTATATTTTAGTGTTGATTAAATAGTCAAAAAGTGATTTTTGATTGACTAACATGTGCAATTATTGACTAACATGGATATTTTGATTGACTAACATGGATATTTTGATTGACTAACATGGATATTTTGATTGACTAACATGAGTATTTTGATTGACTAACATGGTTATTCTGATTGACTAACATGGGTAATTTGATAGACTAACATGTACAATTAATTGACTAACATAGGTATTTTGATTGACTAACATGAGTAATTTTGATTGACTAACTAAGTGTTGCATATATGATTAACAAGCAAATATTTGATTGTCTTAATTTGTATGCTATGCTAAAACTGATTTATGAACAGGAGGAGTATAGATGGTTCACATGCTATAGTTTGTTCAGATCTAAATTGGCAAAGCTTCCTACAGCAGTGAATGAATACAGAATGACCGGGCGCGCATATTGGCAACAAGCACACCATATGCATGGCGCATGCATGCAGCAAAAAAATGTGTGTGTGTGGCCATTACACTTGGATTACTTTTACGCACGGAATGATGAAACCGACAATTTCTGGCCAATTTGGAACTGATTAATAATAGCATTGACTAAATGTATGTTTGACTAAAGCTTAAGCTAAATTGATTAACCTACAAAACATTGAATGACTACTGAATGGAACAGTTATGTGATAGATGAACTAGCATCTACTTGACTTAAAAGGTTTAGTTTGATTGACAAGTTGTTTTGAATATCACTAGAATATACACTATGTTCACAGAGGATGGAGTAGGTTTATGTAAGGAATAGATCTAGGTTACAGATTAGGGAAAGGATTAAGGTTAAGATATGGATTAGGTTGAGGATTAGGGTTAAGATATGGATTAGGTTAGGGTTAAGGATTAAGGTTAAGATATGGATTAGGTTGAGGATAAGGATTAGGATAAGGATTATGGTTATTTTAGAAGTGAAGATGGAAGCTACGCCAACTAATTGACCTATTACTAATTGATCTGGATTTGACTTAATTTATTGATTTAAATATCAGGTATTTACTAGAGACTCAATTTATTTGACAATTGATAAAACTATTTCCCCATCCAAATATTTGTTTACAACACATGAATAAATAAACAAGACATAAAGAAATACAACAAACATATGAAATTAGAAATAGGTCAACATACAACAGATAGTGTCTTAGTATATTTCTGGACAGTCATGTAGCCATACATATGCTGATCACATGCTTTCAGAAATTCAGTCGCAGGTCATGGTGATTTAAAGTCGCTCCAGTGGACTATGAAACATAAGTCGCTCTGAGCTACTGGTCAGATTGAACGATCAGTCGCGAACAAGTTGGATGGAAGTCAACTACAGCCATTCAGGTAGTTCGGGGTATTGCGACTTGTAGTGTAGTGACCTGTCTGGACTTTAGGGGAGTCGCTGTCTATGATTTTCCGCGCAGTAGGTGCAATAATGATATAAAATATCAGGATCAACCTGGATTATTCAGCGACCTTAGTATGCAATCATCATAATGCCAATCACATGCTTTCAGGCACAACTGTTGGAAAGTGTCTGCCTATGATTTGCTGTGCGGTTGGTGCAGTAATGATATAAAACACGTCATCAGGGATGACCTGGATCGTTCAGCAACGACCTTGTTATGCAATCAGCATTAAAGATGCAATATTTGTGCTTGTGTATGCCTTCCACCTTAGATGAGCTGGTGGTACAGGCCAGTATTTTGCCTAAAAAGGCGCTAGCGTTTTGAGCGAAAGAGCAACAGATCCTGAAAGTTTACCTTGCCAAAAGCTTCATATTGCCAAACAATTTCTTTTAATTTTTTTATTGGGTGGGGCTTGCGGTGACCTTAAGTTGATCGTAATCAAAGAAAACAGATATGTTGTGTTATCAACACAAACAGAACAGATGATATGTAAATCATCATTACAGATGAGGTGACTTGTGACGTCATTGCCAGAGGGTGGCCGTCAGAGACTATTATTCGTACAGAATATGCACACATCATGTTTTGTCGATGAACCATGCTTTTTAAGCTTGTGCCAAACAAGAAAACAGGACAAAGAGATCGTTTGTATATTTAGAAGAAAAATATTGTTTGTGGCTGTTTTGCTATATATGTTGGTCTCATAGGCTGTACCATATTTGGAGTCGTTTATGGTCGCTGTGTGTTGTTTACCAACTTCCTGTTTCGAATAATCCCGTTCTTTAGCACATGCACACACGGCAACGCTGCGTTATGCGCACAATGCATACACCGGCAACTTTGTGTAAGGCACGCTTGAACATCTTACAGCGATGACCATGCGCACTTTAAGGTATGAATTAAGCCCCGCCCTAAACTACATATTATCGGTCTCATAATATGTATGCGTATCAGCCAAAAATCATTCCAAAACCAATCAAATTGCCTGTTGACATCCAAACCAAAATTGTAAATGGCTCATGACGCTTCATCTTTAAAAGAAAAAGAAAACAGACATATACAACACAAACACTGTTTACATAACACATAGTTTTTGTTTTGTATATTTTATGACCCTGGACCATAGATAGCTAATACCACATAGGGATTATGGATTTTAACAATTTCAATGCGGCTATCAGTTTTACCATGAACAAGATTTTTCAGAAACCTTTCCCAACTTTCAAGGTCTATCTCAAGGGTTACTGAACCAATACTAGGCATGTTTGTACTTAATCCAATGCATTTGTCATGGTGATTCCAAATATGATAATGAAATTCAATAATTACAACATTTTTGAAACATTTTGTGAAATTTTGGAATGTCGTCTGCAGCCGCCTGCCGCATGGAAAGTGTTAAAAAAAAAATTAAAAAAAATTTAATTTTTTTTTTTTAAATTCATTTCCAATTTATTTCCAATACTTTGTATCATCATCTTTCATGAAATTTAAACTTCAAATATTTACTTTGTCACTTTCCTGATCAAGTTTATAATGTTATTCTATTGGGCTACGTATCTTGTTGGGGCTGTATTCATGATTTCTTATTTTGTAACTTTCTACAACATCACTATCATCCTTCATGCATAACCTCTTTTGTAGGGACTACAGAAACTTGATCAAATCTGTAATCTGCAAAGTTTAAGCTTTCTTATGATATCTATATCTCCAATATCCAATATGACAAATCCCACCATGTGGCAGGGTTTTCCCAGATCGCATCACATATGATATCACAATCCTTTATAAACGTATGGACAATCAGTTCTTTACACTAACACTACTGGCAAATAAAAACAAAATCTAATTAAATCAAAGTTGTCTCGCTTGTGTCTTTTGCATGCAAGATCACAGCATTTGCGTATAATTATAATATACAGCAATACAGGAAAGGTATAATTGACAAACCCAAATTGACTTAGTTGGATGGATTAATACAGGTTTCTTAAAGGTATATGACCCGATCACTTTTTTGGGGCTATGATTTTTTTTCACATCAAGATATTTTGGTATCAGAAGAATCCCCATATTTTTCTCATCATGTCTGTAAAATATTAGGGGCCAGAAATGTTTCATTTGGAAATTATAGGCTAAAATGTGGTGAATTACTGCCAAAGGTGGTTAACCACCAACCAGTTGTGTATACTACTCAATGGGCACATGTCTTTTGACCTTGCGCTTATAAAATAGAACCATTGGAGTTATGCAACTCAAACTTTGGAATGCAACAATTTTAAGGATGACCTTTAATGTAAAATAGAAAACATCAAGTTGAAAATCGGGTCATCTACCTTTAACACTTAACATGCGGTAGGCGTCTGCAGACGACATTCCAAAATTTCACAAAATGTTTCAAAAATGTCATAATTATTGAATTTCATCACCATATTTGGAATAACCATGATAAATGCATTAAAATAAGTACAAACATTCCTAGTATTGGTTCAGTCATTTTTGAGATAGGCTTCAAAAAGTTGGGAAAGGTTTCTGGAAAAAATCAGTTTTGAAATGGTAAAAGTAATAGCTGCGTGGAAAGTGTTAAAAACCTGCATACTTAGACGCTCAGAAAGGATGTAACATGAGGGAAAAACATATCCATATGTCATAAGTAAATAACTAACTGTATGCCATCCCATGATGGGTTTTTTATCCTTAAATACATTACTACAAATAACTAATGAATGTAATATTAGGATTTAAAATGACATTAGTACTAGTGGAATTTATGAATTAGCGAGCAGAGGTATGATAGTAATTGATAGCTTGTGTGTCAATATGAGTAAAGTCAATCATAGATAGAGAGCATGTGTGGTCCAGCAGAATACAGTGCTGGATTCACGATCATGAGGTTGTGAGTTCTAGCCCTGCCGTGGCCAACTTGTTTGTGCCCTTGGGCAAGATACTTAGTCTCAATTGCCTATTCAAACCCAAGCGATATTTGGGGAGCTGTTAGGGAGTCACAATCTAAGTAGTGCTGATAGGCTGTGCACTGTTTTGGCGGTAGCCGCCTAAGTGTAGCAATGAAAAGGGTTGTGATTCAAATGGCAGTGATAATAATTGGCCAAAAGCGCTTTGGGACGTTGCTTGCATTGTGGAAAGTGCTATATAAGAACAGTGTATACTAATTATTATTATCAATTAAGTTTTAACAAAATATTTATGCATTTTTGTTTAAGAAAAATCAATCCCATTTAAAAAAGTACTATACTACAATTATCAGCATATAATTTATTTAGGTCCAAAGGTAAATTTAAACATTGGTCTTAAAAAGACATGTATTTATGAATTCCAATTTTTTAATTCAGTACGAAAGTCAATCAAATATTATGTATTCCAATTATTTAACGAAAAATATCTCTAGAACTGCACTTCAATTCAATTATTAGCATGTAAAGAATACAAAAGATATCAAAGTTGTATGAGGATGAAATATTAATATGTGAGTATATTAATGGTTTTGTCAAGTATATTATTTACTTCAATAAATATCATAGTTGATCAAAATAATATAGGTTTAAGGAATGTTTATGCATTCAAATGTGAACAATATTTCAGGGGAAAATCTAGAAGGGAAAACCCTACATTTTAATTAATAGCATGTTAATCATTTAGGCACTAAAGTCAATCAAAATATGTTAGTTTTAAGGGGGGAAATCATGCATTTTTAGTGTG
This sequence comes from Ophiura sarsii, assembly GCA_035610835.1. Classification (NCBI taxonomy): domain Eukaryota; kingdom Metazoa; phylum Echinodermata; class Ophiuroidea; order Amphilepidida; family Ophiuridae; genus Ophiura; species Ophiura sarsii. Next base: position 14,779,814 of record CM069459.1, on the reverse strand, counting down.
ATAAAAAGTATTTAAAAAATAAATTTTGGATATCCGCATGTTAGATACCACAGTCAATCAAAATATGTTAGTCTTAAAACTGTGAAAAGAATATCTAAAAACCTATCAAAAATTATTTAAAAAAAGACTTTGAATAAATTATATGAAAAACTCACTCTTCGATTAAAAAAATATGTTGATAAAAAAAGAAATTGTTTTAACGTTGGCTCTGTTCAATGTTTAAGTCTAATAAAATGGCTGAATGTCTGGTTTTAGTCGGTATAGGCTGTAAGCTGAGGCCGTATATCAATATACTCAAATAATACCAATAATTGATGATATCAATATAATCAATAATCGATATGAATTAACTATATCAATATTGACCATGATGGCATGAAAATGAGCAGCGTGAGAGAAGTTGAGCTATTACTCCTATATATTATGGCAAAGTTCAAAATGATTGCATGTATGTATTATGCCATATTGGACTGGGATCCCTGGTACCTCGGCTCACAATATTGTCTTTGAGGGAGGGCCCCAAATAAGTTATACAATTACATACGGAATTAATTAGCAACTTTGTAATAGGTAATGATGCTATCAGACAAGTGTCTCAAATGTCTTTTTCTTCAAAAAATCTCCCACAAATTACTATTAAACACATGAAAAAGTTGTCTATTTAGATTGGCCAATCACAACAAAATATTTTAATCATGCTACAAATAGCAGATATACTGCAAATGATATATCATTAAATTATTCATCAACAAGTATTTCAGCATCCCCAAATGTTTTTGTATAAATGGCATATTAGAAAATCTGAAATCATGCAAATAAAATGATAAAGAACCCTTCAAGAATATTGTATTTCATATTTTAAACTTTAAAAAAAACCACTTTATAATCTTGTTTCAATTTGTATGATCTTAGTGCATATTATCATTATGCAGCATACACATGCACATGCATCAGACTGGATGAAAAGCAATCAAATAATCTTCAATCAATTTACAAATCAATCTCATTTGATAAATGTATCAATCAATCAACTGATCAATTGATTTATTCATCAATGTTTTAATATTGATTGATATCAATCACTACATTGATCAATCAATCAATGAAGCATAATATCAATCAACGAAACAATCTCAATTGATAAATGCATTGATACCAATAAATGAATGAATGAAATCACAATCAATCAATCAATCAATCAATCAATCAACCAATCAATCAATCAATCAATCAACCAACCAATCAATCAATCAATCAATCAATCAATCAATCAATCAATCAATCAATCAATCAATCAATCAATCAATCAATCAATCAATCAATCAATCAATCAATCAATCAATCAATCAATCAATCAATCAAGTGATGAAATGCTTCTCATTAAATGTCACAAATATATGCAAACGTTTGAAAAATGTAAGTAACATACTTAACATCCTGTTATATGTATGAAGTTTGTGACAGAATAAATCGCATCATATGGTTGAAATGATACATCCTCAGGGTCAGAAGTTCAGGGTCGCAAAGGATTTTGCGAGAATCTATGGATTCTCCTCCATTCAAATAGTGTGTTAGACAGAATATCTACGAGAATCAACATTGGATTCTCGCAACTTTACCCGAAGGAATCTTTGCCTCCTCAAATATCTGACCCTGATGCACATTGCACCATGAACTTGATCCATACCTGAGACAAAAGAACACCTTATCCTATGCAGATACTCTTAAAGTGGAACTTTGCGCGCTACATTTTTTGTTGCACTTTTCGCGTTGGAGCCAGCTATCGCGAAAATAATAACATGTGAATATATTTCTTTTGCATGTAGGTCTATGTCAGGGGTGGTCGTTTGGGGTTTTCCAGGGGGTCATGAAGGGGCCATAAATAAAGTTTTGGGGGAACCATTTTAATATTTCGCTCTAAAAAGGCTTAGAAAAACCAAATAGAAACTTTCAAAAATGCTTAATTTTCTGCACGCTACGCTCGCATCATATAACTAAGCAGTATCAGTTAGAATAAATCAGGTTTTTTTGGTCACAGTACTGACCAAGAATGTCAAAAGGGGTCGTGGGCCAAAAAGGTTGAGAACCACTGGTCTATGTGATGAAACTACAAATTGTGAATCTAAAACACGCTAACAATTGAATATGTGCAGAGCACAAATAAATTAAACACGCAAAAATCACCACTTTAACAGTATATGCAAATGAATAAAAAATTGGCAAATGATACGCAGATGACACAGAAATGGCAAATAATATGCTAATGAGATTGGTATGCAAATGAAACGGAAATGGGCAAATATATGAACGAGGAACAAGCAGACAAATATGCACATGCAAAAAAAACTGGAATGCAATGAAAATATATGTCAATGAAATAGAATAAGATGCAAATGAAACAGAACAATTATGAAAATGAAACAGAAATAGGCAAATATATGCAAATGAAATGTATAATATGGGAAAATGGTCTGAGGGAAACACAATGATCATTTTACTACACTAAATTATGGTTATGAAAAGTCAATGTTAATTTCGTTTTTAAATATTCAATGTCTGTTCTTATGCAATTGCAAAATGTGATGCATAAATATTATGTTCTTGATAAGGAGACAAAAACACACCCTTTTGTATGGGCAAACGAACCTCCAAGGTCGGGTCGGTTGGTCAGACTTTTTTAATTATTATTTTCCCTTGATAATGACTGTAACTGTATTTGTTTTAAATCTGTAAACAATTTGCTGTTTTTTGATAAGCAATTTATTTTTTGTTGGTGCTCATTTGCATGTGAAAAACTTTTTCACCAATTTCAAACAAAATGGGTCGGGCCCGTACAACGGGGGTTTTTATTGAAAAAATGAGAGTGCATCCAAACATTATTAAATTTGACCCCAGTTGCAGTAAAAGGGACACTTACTTACACTTGTAGGTACGTACTGACAATAAGACAATAACAAGACATGTATACAACAGAACTGAAAATAATACCACATGAAAAACAATATGTTGACTGACAAAACACCTGTGGGGATGTAATGTTAGGCCAAATAAAGAAGAATGTTTGTCTCAGAAGCCCCCCCCCCCCCCCTCCCCCGGTCTATGCGCTGACGCCTTAAAAAAAGGATTTTTGATTGATTTTTTTTTTGATTGATTTTTTTTTTGATTTTTAAAAATATAAATAAAATTTCTCTGTAAGCTGGATTAGCAAAAAACAAAACAAAAGAAATCGCATACCTCAAAACCTATTTTCTAAAAATAAAAAAAATGCTGTTTGCAAAATGTTTCTGAGACAAACTTTCTTCTTTGTTTGGCATTAGTGTCACCAAGTAATATCGTAGCTGTTCTCTCAAAAACCTTCCTTGTATCACCACCTTGCCCTTCAGCATGTATAAAGTAATACCTCCTATGTATAACCTTTGGGCAGTCTGCTTCAATCATGTTCAAGGGCCAACAACACATCTATCAAACCTTAGAAGTGCTCTTGCCCCTGAACATGTCTAAAACAACACTTCCTAGGCATAGCCGTTGCACAGTTTTACTTTATAACATAATGAAGAGAACGGAAAAACTTAAAAGGTTTTGATAGAACAGCGACGAAGTTCTACAATCCCGCAATAATAACATTAAGGTTTTGAAAATGAGCAAAATTGATTCCTATTTCACACAAAAATGTGCAAAGCAACAACATTCTGGGTTGATTACATGTAGGCCTCTATTTGTTTTTGTTTTCCTGATTACCCTATAACAAATGTTTACTGGTTAAATATGATCACTGTGAACATGCCACATGCAACATGCAAATACATGCTATTTATGCAAACACATGTTAATATATGCAAATAAATGCTATTTACATATGGGAATATGGGTTACAACATGCACGCCCATTCAAATAATATACATGCATGCAACATAGGTAAGAAATGTGTGTGAGCTGATTAATGCAAATTTGCTCCTTTTGCATGGATCCACCATTTCTGAGGAGAGCCTCAAACTGGTACTGCATTGAATAGGACTATTCCATAACATTATGCAACTAATTTGACTGTCTTTGCACAATCTGACTGGCCAGTGGTCATGCAGCAAGACATTGTGAAATTATGCAACACTTTCATTCAATATGATTCCGGTTCGAGGCTCGCCTCGCATTTGGCGGATTCTATATGATTCCGGTTCGAGGCTCGCCTCGCATTTGGCGGATCCGTGCAAAGAGCGAATATTAAGGAGAGAAGTATGGATAGGGTTACAATTACGGTAAACGTACTGAGAAGATAGCTCCCCATTTTCACAATCTTCTGGTAGTTTTAGACAATTTACTTATGTATGAAAACCTTTGTTTTTTTTGGTTTTTTAAAGTTCTTTAGACCAAAATGATGGCTCACAAGATACTAACTTTCCTTCCCTAATTTATTTGTTTTTAAAAATAAATTTCTTGGCCGTCCAATTTGAAGAATAAATTTACCAAAATGGGAAAACGCCCTCTAAATCCATTCTATTATGCATTGCAAGCCATAATTTGGATGCACATAACATAATAGCCAAAATGCACTGTTATGCAAATCATTCTCTATTCACCTTCAGATGAATCCATTTTAAACATAGAGTACCGAAGCCCAGAATTTGATAGCGAATCCACTCTATGATGACGAAGAAGCACTTCAAGCACAGGTTCTGCGATTTGCTGTTTTATCGCATTTTCTTCTGGTTCTACAGCTTTCTCATTTGTGTCACCTTCTTCAAGACTTTCATCTGAGGCTACAACATCTATACTCTCCACGGAGCTTTCTAAAGAGTCCTCATTTCCTCTACATTCGGTCAAATCAACCATATTTCTATACTTGGTTAGATTGGATCTGTTACTTTTCACTGGTTCCTTGCGCTTCAATTTAACGCGACGTTCTGATTTTGTTTTCTCTGGGTCCTTTGTTTCTAAAAATTGGACGTGGTGCTCTGATTTGTCGGATAGATAAATATCCTTGATTTTCGGTAACACAGAAATTTTGGAATCATTCGTTTCCGAAAATTCATTGTGAAGTTTTGATATTTTGGTGTCATTATTTTCTGAAACTTCACCACCGCATTCCGATTTGCCTATTTTTGTGTCACTGGTTTCTGACAGTTTTCTTTGGTGTTCTAATTCAACAGACATTTCTACAAGGGGCCCTACATCAATTCTAGGATCGGTCTCAGAATCTACAGCGCGAGAATTCACTTCATCAAAATCCTGCATTTCACACTCTGCATAGTCCAACAGACTATCACTACTCTCGTCCAGATTTGATCGAGCGCTTTTGTAACTCGACACCGAACAGACGGAATCTCTAATCAACATGGCTACAAACAAGGACAACAGAAACACATGGGTGAAACAAGTATAGTGATGCCCCCGTGCATGCAACCAAGTTTGAATAGTACGGGTAAATCAGTTTTTGAGATACAACTTTTGTAACTCGACACCGAACAGACTGAATCTCTAATTGACATGGCTACAAACAAGGACAACAGAAACACATGGGTGAAACAAGTATAGTGATGCCCCCGTGCATGCAACCAAGTTTGAATAGTTCGGGTAAATCAGTTTTTGAAATACAACTTTTGAAGCGATAGAGAAGATGAGATTTGCTTTGTAGAAAGTGTTTGCATTGCAATTGTAATCCTTTTGGGTGAGCATTACTATAATAGTTCAGTCAGTTTCAAATGGCAAACCTGTTTACAGAAGCGAATTAATTCAGAAGAGCGTGGGCGTCAACACGCTCACACGAGGCAATATGACGCACTATGATTCAAATATGGCGTGACACTCACCTGTGCCAAAATAGCGTGCATACACTTGAATTACTTATGCCTGTGGGGAGATCAAAACCGCATATTTCTCGCCAATTGGAACTGATTAAACTATAGGCAATTGCATCAAAATTAAACGGGCCAGTTTGTAACGGACCTTTTTATTTTACATTCAAATGCTCAAAACTAAATGAATTGAGATCTTGCTATAAATAAACAAAGCATCAAATAAAAATGTATAAATCAATTGATTATCCTTTTCTGATGCATTGTGGGATAGAAATTGGGGCAAAATGTGCCCCTTTTCTATCCCACAATGCATCAGAAAAGGATTATCAATTGATTTATTCCGATTGGCGATAAAGCTTATTCATATACATGTTATTGGTTCCCTAGCAAAGAAAACAACATTTTTGATAGGGACTTTACATGCAAGTGCGTCTAGGGGAGGAACAAATTAAAAATTGTGAAGCTAAATATGTGCCATGTGCAGTGGAGATAAATGATTTGATTGCAACATCTGTTTCCAGATATGATACAAAGATGGCAACATTAACACATGCAAAAACCATGCAACACATAAGAGTACAACATGTAAACATATAGACCCACCCAAGGACCTCATCTCTCTGACCACAGTTCAGATAACCCATATACACAGCGTGCTTAGAACACCAACTATTGTATTCTTTTTGAGAGTTTGGTACCCAGAATATATGGGAGGTCAAGTGTACGCATGTGTGGGTCATTGGACTGTGCATTTAGAGATTGGAATAGAGAAAGTAGTACTGGTCACTCACAACATAATGCTACTGATGGATTCTACTTAAGATGGAAATGGTATGGTAGAGTGTTGCCAAAATAGATGGCAAATGTAGCCCTACTGAACAATGAAATTAGGAGATTTGGCAACACTGGTATAGGATGATGATGGTAGGAATCAGCCCAACAAAAGGGTTTTTTAATTATTCTTTTTTTAATTTGATTTAATTATTTTTTAATTTACTTTTTTGTGTGTGTATAAAAAACACTATTATAAAAAGGAGGGAAGAAAACCTAAACTGAAATCGACCAACACACACACAAACAGTCGAGTCTGATCCCAATGCAGCCCTTTTATGGCAAAAGGATGTATCTTATATGTACTTTCCTAAAGATATACTTCCGTTTAACATGGATTGTGTTAACTTGGTTCACTATTCCTCACTTAGGAAAAGGTTGCAACTTGTAAAGACAATGAAAGTAATATACTGCCTTTTACCACTACATGATTTATGGAGAAAAAAAGCTAACTTTGATCATGTTAAAAGGAAGTATATTGTTAGGAAACTACATATAAGATACATTCTTTTGCCATAAAAGGGCTGAATGTTTCTAGTCTGTCTCGTGATAGTGCTACTACAACAGGATGAAAATGTCTCTAAACTGAAGCAGAGTGACAGTTAATACTTTCCACGCAGCTATTGGTTTTACCATATACAAAACAGATTTTTCAGAAACCATTCCCAACTTTCAAAGTCTATCTGAAGAATTACTGAACCAATACTAGGCATGTTTGTACTTATTTCAATGCATTTCTCTTGGTGAATCCAAATATGGTAATGAAATTCAATAATGGTGAAATTCTTGAAACATTTTGTGAATTTTTGGAATGTCGTCTGCAGACGCCTGCCGCGTGGAAAGTGTTAAGGTATAATATTGAGTTTCTTACTGGTGTTATCATCAAGTTTCAGTTGAAGCTTTGAGAAGATCGAAGCTGTTGGGTTTATCACAACATCAACGAGGCGGTTAGTTAGAATTATAGTCCACTGTATATTATGTTCACTGTAAGATGGACTGTGACATTGATCTTTATGCCATGAAAATGCAATATGTTATACCAAAGGTCACTTTTGCCTTTTAGTGAATGCACTTTAGTAGTAGTCATCTATACACCATCATATTGATCATGACATTGATCTTGACATTAATCTTGCTACAATGGAAATTTAATATATCTACACCATTGGCCATGTTCAGTCTTCTGGCGAATGTTTAGCTATAGTCTATTCACTATAACATTGATCATGACATTGACTTTTTCGTTACACAAATCTAATATATTTATACCAAAAGTTACGTAAATTTTCTGGTAAACGCTCACAAGTCGACAGTTTTTTCATTATGAAATTTTCATGACAATGACCTTTCTGGAAATTCAAGGCATGGTCAAGTTAAAGTCCATCTTACAGTATTTGAACTATAATGCCTAGAATAAACCTCTCATTTTGTTAATATGTTAAATTGTTAGGTACAAGGTATATGATAGGCTTTGGGTAGAGTTATTTTGTTTTTGGATGTTTGTTTGTTTGTAAGTTAGTAGGTTATTACCTCGTCTAAGGGATAGGAATTTGAAGGATTGGTCTGTAGGAGGAAGGAAAAGACATACACAACAAACAAACATAAAAGACATACACAAAACATGGAAACATACAATGCACTTTTTATGAACTCCTTATTATAATATTACCTATTTGATGTCAATCAAGAGGGACAGCAAAACATCGCATTTTTATTCTATTTTGGTTTTTGACAATTTTGGTCCCAATAACCCCATGTGTCAAGACATATTGAAGATTAAGATATCCTTCAATTAAAGTCACAGAATTGTGGTTTCAATAAGTTTGCATTTAGTACACAACACGCTTAAAAATATATTTTTTCATACTGACTACGAGGGATCAAGCTCATTTGTTGTGTGATATAGAACAAGGACATGCTCGCTATTGACTGTATACATTCATTTTTCTGTGAATATGTCTGAATAAGGCGGAATTCTTTTGTTAGATTCATCATTTCCGAGACAAGAAGAGATAAAGTAGGGTCAATTTCTGTGTCTAAGACACTTTCTTATTTTCTAAAGAAGCTGGATTGTGGTCCTTCATCACATGCTTGGTAATAGCGTATGTGCTCATATTTCAGTGCTACAATAAGGCAAAACTAATTGTTGTGTTGCCCTCAGTGACCGACCCCAAAATCTCAAAAATTAGGGTCACAATTTTTATTTATTTAAACGATTTAAATTGTATCCAAATTGCCAAAACTTTACAATTTTCTGCTTGAAATAAATAAGTTTGCTTGAATAAATTGTTTAAAACTATTATTATTATTATTATCACACTAGAAACTTAAGTCAAATTGACATGGACCAATTTTGTCTTGACATGAACCACGGTCTGTCAGTAATAAAAATGTTAAAAAAGGGACAAGCAACCAACTGACCAGATTCAAGATTTTTGGCACTTGAGGGCAACACAACAATTTTTTGTGCTTAAGTATAAAAAGCGAATACAACATTTTTTAGAAAATGCACGGTGTAGTTTAAAAGGACTAGCTCAGGCAAAACTTCAGACTAAGTGAGCGATTACCTCTATAGGTAAAAATGATCAGTGAGTGTTCCTTGTATAATACTAAGCTGGGGAGTGCGAGAGTAACGGTTGCATATAGTGTTGCAGAAACCCAAACTTGGGCCAAATAGAAAAGAATTTATTTTGGCATGCTGTGCATAGCTTTCAAGGATGAGTCGTAGTGTTACATTACCTGACAAATAAAATTGTGATTTGCTTGTGTTGCACAGAAAAGCCCATATTTTATTTTCAATCGCAATATTTACACAGTTCAGTTCATGATTTGTACAGCCCTTTTATGGCAAAAGGATGTATCTTAGATGTTCTTTCCTAATGATATACTTCCTTTTAACATGGATTGTCTTAACTTGGTTCAATAATCCTCACTTAGGAAAAGGTTGCAACTTGTAAAGACAATAAAAGTAATATACTGCCTTTTACCGCTACATGTTTTATGGAGAAAAAAGCTAACTTTGATCATGTTAAAAGGAGGTATACTGTTAGAAAACTGCATATAAGATACATTCTTTTGCCATAAAAGGGCTGTGAAGTGCACATAGACAGACAGACTGACATATAGAGTGTTGCTAAAAACAGGGTTAAACTCAAGAAACTGGTCACTTGCAAGGGTAAATATTTGAGATGCGCGTGATCCGCGTTTTAATCTTGCTGAGATTAATGTTAATTCAAGATAATTGATCAATTATTGTTAACAAAACAGTCTGTTATAAATAGTAATAATAATATTGAATGTCTTATTTATGTGTGATAAAAGAATTATATTGCACTATATTTTAATCAGTTCCAAATGTTTTTATCTCTGCGTGCGCAAGAGTAATCCAAGCGTATACACGTGATTATGGCCATACGCACACAGTTTTGGCTGCATGCACGTGTCACACATATGATGCACAGTGCGCTTGTTGCCTTCATGCGCGCCCACATCCTTCTGTATTAATTCGCTGCTGTAAGGGATTTTTCGCCGATTTGGAACTGATCAAACTATAGTATAAGAATATTCTTATATCACTCGAAAATAAGGCATTCAATATTATATAAGTCTTTTCGAATTATCAGCTGTCCTATTTCAACCCGATATTTTTAGATGTTTTGTAGATATAACAATTCACATGGCAAATCAAAACAACATAAGTGACCAAACGCAAGTAAATGAGGCAAAATGAGGCGAAATGAGGGACATATGTTTATTGAGTTATCTATATTATGGTAATAATTATGTATAAATTAATGGACATTTGGTACCAAAGTCAATGTTATATCTCATTCCTTGTGATTGGTTATTTGATTTGTTCCCACTAATTTAATTGATTTAAAAGCTTTACATTTCCACGATACAAAACATTAAAAGCAACAGCTGCGGTTATAAAATGTTTTCAAATGCGACAATTAACGATAAAGATTTTAAAAAACGGATGTCATTTCATAACATTAAACACACAAACACACAAAACATTTGGATAAGTAACAGAAGAGACACAGACAATAAAAGGTTATGCGCATAAATTATGCAAATTGAATGCCAAACCACTACATCATCCAGCTAACCTACCTGGTTTCATAGTACTACTACTCTTCCCTCCGCTCGACCGCAAGAACCCCCGATGTAACAGTGTACCACTCCCCCCGCCATGCAATTTGCGTGGGCTTATAGTGGGTGTGTCGGGACCTTCCATTCCGATGGGGAGAATGGAGTTTAGGCTGACTAGTGAGTCACTTTTGTGATAGCTGCCATAAGGTGTGTTAAAAACTATTGCTGAAAAGAATTTGTCTTGTTCTATGCTTTTGCTACCAGTGCTAGATTCGGTACCTGATGAGTCAAAATAAAACACACACAAAAAAAGACAAGACCACTAAATTATGCAAATATATGCAAATATGTGCAAATTAGAGATAGATAAATCAAAAGACACAACAAACAAAAATAGACATCACATCAGGGGACAAATGTGTCATTTTCTATGCTTTTGCTACCTGCGTTACATTCAGTGCTTATTCAATGTGTAATGAATCAATTCAGATACAATCAAGACAGTCTACTAAATTCAGTATGCAAATTTATGCAAATTATATTGAGATGGATAACTCAAAAGACATGACAGCAAAGGGACAGTACACATGAAAGGAACATCACATGGACATAAATTCATCTTATTTAACACTTATAATTTGGTCTTTGATGAATCAAATCAAATGCAAAAAGTACTATTTTTTTCTGTAAATATATGCAAATTAAATACATGAACATCAAACACGCAGACGATCACAGCTAACAACAGACAAAATGAACGCATGTACATAATCTGAACTAGTCAGAACAATAAATTAGTATATTGTGTGTGAAATTGATTATAATATTTTAAGTTGATATAACATTCACAGATTAGTTTTGAATTGCACACAAGATTAATGGCTGCCTCTAAAATGAGAGCATATTGTACCACCAATCCCATCATGCACTATTCTATGTGATATTGTTTGAAACAGTGTTCCCTCTAGGGTCATATGACGCCAAATTGGCCCAGCCCTTTCGCACATTGGCCCAACATAATTGGGGACATTTTGTTGGGGGAAATGCTTTACCTTGTTCATTGGGCCACTTTTTAGCCTAAACTAAAGAATTTGCACAAGCGCTATACATCAATTTGGAACATTTTTGTAGAATTAGCCGAAGGTCAAAAACCTTAAGAGGGAACACTGGTGGGAACCGTTGATTTACGCAATATATGTGCTCTTATCCGATGCATATGTATCATGCGCTCATAAGACCCAGTGTTTTATGGTAACCAATGCATTTCTATACTCAGTTCTATCCATCTCTCTGCAGGGACGTCAGAGTATATGTGACGTGTTCTACCAAAACCAGACACAATTGGGCAAGATATCAAAATTGAGTTAGTAATTGATTATTAAACTAGAGATCTTCAGCTTTACAGTGGTACCTCTCTTTTTTTAATCGGACTTCCCAAAGGGGAGTTACATCATTTTCAAGTTCGTCTTTTACGGTCTTTATGAAAACTCCAAACTGAGGTATCGCCTATTATAGTTACTAGAACTAGGCTTTTTACTAGAACTAGGCTTTTTTTAAATCACTGAAACATACATTTAAGATGATTTTTTGATCTGAATCTTTCACAATATTGTTATAAAAAATCTGAAGATTAATTATTTACCAGAAACTCAAATTCCCCCCAAAATCACCCCCAATTATGTTTTGGGCTATTTCTCAGTTTGGAGCTCTGCCCAATTCCGTCTGGTTTTGGTAGAACACGTCACATATTCTAAAGATCGATGCACCATTTCCACGCCAGATTTGGTCTGTCTAAATTGAATAGCCACTCTTCTGAAAACGGATAACTTGTTTATGGTTGTCATCACAGAATGGAACATTTTTCAACAAATTTTTATTTTATTTTTAAATTGTTGCAACATTGACTTACTTTCTCTTGGATTTGACGTCTGAGACGTGGATGACTTGATCATACCCATTACACTTTTGCCGTGGAAACCGCTGGATCTGAGTAAGAGCGCTTTGGTCTTTGGATGTCTCCATACTATTGCGGGAAAGCGTAACTGTCTGTGACACTTGGCGAGGCGTCGTATACTGTCATCGGAGAGGGCTGATGGTACTACTATGAGTGGGGGGTAACTGGGTGAAGAAACAATGACACAAAGCTCAGTGAGTTATTGATGGTACCAAATGGTTTCTGATGCACTGATGTACTATCAGGCATGAGAATGAAAAAAACCTGAACAGCCTGAAAAAAGTGTGTGAAATCGGCCTACAAAGGCTAAAATTAGGCTAAAAATAAAAGAAAGTGCGGAAATTTGGAAAACAAAATATCCTGACAGCCTGAACATTCTCATGCCTGCACAGTACTATAGTTTGTTCAGCTCATAATTGGTGAGCCTCCCTATAACAGCAAATTAATATTCTGGTGTGGGCGTGCATCAAATGGGTGACGTGTGCGTTTGGCCAAAATTGTGTGTGTATTGCAAAAATTGCACACATTTGATGGGATTACTTTTGCGCACAGAGAGAGAGCTACCACATGAGACCTGTTACCAACAAGTTACAAAATGAGCGTTAAGTCGCCAGTATGCATTAGGATATATGGTCCAATAAACATGCCAAAAAGCAACAGAAAATAAAAGAATTTTGCAACTTCAATTTGAATTTTGACAGGGAAAATATTGAGCAATTATGACATGTTGCATATCATTTTAGAGCTTGTTTTCTGAGCATTTTGAATCTGGACAAACTTGAAAACAAAATGTTCCGACTTAACTCAATTTGTGATGACAGGTCTCATATTTCTCACCAATTTGAAACAGATTGGACTACATGTATATAATACCATTTTTATTATTTCACAGAGAACACAACATTTGTAAGCCTGAAATTGAACTTTTAAAAAAAAAGTTGACACTTTTCAATGACTTTTCCACAAAGCCACTTACCTTCTGGCAAGTTCAAAGTGTATATTGACTTCTGATATCCTGAACGCTTCTCCTTGTTTGGGCCTAGAGGGCAGCGCCATTCCCGGGCTACCAAATCCTAATCTCTCATAGTCCTGTACAAACATCTTGTCCATCAACTTGCCGGACGTCAGCACGTCGATCGGCTTCAGCGTATTCGAAACATCCGTTTCATCTATGACTGTACGTGTAAGAGATTGAAGATCAATAGTTAGCAAATGGGATGGAGAGGTGCAATGCTTTGGAATAGAGAGGAGGGGGTCAGTGGAGGTGGGGGGGGGGAGTCAGTGGGGGGGGGGGGGGGGGGGTCAGTGAAGGGGGAGGGGTACGGTAGCTTGCCAGAGGGGATGAACATCTTCTGCATAACCAAACAAATTATAAACCTCAAACTCATTAGCTGACCAGAATCAAGTTTTAGATAGCAATACAAGTGGTGCATGGTTGGCATGTAGCTTGCAATGTCAATAGGTTGGGGCGGACCTACGTCACGCCGGTGAAAACAAAAACAAAAACAACTTGCGCAGATCAATCAATTAAGGCAACCGCACATTGCGCTTACTGCGGATCAAGTGCGTAACGCTCAGCGTTGAGTGCGTGCATGGAATGTTTTGTTTCTGAAACACTGGTTGCCAAGCAAATTTGCTAAAAATAACTCAAAGTTCCCGTATGTCCGCGCCCTCGTATAGGAAATAATGCTTGCAATGTTGTGGTGTGATGTATGTTTTATCCCCCAAACAATCCAAATTTAACATCCAAAATAAAAACACCACATCCAAGGGAGTTGGCAGTCATAAACCAAAGTTTGCCCACAAATGAATAAATATGAGCGAAAAAATATGCGAATGATCAGCCTGTCCCAGCTTGTACCCAAGAAAATTATGGTGCTCAACGTAAGCAGCGCACTTCATTGTCACATTTTCTTGGATGTCCAAGGAAATTGATATCTCTGTTCACCAGGAAATGTCCAAGAGATAGGCAGGGAATTCTCAGTAAAACAAGAATTCTGTGGTGGGCTGACTAGCGAAATGCAAGATTGAAACAAACTGACGTTCTTAAAAGAAAAGTGACAATGACTCGAAACATGCACATTTATACTCAACGATAATCAAAGTTTCATGAAAACTATTCACACTTAGGCCAAAAAAAGAAAGAAGTTGACTTGCCCTTTCAGGGCCAGAGTCTGGGTCGGACGGTCAGATTTTTAATTTTTTAATTTATTTTTTAAAATTTTACAGGGAGATACTACACAAAAACACGTTTTAAAGATTTTTTGTTGTTGATTTTTTCTGATTTTTTTCTGATTTTTAAACAAGCAGATACTACTCAAAACACGTTTTCATCTTTCTTTATTGTTGTGTGCTTCTTTCAATTTTGTTAAACTTTAAACTTTTTTTAAAACTTTTTTTTTTGAAGAAAAAAAAAAATAGCGACTCTAGATTTCCGAAAATTCGGGTCGGTCGGAAAGGGCAAGTCAACTTCTTTTTTTTGCCTTATGGTAAAAATTGTTTTCCCTTCCTAGGATAGGATGTCAAATTGTTGCCCAGTGCCATGTGAGATTCTGACGTGTGCATGAGCTTTGCACTGCCATACATCCCAATCTCTTCCACACTATAGTATCAAAATGCTATCAAGGGAATAAATAAATGAGGGTTGAATGTCATGATCCCAAAGAGACCCCCCACCCTTAGTTTTCAGCACTGGTACTGTCTGATAATGGCATGTCCTGTCGTTGGGCATCAATTGACCGACATCGGAGGATATTAGTGCGCAAGTTGAAGCAATGTCAACTTTGTATCCGTCGCCGACGTCTGATGCGCAACGACGGTAGTATGAATGAGTCTTAAACAAGCAAACATGATCCCTTCTGCAGTATTAAACAGTATGGCCAACTAACATGTCTCCATGACACAACATATAGGTGGACCAGGACCTTCAACTTTTGCTGTTGACTACAAAGCAATACAATTGTGTACAGTCATGACAAAAGAGTGCAGTTGCCCCCCTGAGAAAAAGGTTGATATTTCATTACCAGCTAAAGGAGCTTTTTAAATGCTTCAAAATGACACCTTTGTAGTCAATATTGGACATAGCTTTCTGATTTTACGAAGAAAAATGATTGTAAAATTGCTTCATTTTCTTTGTTTTTCCATGCCTAATTCTATCAATATCTACCGACAACTGTACCCTTTTGCCACGACGGTACACAATTAACAAATCAATAACTGCGCTTTTCTCAACCATACAGAAGATCGTATCTAGTGACCGCATTAGGCAGTGTAAGCCACTGTTACATTAGCAAAATTTCTGATATTCTCAAAATGTTTCCCCGATTTTCAGACTTTCACCTGTATAGAATATGTGTCAATACGATAACTTGAGTATGCAGAGGAATTCCTTGTGCAAATATTCTGTTCAATGGTAGCATTTCAAGGTAGCACAACAAGGGCTATATTTTGGCTGTTTTGGTGAAGATACAATCTGAAATTTGTTGACTTTATGTTGTTTGTCGTCAACGGCATGTGATGTCATTCCAGGCCGACATAATTTGTCATATTAGGCTGCAAGCCCCTTACAAAAGGTAGCCAGCATAGTCAGGGAGCCCATTTAGTAGCCCTGCTTTTAGTAAACACAGCACCACTTTTTAAACAAATTTGTTCTCTCCCTACAGTGCATTGGTCAAAAGTAGCCCAATTCTACTGTTAGGCCTTGGTGATGGCAACATTGGTACTTGATTGCTGGCTGCTAGTAAGGTCTGAGGTCAATTTGAACAATTGGTTATACAGAAATATAGGAAGAAGAGAGTATACATTACATTTTTAATAAAGCTAAATATTTGATAAGCTATTTAAGGCACTGCTGTAAGGTGGAAACAGCTTTGCAATTGAAGAGAAAACACAATTTCAGACAACTGTAGGAACAAAATCTAAAAGTGTAAACTCGGAATACTACCCTCACTATTGAAGAGAATTAAAAAAACCCATTAAAATTAAAATAACCCATAGGACAATGAAAAAAACACCATGTTCTACGGGCCAACAGGCCTTTCTGGCAAAGTTCAACCATTTTTGAAATTTTCAAAAAAAACCTACAAAAAACATTAAAAAAACCCACATGAATTTTAAAAAATGGGTTGGTCGTGCCAGAAGAACAGGGTTTCCCCCATTGCCTAATAAATGATAATCAGGAAGTCTGCAAAGAAATGTCACTTACAGCCGTGAGTATGCAGCATTGATATGAGCAATGACAGAGTGATGTACACCAGTATTGCCTCATTAAGTGTCATAATCAGCTCAAACGTACACAATGCGTACAGGGTTGCTTACATATATTGTAGAAATTACCCCAATTATTTAATGTATAATGAAACTATAACATTATTTGCTGAACTAGGAAAAGAAATTATACAGTAGGGCGGTCAAATGGTCCCATATATGCCATTTGTAAAGCCATCTGAGCTCTTTTAAGCTGGCGTAAATGTGACATACTCAAGAATATCACAATATCAAAATAAAATGGGTTAAAATGTTGACACTTTCATCCCAAGCTATTGGGAGTTGTAATAGCAATTTGTTGGCGTAGTGCACGTTAGTAACTCATGGTTACTGGTTCAAGACTGGGCCAATACATATGTTCCAAATTTGGATACTGTCATATAGACTTTGTGTTATGATCAATGTGATCAGTGGTTCGTAACAAAGGGAGTAGGAACCAGTTGAGCTAGCAACGGTTATATTCAAACGTGCACTACGCCAGCGAATACTGATGTTCATCACTTAGTCATATGTGAGGTATTCTACCGAAACCAGACACAATTGGGCAAGATATCAAAATTGAGTTAGTAATTGATTATTAAAGTAGAGATCTTCAGATTTACAATGGTACTTTTTTTTTTTTAATCAGACTTCCCAAAGAGGAGTTAGATCATTTTCAAGTTCGTCTTTATGAAAACTCCAAACTGAGATATCGTCCTTTAAAGATGTATTTACAATGTACTTACAATGTACTTTAAAAAAAATTGGTTCGATTTTTTAATCTGAAACTTTCACAATGTTATAAACACTCTGAAGATTAATTCTTTACAAGAAACTCAAATTCCCAAAAAATAACCCCCCAATTAGGTTTTGGGCTATTTCTCAGTTTGGAGCTCTGCCCAATTCCGTCTGGTTTGCGGTAGAACATGTCACATCTGTCCATACACAATCAAAGCTGAAAGGATCATACGATTGCACCGGTAAATAAAATCACGCAAAAGCATTGACAGCAGTGGCAGGTTCAGCCAATGGGGTGTGTGAGTGCATTGAATGGTGTACAGTATTGATCATGATACAAGGATTAGTCATTATACACTCGTCCAAAGAAGTTCCTTGCCACTTAGTAAAGTCCAAATATTTCAAATTAATATTTAAACGAATATATATAATTGTATATCAAAATAAGCATAAAGTAATCCTCTAACATCTTAACATGGAATTTAGACATGATCACTCATGTGGGCAGATCCCATTCACTTGACAATGGCAAGGTCTGTGGAAGAAGATTGCACAAAATTGGATAATCCCTCCATTCAAATGTTAATGTGAATGATTGAACACAATATGAACCTTACCACTGCTTAATGAATGTGCTCAGCCATGCATGAATGCGTACATCTTAATTTCATGACATGATAGAGAATTATATAGTCTGCTATTTTGACATGCAATTGTTTTATATTAAAAATGTATGTGAAATATTTGAACTTCAATATTTGAACTTCAATATTTGAACTTCAATATTTGAACTTCAATGAGTGGCAAGGAACTTCTTTGGACGAGTGTAGATTACAACACAGTGTTTTACTTGAGACACATTTGCCTTCCTCTGCACAGTGAATCAGTTTGTAGTCTACTGATACCTGGTGACATTTTTTCTTTGTATCAGTGTGGGTAAACACCCGCATATAAATTAATACACAATTACCCAGTGCTGTTTCATTCTATGATCTGGATATAAATCAGCTTTAACATCACTCTCACAAGGAAGGCAAACAGGGCAGATGTAAATTATAAGACTTGTTTGGAGCTAACTAATGAGTCCAAAACCAATTTGATTTAAAGGATGTTTCCAAAGCATGTGCCCTTATAACTGACCAGTAATTGTGTCATAACATTTAGTTGACCAACCATTGTGGCATTCACAACAACTGTGAACAGCAGGGATAATTATACAGGAGTAACGGTTAATCAGGGCTTGAATTAAACGAGAACTGTCAAGTTTTAATTCTATTCATTTTTTATGCTTGGAAATTACAATAAGTATGTCATTTTCTATAAGAAACTTGCTCCCACATCATATTTTCGTGAGGCACATTGGACAAGAATCCACGTGTCAGCTTCCACTTAATTCAAGCCCTGGTCATAATGTAGATTTGAGTGCGGCTGCAAATTATATGAGTGCTGTGTAATAAAAATAAGAATTTAGAGCTGGCATAAAATAAAATGTAGAGCTGGATAATAAATAAAAGTAAGTATAGTCTTTTTCAAATAAGATGAAACCATGACCTTCGAAACTTGGAATGCCGTTTAATACGGATAATCAAAGGTCATGTTGCATAAAGAGTAGAATGCGCTTAAGAAAGGTTCTTATTTTAGTTTACAGAAATGTCTTCAAAATTCACCTGAGTCAACCAGAGAGATGTTTCGCTTATCTGGAATTAAAACATTCAAGGATGTCAAATTTTTTTAAAGGTCTTTAAAAAAGGTCAAAGTGTTGGTGAGAGTACTTCTTCTGTAATGGCTGCCATTTGATAATTAGGGATTAGGCGATGAAAAACACACACCCTGGTGTACGGGTAAACGAACCTCTCAAGTGGGGTTGAGTGGGCGGGGAGCCAAGTTAGATGAGAAGTGACGTACCACAAATTGGCGCCTAAATTCAGAAATTTAAATTATTTCTAAAATTTCGCCAAAAAATTAACAAATTGCGGAGCTTTTGCAAATAGTTTTCAAAAAAAAAAAAAAAAAACAATGTGTAGAAAATTCGAACAAAAATGGGTCTGTCAGGCCCGTAAAACAGGTTGTTTTTACTCGTCGCCTTATTGATGGGTTTCACTAGACTGAATCCACCCTGTCTTCACACTGCCAATATAGAGGGATGTGGGGACCCCGTCTAGGGACCGGTTACCAGGCCTGGAAATAGCACCCGCCCGACTGACAGGTTAACATTTTTGAACTCATAGTGTAAGTGTGTGACACTGGCTGATAGGGGAATTTCTGTTGGGCAAGTATCTTTTTGTGAGTTACCTGCCCGACTGGCTGGTTGAAAAAAATCTGAAATTCCAGTCCTGCATATTATAAAACCCAAAGTATGATAACATATGGCAGCTATTGCAGTGTGACTCTTTTTGCACGAAACACTTTAAAACATATCTTCTTTTTCTTGACACGTAACTAATCTACCGAAAAGACACCAAATTGGCTGTTGTTTTGTACGAGTTTGTATTGTAATGTATCATATCACTTAAAGGTAGATGACCCGATCACATTTTCGTAACACAGAATTATTTCAAACATACGGAGATTTTCATATCATAGCTCGTATTTTTCTCATCATCATACTGAAATTTGACGGCCTAAATCGGTATAATTACGGAGAAATCGATGAAATAACGTCGAATTACCGCGAATGGTGGTAACCACCGATATAGTTTGTGTACTACTCAATGGGTACAGTTCACAGCATCTTGTACGTCTAAAATAAGAACCATTAGAGCTATGCAACTCAAACTTTGGAACACAACTTTTTTAAGGATGACCTTTCATGTAGAATAGAAAACTTCAAGTTGAAAATCGGAACATCTACCTTTAATAGTTGGTATCCTTGTTTGTTTGATTTTTGAATTGTCACAAAAACGGTTGGTTAGATTCCAGTGGATTAATAACAAAGATGTATAAGAAAATGGCTGTGTATTAAAGGTATATTATGTGATCTTTTCCAGGGGACGCCCTCAATCCTCGAAAAAAAATTGGAAGCAGATTTTCTTGCAGATTTACTTTTCTGATCATAAATCATAAATATATTCCAAGTTACAGAGCAATACGATTCCTAATAACCTCAAAATCATAGTTTTAGAGTGAAGTTAGAGTAAAATTTGAAAAAATAGATTGTACCGCTCGGTACAATCTATTTTCAAACCATGATTTTTAAGTAATTAAGAATCGTATCGATCTGTAACTTAGAAGATCTTTATGATTTATTATAAAAAAATGCAAATCTGCAAGAAAATCTGCTTTCATAGTAAAAATCAATGATAGAGGGCGCTACTTGGAAAAGATCACATACTATGCCTTTAAGAACATGTCTTACACAGATGCGAGAGTACAACCATGTGTTATATCTACACTTTCAAACAGCGTAAGTATTGAGACTGTTAAAGAGTGTTAGGATGTAAGATTCTTCTGTGGTGTGTGATTATGAATCATGATATTGTTGCTGTTCTATCAAAACCCCGTATCTCCATCTGGCCCTTCAGCATGTATAAAGTAATACTTCCTATGTATAACCTTTGGGATGTCTACTCTAAACATATTCAAGGGCTAAAACACATCTATCAAAACCCTTGAAAGTGCTCTTGCACCTGAACATATATAGAGCAACACTTCTAATGCATAACAGTTGGGCAGTTTTTCTGCATACAAGTTTAAAGGCCGGAAAAAATTACGGGGTTTTGACAGACCAGCAATGTTATGTTATATGTCAATATGTTAACGGATGATAAACGATGGTATCTGACAATGTGAAATACAACGCAGGAATCTCTATGTATGTGGGTTAGCGTGTATTAAAACTGTTCATGTTAAGCAACAAATACAAGATTGATGAACGTTGAGACCCAATTGTTTTTGCTAAAATGTATGTCCATTACAAAGTAGGTTATTAAGAAATAATGGCAAATAAACTGCTCACAAAAAGTTAGGAAACTTTTTTGAATCAAGTATATTTTTATTATTTATTACCCTCTTTGTATATGTTATATATCAATGGAAAGCTGAAGTGTTCCTCTTTAATATTATACCACATTTGCAATGATTACATGTTGCTGAACTTGGACACATGAATGAGAATGAGGCAAAGTCACAAATCAAATATGCCAAAACTACCGTTATCTGTGCTAACACAGACAATAGGTAATGATCAATAATCAAACCGGTCATGCTCGAGAACCATGAATGGTTTATACAAAGATGTGCACCAGTGAGCACAACACACACAAGTAAACCTCATCTCTTTAGAAAACCATTGTTTGGGTATTTGCAAGACTGGGTTAACAGGTGGAAGGTCATAAAGGTAACGGTAAGTGATGCAAGGTTTAGGCCTAAAACTTGTATTTTTTCTCAATAAAGTGGATTAAGATCAGTAAGTTGTCTTGCTTGTTTTCATTAGTGTGAATTTGTTTGTTCACACAGTAACACAAAATTGCAAATTTTGGCACATTTGATTTGTGACTTTGTCTCATTCTCATTAAAGTGGCAAAGTCCAGCAACGTGTCATCATTGCACATTTGGTATCATTTTAAAGAAGAACACTTCAGCTTTCCATTGATATGCAACATAATACAAGAGGGTAATAAATAACAAAAATATACTTGATTAAAAAAAGTTTCCTAACTTTTTGTGAGCAGTTTAGCTTATATTCAAATGGGCTTTTGATATTCAACAAAACCAAATTTGTTTGTTCAACTTAATCAATCTTTTGGCTTATTCTATTAGGCAAAGTGAATTCAATACATATAACAATGGGCAGTCAGAATATGTGTTAATTCATTCTGGTTCACCATGTACAATAATTAATCAGGTTTAAGGATATCCCAAAACTGGGTTAAGCGATATGACATGTGGGATTCTACACAACACTATATTGCATTTCAATCAGGTTTAAGGACATCTAAAACCGGATCAAGAACAGGTCATGGAATAGGCCATGAAATATAGCGAGGTGTACCGTATGATGGTTCTCTGCACCCTGGATCCCAGCACCCAACTCATCCATAGGTTCAGGTATTAGTATTTTAACCCCATTTCATAGGCTACACCACATTCAGTTGTCGCTCTGATATCACATAAGGGAAATAATGATCAACACAAGTTGTAGTTGAGGTGACGCATCAAATACCGAATGCATTGTCGCGCTGCCATGGCTATTGGGAGCGCGCTACACCATGCGTGTGAAGTCCGATGCTGTCGTGGGCGCAGACAGTGTATTTGGTGCCAATCAGCGATTTTGTTATCATTCTGAGCGTGACGCTGGCATTGACCGAATTTATTTGTGGATTACTTTACGTCATCTCACGCATATGCATGACTTTTAAGCCAGAAAATCAATGTGATGACATGAGTTGTGGGGAGCCCATTGATGCAGGGAACCAGCAAAGGTGTACTGATCCCTCACCCCTTTTCATATATAAATGTTGCAGAATTCCACATACCAAATCAATGTTGTTAATCAGGATTATTAAGTAATCCAGATTTGGATTAGGGTAACTAAAACCTGGTTAAGGGAATTATGAATTATGAACAGCAAGGCACTACTCTACAATGGCACTCTATACTAAGGTAGCACACCTCCATATTATTTTAATCACCAAAACATTATCCGATTGGTTTAAAACAGGGTTGTATCCTTTTATCAGCCAATCAGAAATACAGTAAGAATTGATGATTAGTCTTCAGGGTATTCTGCTTATAGCTCTATTCTGTGTCATGCTGATAACATACTAACCAGTCGCAGCACCTAGTACTCTCTAGCTTGAGGCGACATATGGCGATTGACAGTTGCATCGAACTACTACATCGCTGGTAGAAGCACATATTTCATGGGGTTTTTTTGGTCGCGCTGACGACAAGATGTAAAACACAGCCCGTGTGGATAATGGCTATGTATGATGATTATGATTATGCTAATTTCAACGCACAATAACATTACCCTATTGGCTGAAATAATATGGTGTTTATTATGTCATTAGTGATCGATCATTCGAGTTGAAATAAAGTCAACTGGCCACGACCAGTCGTTGGTCGCTATCGGAGGAAGGTTTTTGAATTATGACGTAAAACTCGTCATAGGAGCGACCCGGATCGCAAAGCGACCTTAGTATGTTATCAGCACAAGTCTCTAATTGGTGACATTTTCTGCTTGCAATTATTATCTGACTAACTAATCACAATAAAAATGTTGAGTATCCCAGCACTTATCAGCTCGAAAATCTTCAGCTTACCACCGATTGTGTCTCTGTTGGTTTAAGGGTCAATGTTTTTTGTTGTTGTTTATTTAGGGGGGGGCGGTCACAAAATCAAATATTAAGTTTTGAATGAGAAGCAGAAAACTAACAATTCCTTGATGCAATTTTGGTTTGACAAATATTGAGTCATTTGAAATTTGATAATACTCTTTGTGAAGCAAATTTAGAGTGAATTTCTTGCGTGTTCTTTTGCGTGTTCTTTTTCAAATTTGCTATCGCTGAGGGCAGGGTTTCCTTGATGTTTCCCTTTCAAATTTGCTGTTGCAGATAGTTTTCCTGACGGTCTTCACATGGCATTTGAACTTGAATTACCTGTCATTATGTCAGTATCATATCTAGGGGGAAACTGATACAATCTTGGAAATGAATTTCCTCTTTCTCCCTCAATCCATAAAAGCTTCACACAGTGTTGGCAACAACACATGAACATTATCCCTATTTCATATCATCGACAAGTGTGCTACCTTAAAATAGGAAACAACACACAAACACACACAATGACCCTACTAAACCTAGTTAACAGATAAATACAACTGGATTAAGTATTAACCTGATACATCAGACATGGTACGCCCTTTTTGTGGCCTCAATGCGTTGCATGCTAGATCTATGTCTGTGTGCAGAAGAGGTGGAACAGAAAGTAATTAAACCGAGTTAAGCGATTAATTAAACCAGTTTATCCACTGGTATAAATTAGAGTTAACTTGGTCATATATTGTAGGTGAATGCATGCCTGGCGCACGAGTTTGATCTTGTATATCAACGTCACCCCAAAAAGAGGATGGAAATCTGTGATACGGCTCTGATTGGTTACCAGAATTTGCAGCAAAAGACCAGAAAAATATGCTCCATGCATGCACTCACCCACTATTTAAATTTAAACCAAGTTAACTACTCAAATAAACCAGTGTTAATCTGGTTCAACATTGAGTAATTGAGTTCAGGCAGTGATCAAACTAAGTTAAATACTGAAATAAATCAGAGTTTAATTAATGAAGCATTGAGTATTTGAATAGTAAAACACACAAATATATGTTTGCTACTTCAAAATTGAACTGCAAACTACAAACAAAAGGTTGGCTGATCAATCAAATATAAAATCTTTCGTACAATAATTCCTATTGGTCAATTACATGATATAATCATCTAGATAACCAATTACAATTTTGCTTATGAATATTTTAGGCTAATCTTTTTGAAAATTGTAATTATTCTAACAATGTCTCTGATTGGCACAATATTTGACACATCCTAAATTGCAGCCAATCGGCAGGTAGCTCTCAAGGGGTTAACCTGCAATCATACCTGAATTAACTGTGTTCACAAGTGGATTAAATATGCACTAGATTGACTACATCTAAATCAAAAAGTTGGTTCCAAATGATCGCTACACAATGATGAATGAACACACATGATATGCACACCATGCAACGGGAATCCATGAATTTTTCAAAAAGCCTCAACCCTGTAACTAAGTTCATCGACCTATGTAAGACTTTGATGTGTAGCGATGGTGACACAGTGTCAAAAAGGATGATAATATCAGGTGCATTAACATTTGAAAATCAAATCAAATCAAAGCTTTTTGTGCATTTTTTTTCAGAATGTGTGAAAAATGATAAGAAATAATGAAAAATTGATTTTTACAATATGCAAAAATAAAACAATGACAATTTCAGGCGCATTAACATTTGAAAATAACATATGAAAGCTTTTTGTGCATCTGTATGTGAAAATTGAATAAATGCTAGGAAATTTGATTTTTGCAGCTAATATCATAAATATGCCTATGTAATCATAGTTAGCACTAATAAGGCCCAAAAGAAATAAGGTCTATCTCACATTCATTTGGGAAAATAGCTATGCGATATTTTTTATTGTGTTTTTGGCCAATTTTTTTCTTTTCTCTCTCTTTTGGAGCCAAATTTTTTCGGACAACTAAAAAAATAATTAAAACCCCCCCAAAATTGGGCTCAACGTGCAGTGTTATGCAGCAAAAGTAACACCACATACTAATGCGAGCGCAGTATGTGAGACGGATCTTTTTTTCTTGGCCTTAGCACTACTAACATTTATAAATGGTTACACTCTATTTCCCTTCCTCTGGCCAGTGAGTTAACTTTACAAGTGCAACAATTACGCATAATTTTAATTTTTTAACTTTGTACGTGTCTGTATATGTGTGGTGGTATGGGAAAACCCGTCGGAAGTCGCTAGTGTTAATATTGAGATATCTGGGTCATACCAAAATATTCCTAAAAAATAAGTTCCAAGTCAATTTCTCAAATTTGGTCCCAAGATAGAGATTATACCTTGAACTTTAGTCTCTAGGAGTTTTTTATGCAAAATTCCAGATGTTAAGTTTATTTTAGTACTTTTCTGAACCTGGTTTATCAAATTTTATGTGTAAAATCCTATGTGTAAAATGCTACGTAAAATGACATTGTTACCATGGTAACCACTTGTGAATTCCGACAATGCATTGTAAAGATTTTGAAAGTGAAGAACTTACAATTGTTAATAATATCGCAAAAAAATAGGTTCATATCAAAAGTCCTTTTCATATGACAAGCTATTCTGTGTGACATAACAATGTAGTTTTATTATTATTAGAGCAGTTAAAAGATTTTGTGTACGCCTTTGAATTGTCAGTTTCAATTTTTAGTGTTGCGTTTAAACTTGCCGACTTTAAAATACTATTACTGTAGTTCCAGATGGAATTTCTGAAAAATTTAAACAGTCCAATACTCAGTAGATTATGAAGCTCTCTGCCATAGAAAAAAAACCAAGTTGCTAGAAAATGACCATGTGAAGGGTTTTCCCATGCCACCACACATATGCGCCAGCACCTCCATCTCGAG
This sequence comes from Ophiura sarsii, assembly GCA_035610835.1. Classification (NCBI taxonomy): domain Eukaryota; kingdom Metazoa; phylum Echinodermata; class Ophiuroidea; order Amphilepidida; family Ophiuridae; genus Ophiura; species Ophiura sarsii. The sequence goes on along the minus strand of CM069459.1, from coordinate 14,753,010 downwards.
TAAGCGTGCATGTTTATACACTGCAATCATTATGACTGTCACTGCCTCGAGGAAGTGAAATAGACTATAGCTAAGCTTACCCATACCCAGATTCTTTCTGCCAAGTTACCAATTATTTGCCCAATTGCCACCACACCCAATACCCATACGCAACATAACACAGCTCTATCAGTTTACAATATGCTTTAAATCATCCACAAGCAACCCATGTGATACCCATGTGACAACTACATCATACCCATGTACTTAACCACAAGCCACCATTGATACACCCATGTGCCGTCCATACATATACCCAAACGCTATGCACATGTGCTAGCCACAAGCTATCTATGTATACCCATGTGACACCCACATGATACCCACAAGCTATCTATGTGATACCCATGTGACACCCACATGATACCCACAAGTTAACCACGTGATACCCATGTGACACCCACATGATACCCCTCATCTATACATGAACTACCATAATCTATTTCAACCCAATCACCAAACCTCTTCTACTTACTTGATAAATCTTCATCATCATACATCATACTATTGGGCCTACTGTTGTTGGCTTCTGTGGCAATACTCTCCAGGCTGCCCGACATCAGATTACGCGGTAACGTCGAGGACGCTGCTGGCGGCCTCTGCATCATCAGTGGTTCGTGGGGGAGGAGATACTTCTCTTTTCTCATGGATTTGGCGGATGACGGTCGACTACCTCGGGAAAGCGTGGCTTTCTTGCTGGACGAACGCAGGAATGATTTAGTTGCAAATTTCCTGTTCAAAGACAAAGGGATTTTACAAAGAAGATTTTAAGAATAGCTCTTTTCACATGATGCATTTGTCGAGCTCTAAGTTTTAGAAACAAAAAAAGAGAGCTAATCTATTAATTAGAATCAGAGTGATTCAGAGTAAGAGAATTAGAACTAGCTTGTGGGTAGCATGTGCATCAATTTATTAATTAGAATTAATTAGATGTGAACTAGAATCTAAGAGCTCTAATGATTAATATGAAGCCATGATTCTGTGCATATGTCTATGGGAACCGAGACAAATTGAACACCAGATTAAGGGCATTTTGCAAAATTGCAATGCATTGTGGTGGTGTCTTTAAATCTTCTCTGGGGATTTTATAGCATTTGGAAGTCTAAATGAGATGTTCACTTTGCCCAAAAAGAAATTTCCTCATGTTTCTCAACCTAGTACTTGGGAGAGAAATTACTGAAGTGTACCAACAAATACAGATCGATGCATACCAATAACTGAATGCTCTGGTGCACAGGCACAGCGCAATCAATATTTCCTGGCATTCATTTCAGGCAGTGCAATATTTCAACACCGCCCAATTTATAAATGTGCAACTTTTGAAACAGCATCATTTTTATATAACATTTTACAGCTTGGACAATTATGTGGGTTCGAAATCGCTGCCTTGGGCAGCCTGGGGAGCTTAGCTCAGTGGTTAGGGACACAGCGGTGGTGTGCGGATGGTCCGAGGGTCGAATTTGGGTGGGTTCAAGGCGGTTTGTTAAGTAAAAAATTCACACTTTGTCCCCCTCCCCTCGATCCACACAAAAAACATAGCACGGCTGGTTAGGGTTAATAGCAAAGGTATCCAAGTCTAACTGATGTAATTTCCATATCAGGTATCATAGATTAGAGGATTCTTAGTAGAGGAGTAAAGTTACAACCGCTACCGCTACACTTACATGTATCTAAGTGTGGCACTCTTTTCTTTATTTTTCATCTGTGTGTTGAATGCCGGAGTTGGTATTGCCCCTTGGAATGCATAAGTCTGATAGATGTTCTGGGGGTGGGTTATTTAGTAAGTGGGTAAAGTTTTGCATCTTCAAACTTACATGTATCTAAGTGTGGCACTCTTTTCTTTATTTTTCATCTGTGTGTTGAATGCCGGAGTTGGTATTGCCCCTTGGAATGCATAAGTCTGGTAGATGTTCTGTGGATATCTGTATCGGTTACAATTCTTGCGGAATATCTCCACTCTCTCTGCACCGACCTCCTCGTCGAACGCCACCTTGATCAGCTGATGATGAGCAACAACAAACCATGTGGTATGTTAAAAAGCAATACGATTCTTACCACTTAGTCCCAAAGGTGCAAGGCTTTGTACTTTGGCTACAACTAGGGAATCATGTTACATAAGCATGTAAACTGCATTGTGTATTCATTTCCATGTTATCCTTTACCTATGCCACCCTCATATGACTATAACCTTACCCCATATCTTTAATCCTAATGCATACCTCAAAACTAGGCCTAAACCCTTATGTAAACAATTTTAGATCAAAATTGCATTCTTTAAGGAAAACATACCTTAACAGAGGTTGAAAATATATAAATCGGCATAAATTTCAACAAAAAAGACCTGAATTCAAGTGATTCTACCTTCATATAAAGTGTCACAGAACTAGTATGAAACCTTCATTTAGGGATTACAAGCTTTATTCTGTGTGATCCCTCAATGAAGCTTTACCCTAGACTAACTCTGACTCTTTTACATGAAGGTAACAGCAGACATATCTTGAAACCTGTCATCTGTGTTTACCTGAAATGTTGTTGATCTCAATTGAAGCCCTTCAGCTAAGAATTGTTCCAGATGATGAGTATTGCTTAGTTGTGATATGTTGATTTTCTTCTCCTTGAAGAGCGATGAAATAGGGAAACTTCTTGTGACGACTTGCTCGCAAGCTGAATTTTTTGGTGACAAAAAGAGGAAATAAAATACAGAATACATGTAGGTAAATTGTGTTTTTCACCATGGAAATACTATTTTGCAGTTCTCTGCTCGCACAATTATATGATATTTGACCCAAGTTTTGATATTGGGTGACCTCTATTTCGATTTTGACACATTCTCAAAGTATCCAAGTTTCTTTTTTTTACAATTAAGACCAAACAAGCAACTTTTGAACTTTGACCTTTGAACTAGGTTGACACTTTAGATGATCTCTATTTTATTTTTGGACATCCATGGAATTCAATTATCCAATTTTCTGTTCATCAAGCTCGAGGTCAATCAAGCAACTTTTTAAAATATGACTTTTGGATGACATTTGACTAATATAATGACCTTTGACCTTTAAAAAGTAGCTGCAGTGTTTTTGTCCAGCTTTCAAAACAGTTAGCAGATCAATGGTTTTGGTGGCACCATTGGTTTACTGATATTAATTCACACAAACACGCCTGGGGAGTTACTGTTAATATCAAGATAACATTGTTTGTTTAATTTAATCCAGTCTAAATTGCCAAACCAATCCTACCTTGTATATCTATGGGTACCCCTTTGAAGATAATCCTGTAGTTGGTCAAGAAGATTGCACCTTCAGCCGGCAGGAAGGACAGCCCTCCCAAAGTGCCGCCTTGGCCTTCCTCTCGTCCATCTGCCAGGAGATACGAGCGAAGTCCGTCGCCGCACTTCACCTCGCCCGGTAATAGGGTCGGTTTTAAGATTGCAGGCTGTAACAGAATATGGGGTGGTTGTTAAATGTATATACATTTGAAGGGTTAATAATATGCATCATAACAATGATTTTAGTCTAATTAAATATTGAATGTACAATGAGAAACAATGCAATACGGAGATGAACTCACTTAAAATGGCCACACTTCATGTTGTGCGTGCTTCACACATGATACACTGTTCTAATTTCATTGTTCAACTATAATTCTGCTTGAGAGGGGATAAATTCCTTTTATTTTATTTATTTTTTCTCACCTTCTTTTGTTCTTTTCAGTAAATAAGATTTGCTGACAACTGGTCTGTTTCAATGTGATGGATCACAAATGGTGGTTAACCTTTAGGTACTGAGAGAAATCTCTTGTTGACACCATTTGACATCTTTATATTTATTAATTTCAAGTATTGGATTAAAGTGATTAACATCATGAAAGTGGCTATTGAATTACTAAAATACAGGATTTAAATATTTACCACTAACTGGTGTTTACCTGAAATACTATCAGATCCAGATATTTAACTGGTTATAAACACTAACTGGTGTTGACCTCATCCAACTCTATTGATTACACCAAATATCTCTATTCTATAGTTTAGTCAGTTCCAAATTGGCGAGAAATATTTGGTTTTCATTTCTCTGCGCGCAAACATAATCCAAGCATACATGCGCGATTATGGCCACACGCACACAGCTTTGGTCGAACGCATGCGTCACGCATATGATGCATAGTGCGTGTGTTGCCTTCATGTGCGCCGACGTCCTTCTGTATTCATTCACTGCTGTAAGGAGGCTTTGCCAATTTGGAACTGATCAAACTATAGTAGTTGAAGTTGATTAACCGATTATTAAACCTGGTTTATAATCAGCTAATCAACTAAAAGAACTCCTAAAGTGGGTTTACCTTCTTAATCGGCGGTAACCTCTTGCTCTCCCTGTTGACTGCATCTAACGTTTCTATATGCATATCAACCATATTGCATATCATAGAATGTAGCTGTTTAATGTGGTCCTGTGACACACCGGCCTCCGTGCACACTTTGTCCACAAATCTTGAGATGAATTTGGACACGGTGAGTGCTACGTCATGACCATGATTGTGATCGTCAAATGTTGTGACGCCGTCGTAGCTGTCGCTTCCCCCGACGCTACTGCGAAATGGAAAATAAATGTGTACCGTGACAATTAGTCTAAAAGTCTTGATGAAAAAACAGTTCCTGATCCAAAGGAGCACCAGTGACATTTACCACAGAAATTCCCTTCCCATTTAATTTCAAAACACACGAAAGACTCTGAAAACAACTGTAGATGATCTACAGATGGTCATGGGTTTACACAATGACCATTACCATTAAATTTAATGAGTGGGTTCAGACCAAATGTCAATTTTGTCATTACACCTAGTCGCTGTAGTTGCACTAATGCCTGGAGTGCCTGAATTATTGACGTTAAGGTGACAAAAAAAATAACCCCTATTCTATGGGCAAACAGACCTCTCAGGTTGAGTCGGTCGGTCTGGCTTCCCCCCTTAAAATGACCGTAAAAAATCCCCAAAATCTATAAACATTTTGCCTTTTTTCTGACAAAAAAATAAAATAAAATTGGGGGTTTGTATTCATTTTTGCACATGGAAATTTGTTTCACAATTTCTAAAAAAATACTGCAAGTCACGACTTGCGAATCCCCCTGGCTGGGAGATCAACTAAAGTAGGTCAAAGGTCACACAGGGGTCATGTTCCCCCTGTGTTCATGTTTCTTTTCTCCAAGGTTGACGTCAATCGGGCAACTTTAATGATTTGACCATTTCTAAAAAGAATGGGTCAGTCAGACCTGTAGAATACTGTTTCTTTTTTTTGTCACCTAACAATCAATGAAATATGCAACGATGTAACTTCATTCATAAAGGCAAATAAAAACAAACAAAACTCTTATGTATACCTGCTAGTGACATTACTACTACCGCCACTGTCCCCTTCCATCGTGATAGAGTTTTTCAATCCTTTACTGATATCCAGCGGTACTCGCATACACACCATCCTATTAGCATAGTGTATAGCCTGGCTGTACACGATACTCTCTTCATTCAGGATCAGTTCATCTTGCACCTCACCGCTGAGTTGCGGCCATATTCTCATCTGGTCGGCGGCGATTTCCAGCGCTGTTCTGTCTCCTACTTGTATATAGCCGTTGGTCATGGTGTTTGTGGAATCGGGGTGGCCCATGAAGGCATCGTTGATACCCTGTATATGAGTGCAGATAAGCCACAACAAAAAAATGTTTGATTGTCCATAGATCACTTTTAAAAGTTGGGTAGGTCGTTGGGGAAAAGGTGTTTTTTCTTTCTTTTCTCACTTGCCCTTTTTTCAGTTACCAAAAAGTAAAATGAGATGTACTTGTTGTGGTAACCAAAACGGGGAACAAAATCTTTGATATTTTGATGAGTATTTTTATTTTCTCAACACTTCAAAAAAAAAATGAAAAATGAAAATTTTGATTTTCGACTAATACTTGTACAAAAAATGAAATTTTTAACAACAAAAATATGGTGGTACTTCACTGGTACAGATTTTTTTTCTTTTTTCTTTTTGAAATTTAAAAAAGTGTTTGGGTCGGAATGATTAAGAGGGTTTGGGCGTACGAGGACAATCAAAAAACAAAAAAAAGTTGGCCTTAAGAGAATGTTATTTGGAAAATGAAAAGGGCAATGTCCTCAAACAGGTCTCCTATAGTTCAATCAGTTCCAAATTGGCGAGAAATATTCGGTTTTGATCTCTTCACGCGTAATAGTAATCCAAGTGTACGTACACGATTATGGTCACACGCACATGGTTTTGGTTGCACGCACGCGTCACACATATGATGTACAGTGAGTTTGTTGCCTTCATGCCCGCCCGCGTCCTTCTGTATTCATTCGCTACTGACAGTGTCAAACTATCCAAAATCATATTTCTTCAAATACTGATTTTGTTTTTAAATACATATTTGAACTTGAACTGGAATCCATACAGGTACTAAGCATATAATACCTGTACATGTACTAGCGGCATAAAATGCCGGGCATAAGAATATAACTGTGTACATCTGCATATACTTGATATCTCACAACTGATATGGTACACAAAATGCATCAAACTGACAGTGTCAAAATATCCAAAATCATATTTCTTCAAATGAAGAGGTTTATTTTGCAAAAGGGCCTACAGACCACCCCACATGTTACTTATTTTGCATTAGTGAATTTGCATAGACAAGTCCATGGAATTAATCAAATTATTGTATGGCTGTGTTCATTACTGTTTCTTTGACTTGGATTAGTGCATCCATGCACGCCAATTGAGGCACCAACAATACAACTAACAAGCCACATTCCACATAATGAATAGCCATCCATTCGATAATGCAAAATGAGTAACATGCAGAAGTACTGATTTTATTTTAAAAATACATATTTCAACTTGAACTGGAATAAGGTTTTCAATTGTGCCGCCTGTACTCACATCAGCCTTGTGATTCTCTTCCGATGCACTGGGGATGTAAAGACCCCGAATGTTCTCTTCAACGTCCATATAGAAAGCCGTCTCCCAGAACTGTAAACTGGCCCACACCGGGTGATCTTGTACGCAGCTGTAAGCAAACTGAATCACTCCTGTACACAGTTTCTGTAAAATCAACAAAGCAAAGACAATGCACTCAACATCTTTTTTTTTAGTATTTTTTATTTTTTATTATTTTGTTTAATGTTTGTATTTATTTATTTTTTACACTTTTTTAAAACATCTTTGAAGCCAAAATATTTGAAAAACAGTGTGACGATTATTTGACGCACTGCAATTTGAATTGGACCAATCAGGTGGTTTTTCTGTAGTTGCTAGGCACAAATGTGCATACTCAGTATTCATGGGATTCCACGAGGAGTCACACACTTTTTTGCAGTGTTTTCACTCAGTCCCTCAATTTGGTCCGTCATGTTTAAAGATAGAAGCCAGATAGAGGGATGTGGGACCCAGTCAAGAGTTACTTAAGGGGGAAGTGCACCTTCGGTATAGCCTCCGTAAAACTGCCATAACTTCTTCAATATTCATTTAATCTAGATAAAAGTATACATATTTTTGCAGGAAAGGCTTCAATGAATCCAACCATGATCAAGAAATTGACCATTTTGGAGAAAATTATAAAAAACATGTTTTTTGACCCATTTTAGGTTCTGCAAAGATAACTCAAAATATATTTTGTCCAATTTTGTCATACTAGTTTTATTATATTCCTCATACAATTCCCTAGGATTTTTTTGTTGTTGTTGAAAATCTTTATTATTTTTTGAATTATAGACCAAAAAGTGCTAAAAAACCTCCAAAATCATGAAAATCACCATTTTTGGTAAAAAATCTCATTTACCGGATGAACCTGTGAACTTACCCGACAGAATGCCACGGCCAGCGGTAATATTTCAATGGGAAGAGTGAATTCTTCACATGTTGAATCCTCCTGTGTAGAAAGAATACACACACAAATAATAAATCTCCACCAACATTTAAGTAAAATCAACTAACAACCTTAACCCCTTGAGAACTACTGGCCGATTGGTTAAAAAGATGGATACATCATTTATTGAACCAATGAGAGACATTGTTAGAATAATTGTATCCCTAATAAAAATGGGAGTGAAACATATTACAGGCTGCATTTGAATTCGCTATTCATATGAGTACATCTTGTAATAAACCAATCAGAACCACTGTAAGATAGACAGGTAGACCCCAGGGTTAACTGATGAAGAAATTATTTGATTGGGACATCTTGTACAACAGATTGGGGACCAAACTTCTCGGTATATAAAGATCACGCGCAACAAACTGCAATACTTTGGACGTATTGCTAGACCATAGACGAGAGGGTGATAATCTAGAAACGGTGATAATACAAGGAGCTATCGAAAACACAACAGGTCTATCTCTTATCTCTGCATAATGATTCATAGGTCGACGACAATCATATCCGTGGAAAATATTTCATTATCTGACTTCCGTTATTTGATTAGTGTTCTCTCATAACTTTCAAGTTGTTTTGTCTAGGACACCCTTTAATAAAGGCACCAGATACTGATACAATTAGTTCAGTTAAAGATAATTTTTTCCGAGCACTCTATTACGTATCAAGTACTACACACAGTATATAGGACTGGCAAAACTAAAAGCATAACAACGACAAGTAATGGCTGTCCCAAAGTTTATTTGGTGAGTGTTCTCCTTTTATCATGTAGAACTAAAAACCACATTATCTACAGACACAATGCCCACATTCAGTTAGAAGATGCCTGTCAATTCTTTAACCCCTTTAACTACCTGCCGATTGGTCAAAAAGATGCATACATCATAGGTTGCACCAATCAGATGGTTAGAATAATTGAAGATATGGGTGTTTTTCTGAAACACTGTATATTAATTAACCTGAAGTTTTATAAGCCTGACTTCTATATCAAATAGTTGTTCTTCTTGAAAGGTAACAATTATTCTGAAACACTCTGTAAATAACTCACCTGTAGGGCACAGTTCATAAGTCTGACTACCATATCAAACTATTATTGTTCTTGAAAGGTAACAATCATTCTGAAACACTCTGTAAATAACTCACCTGTAGGGCACAGTTCATATGTCTGACTACCATATCAAACTGTTATTGTTCTTGAAAGGTAACACTTTTTCTGAAACACTCTGTAAACTCGTCTCACTACTGCCAAGAAAGGATTTTATGCCTCCGGCCCATTTTTGTGGAACAATTTACCGTCACATCAGGCATGCCTCATCACTGACCCAATTTAAGAAGATATTAAAAACTCACTTATTCCACCGTCATAATGCGAGTGATGTTTAACACTGGTTTTTTTATGTTATGTTTGATTTTGTTAAGCGCTGTGGTACCATTGTATAATGTGTAAGAGCGCTATATAAATGCTCATTGTTATGTTATGTTAAATAAACTCACTTGTAGGGCACAGTTCATAAGTCTGACTACCATATCAAACTGCTGCTGTTCTAACATTGCACGGTTAGCCTGCACATGTATGCATAACTCTTGTGTGAGGGCGCACCGTGCCACACGACTCTTCAGTGAGCGTAGTACTGCGGGGAAAAGCTGCAAACAATAAGACAGATTAAAAGTTAATCACTGCCAGCCTTTTTTATGCAAAACATTTGGTTAGGTCTGTAATAAAGGTAATATTCAGAAGTTTTGTACATTTTGTTTGATCGTAAGGTGACTAAAACCCCCAACCCCATTCTACAGGCAAAAGGACCTCTCAGATAGGGTCGGTCGGCTGCGCATCTGTGTTTTTTGTATTTTCAGAATTTCAACAATTGTTTTTATTTAAAATAAAAAAAATAGCATAATTACTAACTGGTAAATACTTAATTTTGTGAGTGGAAATTTTCGAGCTACATTTATTTTAGCGCGTCTTGCGTGTACGCCAGCTACTGAGAAAATAATAACAGGTAAATATTTTTACCTATGTATAGGTCTATGTGATGAAGCTACAAATCGCAAATTTGAAAATACAAAAAACAACTGAAAAATTATAACTATTACAGTATATAATGAAATATGCTGTGCTCACTGGAATATGATTTGACATAAAAAATGCTTTCTTACACAGCTCTTTTTTTGAATGTGTTGGGGGAAATTTGAACATACAGTCATCAAAATAAGTTACTTACAAGGTAGTAATTATGTTCTTAACTCCAAAACTGTAGCATCTATGAAAAATATTAAATTATAAATATCTATGGAAATTCTTCTCCTTAATATGAGATATTGCATGTGCCGATTGACTGAATATTAACACAACAATGTGTCCAATACCAAAACAAAATCTGTTTTTCATTTGAGCATTTGGTTCTTATAACACGCAGCCTCAACTTAGCAATAGGCAGATTATTGATTAACTGGTAGCAAAAACTCACTAGTCGATAGTAAGATGAGGATCGGGGATGATTCAATTGATCAATGCAGCCCATACACATACCTGTCACACTGTCATATGTGTTCAAAACCAAAGTGCGAAATGAAAACTGCATTTTGTTTTTTTCTTTTCAGTGTAGCATTCTCAATTGTTGACCGATCTTCACAAACAATGAACGAGAAGACATTTGTTACAAATTTATAATTTAATATTTTTACTTGCTGACGTGCAGATTATGTAGTCTTAAAAATACATGTGCATTTCAGGAATTCAGTCAATATCTATTGTAACCCATTTGGGCCCAAATAAAATTGAAAACCTGTATGCCGTGAACGCACGACCACTCTGGGGGACGAGATTCGCCAAGTTTAAAAGCAGGTTTTGTTAAACATGTCATTTAAAAGATAAACTCACGTTTAATTTAGACACAAGTTTAGTTAGTCAAGGTTTTAATCTAAAACCGCATTTAGTACCAGAATGTGGCCCTTAATTTTTGAATTTCCTAATCATGACTTATAATAAGGACCTCTATAGTCACTGTCATAATGCTATGGATGAAATTCAAGAAATTTCAGTGAGCGTTGTTTGTTGTTGTTCACGGAGCTGCATTCAGATGCATGAAATGCAATCAGGATGCGTATCATTTTCTGAAAGCATCCATTACGCACTTCCGGGTTTTCTGCATGTACGCACACACGCATTGTTGGAATTCGGCCCATAGCATTATAACGAGGACTACGAGGCGATGGGGGGGAAAATCCTGTTTTTCGGGCAGACGGACCTGTCAAGTAGGGGTCGGTCAGTCTGGGTTTTTTTTAATTTATTTATTTTAAATTTTCTTACCTAAAATGTCACCAAAATCTACCCAAATCGGGAATTTTATAAACAAATTGTGAACATTGTTTTTGGACAGAAAACGGCTGATTTTACATGATTTGAGACAACAAATTCGTCAAACACGCAAAAAGTGGGTCGGGTCCGTAAAACAGGGTTTTCTTTTTTCCTCGCCTAAGTACATCTTACTTTGCGAGCATCGTGTATCTTATTCTCAAAGATGAAAGTGATACACGTCCTGAGCACCTCCAGACGTCTTGCGCTATTGTTGACCCTGTTCATTTCCTTTTCAAACGATGTCGGCTGCGGTCCGCACGGCACGTTCTGCGCCTTTGGAGCCCGGATCTTGTTGGCCTTGGGGTTGATGCTCTGTAGAAGCTGTGGAGAGCAATTTAGCATTGAAGATGATGACGATGTTGAGGAAGTCCTTGATGAAGATGTTGAGGGTGGCCCAGGAGATAGCCACTGCATGGTTAATAGATGGATAGCAGACAGACACACAGACGGACAGATAGACAGACAAGAGCGTCAAGCCAGCCGAGCGGAGGGATTAAATACCATGCAAAACAAAAGCAAAGAATTCTATATCAGAAACCTTTGACTGAGTAATCTGAAAGTACAATCCAACTTTAAAATAACTGTGTACCCCCAGATTACTAACTAGATTTCGTTTTATATAAAGATATACTCATTGTAATGTAACAGCTTATTTGGGAAATCTGGTTCAAGGAAACTTGAGTGCACAGTTAAGTTAGAGCAAAAGTATACTTTCTAGCCATATCTTTTTGTAAACAAAAGGATAACAAAATATAAGTTTCAATAAGATTGTTTGTCAAAACATTTTAATGGCAAAAGGTTGTAAATCATATACAGTTTACCAAGAAAATACCCCCTTTAACAACAGTATTGGGCATTTAATTTCTCACAACTAGTTAATGAAGAAAAAAGTAAAATGAAATTCCTTTTTACTAAATTTGATTTGGGGTTTAATAACATAATGCCTACATTTATACACACAAGAAGCCCATGTGACACCCATGAGAAACTTACGACACACCCATGTGATATCCAAGTGACACCCATGTGATATCCAAGTGACACCCATGTGATATCAGCTATCTGGCACATATCGATGCTCAATACTACAACTTTTCTATACTATACACAAAATCAAAATTGTTCTCAGTGTTGCAAACGCTGCAGCTAGGCCACAGAATTGGGCTACTTTTTACATACACAAACGGGTGCCGCAGCCTGTAAACAGTTGGGCTACCAAAAGTGGGCTACTTTTTGTTGTGTGCTGATGCTAGAGGGCACTTGCGTCGCAGTTTGGGACAAATTTCAGTTGGCACCACTGAATCGTTTTCAGTGTTGCAAACCGGGGTTGCGGACTGAAATGTCTCAATGTCGCGGTACAAGTGCCATCTCAACTGCAGCTTACAACCAAAAGAAGTATTTCCCCCGCAGCGTATGAGTAAAAAATGAGAGCTATTCTATGGCTAAATGGTAGTTGGCAACACTAACTAAGGTGCATAACAGCAAACAAACATAAAATATCTATTTGTAGAATGGACAGTAAACACACAGTGCATTTGAAAAGTATGAGCAACTATAAACAAATTGATTCTCCTCTTTACATTGAGGTTACAGCATGTGTAATATAGTGAACAAGATGTATAGTTTGATCAGTTCCAAATTGGCGAGTCCCCCTTACAGCAGCAAATGAATACAGAAGGGTGTAAGCGCACATTCACGCAACAAGCACATGGTGCATCAAATGCAAAACGTTTTCAGCCAAACTGGTGTGCACATGCTTGGATTACTTAAATGCACGGAAAGATAAAAACCGCACATTTCTCGCCAATATGGAACTGATCTCAGTTTACTATCGCATGTGACTCTCATGTTACGGTCTAGTATGGTCACTGCGCAGAAGACAATAACAAGAGTATAGTGTGTTGCTCATCTGGAAACTGTCCTCTACTTCAAGATACCATACAGAACTACAAACCCTCAAGTGAGAGGGCACTCACAACATATGGAAGAAGAGCTATGTGGTGTGCTTTATTTCTACCTAGGCTACAAATACTACCTAGTTAGTGTCTCACTAACACTAACATGACCAAATAACTTGAAAACTTCAGAAAAATAACAGGAGACCTTAAACAGATTGTTCGGTACCAATAGGCAGCATGAATGAATACATTTCAAATTGAATTGAACTTTAGTTCAATCGTCTCTAAACATGGCGCATTGTGAATCATTTGCGTAACGCTTGCATATGCTAAAATAACGCACATACGCTTGATTTTCTTTACTCGTGGACAGATAAAAAATCACATATTTCTCGCCAATTTGCAGTCACAAGATGATATGCATGTCGCGTATTACCATGTGTGTCTGTGATTCGCGTTATACCCCTTTTCAATCTAATTGTGCACCCAAAAGATTATGTGCAAATAAACATACGCCTCATCATCAGTTTTGCCTCTTTGGTAATGAACAAACTAGTTTGATGTCCATTTCAACGAACAACCATTTTAATAATTCACATTTTGGAGAAAATATAATAAAACACATTCCATAATTTACCTCTAAAAATCTGAAAAGAACATTTGTGCAACACAATATACAACCTGTTGAGTGTTGACATAGATTATTTGTATCTGGGTTTAGGAATATATGAACTGCATTAAGTTATTTTGTCTCAAAACGTGAATTATTGAAAGTACTGGTTTTCAGACAAGATAGTATGTAGATAGTGGCATGCCACATGCACCAACAATCTCTCTATACATTATTAACAACAAACAACAAAACTCTAACCAATTGTGACCAATGGCATCAAAAAGAAAATGTTGCTGGCGGTTTTTAGATGAGGGCCAGTAAAAATGGATAAAATTTAAGAATAATAATATTGTTCTTGAAATAATATGAAAGCTTAGAACAAAAAATGGTAAAAAATGATAAAAAATGGGGAACAAAATTAATTAAAAATACATCCCATATGGATTTTTTCTTCAAAAAATAGACCGTTGGTAAGCCAATATTAGTCTTCTATCAAATACACTTTACCCATTAAATTGCACCACCTAACTGCCGAGATATGATCAATTCAGTAACAAGATTGTGAGAAACAAGAATTGGACTTTCAATTGAAAAATATGAGATTTGTGATTCCAATGTTGAACATAGGATATGTCAATGTAATTGTTTAAAATACACTAAAATTTGAATAGTATGTGGTTTCCATGGATAATATGGATGAAAATTAAGTTTTCTGCTCAAATTAGTAGGTAGATTATTATTGATTTGATTGATATGTTCAATTACACACTGAATGATGATTGTAATAAAAGAGTTCTCTGCGCATGAAAAGTGGCCAAAGCTGAATTTGACATGCCTGAGGAGATTTGCCATAATTTGATAATGAAAGCCACAAAATGGATAGAAACAAATTCTTATGACACATGAAAAATTGCTGAACCTGATTATTAGTACTTCATGTCCAATTTTGATATTTTTGTGGCTAAAAAAAATCTTGTTTCACATGGGACACTTTTTTGACACACCCTCTATGTGTGACTCAGATTGGTATTTTATAGCCAACATGTCCTTTTTGATATGACGGGTCATAATTTATATACCATCAATCATTGTTTTATGGTATCTACAAAACACAAAATAAATCTCAAACAAGAACATGTAAATAAAACAGAGTATATGAGATGAAACTAAAAAAACTAGAGCAGAAAAATCACAAAATATTGATCCATGCAAATCTATTCATAAACTATGAAGTCTATTTTTTACAAAATCAGACAAACTGGTCATTGAATCAATGAAGATTAGAATTTAAAAAATATGTGATCAATTTTATCAAATGGATCTACAACTTCAGTGATTACTCACGTATTGGGATGGTTCACCCATAATTCTGCTTAAATTGTTCAAAAAATGATTTATGTATGCCATCTCAATTATTTTGATTAAAAATATGACTGATTTTTTGTTGAAATTCTTATTTTTGCTTTTACTTATTTTTTAAATAATCCAGAAGATTTTGACCAGTTTGGCCTGATTCTGTCATAACACTTCAAAATTACACACAAAAAACCAGGTAACACACGGTGGTGAACCAAAAAAAGAAAAAAAGAGTGAAGTTGAAACTTACAAAAAATAAAATCAGGAGATAGATGCGGGTGTGACACATGGAAGAAAATGCAAGAGGAAATTGGCATGTAATAATGAATATAGTTTGCCCCAGGGTAACATCCTTGGCCCCCTGTTGTTTCTATAAGCCCACCCCAACAACCAATTCAAGACTGGCTTAAACTAAAATGCATGCTGTGATTGGTTGTTTGGTCAATTTACAGTATGCAATGTGAATATATGTAATAATGAATATGGTTTGCCCCAAGGATACACCCTGGGCCCCTGCTGTTTCTATAAGCCCATCCTAACACCCACTCCAAGACTGGCTTAAACTAAAATGCATGCTGTGATTAGTTGTTTGGTCAATTTACAGTATGCAATGTGAACATATGTAATAATGAATATGGTTTGCCCCAGGGATACATCTTGGGCCCCTGCAGTTTCTATAAGCCCACCCCAACACCCAATTCAAGACTGGCTTAAACTAAATGCATGATGTGATTGGTTGTTTGGTACATTCACAGTGTGCAATGTGAATATATGTAACAATGAATATGGTTTGCCCCAGGTAACATCCTGGGCCCTATCGTTTCTATAAGCCCATACCAACAACCAATTCAAGACTGGCTTCAGCTAAAACACATGCTGTGATTGGTAGTTTGGATCCCACTTGCAGTCTATGATCAAATGATTATATGAATTGTATGTAATAATGATGATGGTTTGTCCCAGGGATACATTGTGGGCCTATTTGTGACTTGTATACACCCATCCCATGAGCTTATCAAATGGCCCTGGTTCAAATCAGGTCCCATCTTCATTTTTGGAAACATTCTTAGTGTGCTATGTGGAGAGTGCTGGCTTAATCTGGGATTGGATGGTCAATCTCATCTACTGATGACTATGTAATAATGAATATGGTGTGGCCCAGTGTTACAGGTTGTGCCCTCTTTTGACCATAAGCCCACCCATAACATAATTAAACAAGTGATGTCAAGCCTGGCTTCAGCTACATTAAATAATGGGATTGGTCATTCTAATCTTATCCAAGGTCTTGGAACTAATCTCAGTGTGTTGTGTAGCTAGTGCAAGCCATGCCTGGCTTCGGATACATAATATGCTGTGATTGGCTGCTCAGATCTCATCTAAAGTCTTACAACCAATCACAGTGTTCTATACAGCTAGTGCTAGTAGGCCTAGCTTCAATTACATCATGTGTTGTGATTGGTTCTTTTGATCTGATAAAAATGGACTTCTCTGTAATACCCTTCTCTAAATGTCTTGGTTTCTAAGTATAAAATGTTACATTGTCTGTTCTATTGCCTTTTTAAACAATAAGCCTTATCGCCAATCGGAAAAAATCCATTGATTATTCTTTTCTGATGCATTGTGGGATCCAGGATGAGGCAGATTTTGCACTTTTGCGATCCCACAATGCAACAGAAAAGGATAATCAATGGCTTTTTTTTTAATTCGCGATAAACCGTATACCCTCAGAACCTGTAAGCTTTTACTGGTGTCCATGTCTGTAATTAATTCTCCAACACACAACCTCATCCCAATTTATCAACACATCTCCAAATTGAGTAAAACTTCTGAATTGGCAAATTCTAATTAATCAATTTTTAATTTTTTTTTAAAAGGTTTGTCACCTCCTCTTGTATATTCGTTTGTCAAAAGAATCAAGTGTGAGTGGAGAGGAGGGATGGTTACTATTTATAAGCGAAAAGTCGTAAGAAAAACCACAAAAACAATATTACAATCCCCTCATAATGTCTTGATTTATCATACTCTGTGTATGCTTCTGTCTTTTGGCATTACACATCGTCGCTGTTCTGTCAAAACCTTGTGTCGCTATCCAGCCCTTCAGAATGTATAAAGTAATACTTGCTATGTATAACCTTTGTGCAGTCTGCTATAAACATGTTCAAGGGCCAAAAACACGTCTATCAAAACCTTTTTAAGCGCTCTTGCCCCTGAACATGTAAACAACAACACTTCCTATGCATAACTGTTGGGTAGTTTTACTTTATACATGCTGAAGGGCTGGAAAATCATACAAGGTTTTGACAGAACGTAACGATATGCACATGATTTCATATTTTGTACAAAATTGCTTCTAACTCATATCGTGAGCAGTAACTGATGAGGTACTCATCATTTGATCAAGACATTTTGATTGGGAGATATAAATCTTGAAAGTTATAAAAATTAATTTTCTGTTTAGTTAAAGTTGATCTATTCTCCCATAGTCTCAATATCATATGCACAGTTCACTGATCCATATAAATGCTGTGTACCCGTTTGTTCCTGGGTATGAGTTTATGATTCCTAGAATGCATGGTGTAGATGGACATCCTGAAGTGGATATATGAGTCAGTGAACTGTGTCTCTGGGATGAGAATAGATCAACTTGGGGTCAGTAGCGACGGAGAGTCCACAGCTACAAGAAAAGTTAAAAAGTTTCAAAATATTTCTAACTAATGTAAGCCCAAATGACTTTTCTAACAATTAAAAACACAACAAAATAATAGTAATAATAATAATACTCTTATTGAGTATTATTAAGCACAATCTTTTTCTCTTGAAAATTAGCGAAATCTTAATCATATTTGTTTATTTTTTGAACAAACATGCACTTACATGCTATTCACACACATAATCAAAATTATTTGCACAACTAATAATAGTATTGCAATCTGAATGATAAATGTATGATTTGTATCAATCAATATAATTTGCATAATTAATATAATTTGCATATCAATATAATTTGCATGATCAATATAGTTGCATGCTGATAAACATACAACATTCAATCATACTTATGTTGATAAAATATGGCAAACTTTTATTAAATGGTAAAGAAGGGTGAATTTTGAAACATTTGATCTCTTTCACAAATTTAAGAGAATTTGAGAACCAGATGGTATAGTTTTAGGTACCAAAACAATGGAAGTGAATTGCTTACCAATTAAGATATTAACCAAACTCATATGACTAGCATGTGTTCTTTATCACACTTAAGATGCCATTGTTAATATCTTAAATGGTAAAACATCAAACCTTCCGAAATCTTAAATTTCCGCCGTCAAAAAGTGAGTTAAAGCCTTCTGATTGTCAATATCGAGTTTGTCAACATAAAAAAAAGGTTAACATCCAGCAGAATATAATTAGCAAAACATAAACATTACATAATCAACGCTGACAAAATGTCAAAACAAAAGTGTCAATACTGATATATCTCCGCAACTAAATACAATATAACAACCAAATATGAAATAGTCGACTTACAGCTTTGCATAGCCCATCTTCAATGACCTCTTGCACTCTGATGCCGTCTAACTTTGGGAAGGGTACCTGGTAGATGCGCGTGTGAGCGCCATCTGTAGGTAGCGGTACTTTCTCTAGGTATTGCTGTTTGCTTGGACATTCCTATGAAGATAAATAATGGTGATATCAAATGGTTATCACATGGGTTATCAAATGGTTATCACATGGGTATCAAATGGTTATCACATGGGTATCAAATGGTTATCACATGGGTATCAAATGGTTATCACATGGGTATCAAATGGTTATCACATGGGTATCAAATGGTTATCACATGGGTATCAAATGGTTATCACATGGGTATCAAATGGTTATCACATGGGTATCAAATGGTTATCACATGGGTATCAAATGGTTATCACGTGGGTATCAAATGGTTATCACGTGGGTATCAAATGGTTATCACATGGGTATCAAATGGTTATCACATGGGTATCAAATGGTTATCACATGGGTATCAAATGGTTATCACATGGGTATCAAATGGTTATCACGTGGGTATTAAATGGTTATCACATGGGTATCAAATGGTTATCACATGGGTATCAAATGGTTATCACATGGGTATCAAATGGTTATCACATGGGTATCAAATGGTTATCACATGGGTATCAAATGGTTATCACATGGGTATCAAATGGTTATCACGTGGGTATCAAATGGTTATCACGTGG
This sequence comes from Ophiura sarsii, assembly GCA_035610835.1. Classification (NCBI taxonomy): domain Eukaryota; kingdom Metazoa; phylum Echinodermata; class Ophiuroidea; order Amphilepidida; family Ophiuridae; genus Ophiura; species Ophiura sarsii. The sequence continues at coordinate 14,733,589 of CM069459.1, read as the reverse complement.
GTATCAAATGGTTATCACATGGGTATCAAATGGTTATCACATGGGTATCAAATGGTTATCACATGGGTATCAAATGGTTATCACGTGGGTATCAAATGGTTATCACGTGGGTATCAAATGGTTATCACATGGGTATCAAATGGTTATCACATGGGTATCAAATGGTTATCACATGGGTATCAAATGGTTATCACATGGGTATCAAATGGTTTTCACATGGGTATCAAATGGTTATCACATGGGTATCAAATGGTTATCACATGGGTATCAAATGGTTATCACATGGGTATCAAATGGTTATCACATGGGTATCAAATGGTTTTCACATGGGTATCAAATGGTTATCACATGGGTATCAAATGGTTATCACATGGGTATCAAATGGTTATCACATGGGTATCACACAGCAATTGCCATTAAAGCAATATTGTGTGATCTTTTTTCAATTTTTTGCACATATATTTTTCTCTTTTATAATGAAGTTTACATATCAGCAAAGACTTTCCTGGATTCATAAATCCATCTTGACTGTATTTCTCATCACAGAATTTTTACTAGATCATAATGAAAATCTGCTTCCAATTTTGTCAACATATTTGTTTGATTTTTTCATCATAAAGCATTCCATACTATACTTGTGTTCACTTGTGTACAGAGGAGATCATAGCAGGAAACACTGTAAACGGCATTAACAGTGTCAAACCATGGAATTCTATTTATGAACACACCAAAAAAACCACTCAGAAAATAAGTTGTTGGCGTAGACCCTACACTTTATTTCAACCAATTAAAATCATGATTTTGAATTAGGGAATCGCATCGCTCTGTGACTTAGAAGACCTATACAATTTCTGATCAAAAATGCAAATCTACAAGAAAATCTGCTTTCAAAGTAAGAATCAAGGATAGAGGGCGTCACTTGGAAAAGGTTGCATAATATGATGTTGACAAATAACTGTAGCCATTTCGATATGAACTCCTGTTAAGAAAGACCACATTCTAATCCGGTGTGGTATGCTGATTTAGATATGTTTCATGCAGGAAAATTGCAGAAAGACAAGTTCTGATATGGACTTCTCTAGGGAAAGACCAAATTCTAATTATGTTTATTGACTTCGAAGTACCAATTATAGTTGATCACCTCCAAATTGGTGAAGCCTCCTTACAGCAGCGAATTAATACAGAAGGATGTGGGCGCGAATGGAGGCAACAAGCGCACTGTGCATCAAATGCCTGACGCATATATGCAGCCAAAACCGTGTGCGTCTGGCAATATCCAGGAGCGTACGCTTGGATTATTTTTGTGCACGGAGATATAAAAACCAAATTGCCATTTTGGTACTGATCAAATTATAGTCTCATACAAACTATTATTCACCATTGCAGACATCTTCAATTTGACCTTACAGAAAAATGTTTGGCAAAGTCGACATTAATGCCCAAAAGAGAATAATCGTAATCCACAAGTACAGCAATCCATATGCCAAACAGCTACAAAAGTAGATAATGCCAAATCAATAAACAAACTCTTTTAACTTTATTTTCTGGAAATTTTATCAAAATTTACACAAAGACTTGCATCCATGGCTGACTTATACATATATCTGTGTCCCAACTGAAATTTCCCAGAGCGCCAGCCAAGCCGCAGCCCACAACCAAAATACGGTAAAAGTGGAAATGTTCGCGCTACATTTATTTTCGCGCTAAGATCAGCAAGGACGAAACTAAAAACACACAAATATATTCCTTTATAAGCTCAAAATCGCAAAAATAAAAACAAGCAAACTTGTTCAAAATGTGCAAATCGCGAAAATGTCGAAAAGTAGTCCACATTTGTTGGTGCGCCCATAGAAGATACATAAGAAGCCTAACCTTTGGCAGACCGAGGCATCAATCATTTTCTGGCAGCGATGCTCACAGATTAAAAAAGTTGCCCAATCCTGCGGTTAAGGGGGACTCAAGGAAGTTTTTGATTTGATTTTTTGAATTTTGTGAGTGCTGCAATTATTGAACTATTAATCAAATGCATATAAAAGTATACATTTTTGGAAAGGAAATGGATCAGAGAATCCAAATTTGGCGTCAATTTTGACCAAAAATGTTGATTTGGTGAGAAGATCACAATTTTCTTTTTTTAACCAAAGCTAACAAAAATAATTTTGAGGTAAAAATGCCCAAAATCGCTTGATGATGATGTAAAGACACCAACTTAGGGATAACTTCTTTTTTTTAACCTTATCTAATATTTTATTAAATTTTGACCAAAAAGTGCCAAAAAAGTGGGGCAAAATGGAAACCCTTTTTTTGTGGCACTTTTTGGTCCATTTCCTTTCCAAAAAAGTATACTTTTATATGAGTCATAGTTCAAAAATTACAGCACTCACAAAATTCCAAAGAAACTTCCTTAAGTCCCCCCCCCCCCCCCCCCCCCCCCCATCCTTAAGCTGCGGGATCGACACAGTTGACTTACATTTAAGAATAGATGTTCAGCGATGTCCTGTATATTGCGAAGTGCCCTCTCCTGGTTATGATGTCCCTCTTCTTGCTGTAACATCTCCTGGATATTGGCTATTATCTGTTTACAAATTATAGAGAAACAAGGTTTTTTATGATGAATTTTATATGATCACTGTATAATTAATTGTTTGTCATTATGATTTTTTGATAAGGCAAAACAAAGTTGTTGTGTTGCCCTTTCATGAACATTTCGGAGAGGTTCGGTTTCGGTGCAAAAATCTGGTCGGTCAGGAAATGGCAACACAACAATTTGTTTTTGGCCTAAGAATCATGTAACTGTAAATCTGGAGGACATAGACAATTTCAAAACAAAATTTTTCCGAAAACATCTGATCGGTTCTGAATGCTTTCCGATTAGCCAAGTGTTTTGGCATCCAGTTGCAAGACTCGAGTCATGCACAGAAAAAATAATAATATAATAACCCGTGTGTGGATTGCGCTGGTGGTGTTGGTGATAGATTGTCTTCCTCACAAAGTTGTGTTTTGTGGTGTTTCAGTAACAAAAACGGTGAGATAAAAGAAAATCACAGTAATACCCTCACATTGCTTCCTTCAGCTCAATACATTTTAAAGTTGCTGACGCCATTGTTGATATGAACAATAGTCACGCTACTAGTTTCACTTCTCATGGGTGTACGCTTGTATGTAAACATAGCAAACCACTAAGCAGACAACCAATGCTATGAATGCGATCGACCGCTTCATTCACACTAGTCCATGTGACCTCTGTTTTTCCGAAATTTTCCGATCTCGATTTGAAACGGTCTATTGATGCAATTTTTGTGAGTCTTTATTGCAGGGTTAGAAACTTGATACAGGTTGCGAGAAACTCGTCACAGGTTGAGAGAATCTTGTACCAGGTTGCGAGAAACTTGTCACAGGTTGCGAGAAACTTGTCACAGGTTGCGAAAAACTTGTCACAGGTTGCGAGAATCTTGTCACAGGTTGAGAGAAAGTTGTCACAGGTTGCGAGAAACTTGTCACAGGTTGCGAAAAACTTGTCACAGGTTGCGAGAATCTTGTCACAGGTTGCGAGAAACTCGTCACAGGTTGCGAGAAACTTGTCACAGGTTGCGAGAAACTTGTCACAGGTTGAGAGAAGCTCGTCACAGGTTGCGAGAAACTTGTCACAGGTTGAGAGAAGCTCGTCACAGGTTGCGAGAAACTTGTCACAGGTTGCGAAAAACTTGTCACAGGTTGCGAGAAACTCGTCACAGGTTGAGAGAAGCTCGTCACAGGTTGCGAGAAACTTGTCACAGGTTGCGAGAATCTTGTCTCAGGTTGCGAGAAACTTGTCACAGGTTGCGTTAAATCCCATGCCATCCAGTACTTACCCTATCAAAGATGTCACACACCCTATATGGTGGACCCCTATCACACACAAATGCGTTAAATCCCATGCCATCCAGTACTTTGCTCATGAAATCATCTCCAGAATGGCCTCTATGGAACAGAAATTTGCCCTGTAATGAAATGATAACATAAATAAGAATACAAAATGAATTATTACGGTCACATGAGAGTCACAAAGATGACACATGACATCTCATGAATGTCTCACGGGGGTCTCATGGGCATCACATGGGCGTCACATGAATTTGCTTAACTTTGGTAATACTTCAAATTTAACATGGATTAAAAAGGAGCTTGTTTCTATTATACATGGATGTCACATATATGTCTCATGAGTGTCTTTGTTCTTTGTAATTCAAGCATTTCATGAAAATTTTAGTAAATTTCAACAATTTTCGAGAGAAAAATTCAAACGGCACGTCTCGGCTGCTCATGAACAGCGTCTGGTAACAAATTAGTAGTTTGACCTCATTGACATATGGCGGTTGCCATGTTGCATGTATGATCCAATTTGGTTGCAATCAGTCTTTGTAAAAAGAAATGTCATTTTTGGATGTTTATAGCTTATTTTACAATTTTCCCTCTGATGACCTTTGACCTCATTGACATATGAAGGTCACCATGTTGCATCTTTGTACCAAGATGGTCACTGTTGGACTTTGTATGAAAAATAAATGGAGAAAACCAAAAAGTGTATACGCATTAACACTGACGTTCTCCTATTTTGTCACACAGCGCTGTCTGCCATCGCATGTGGTGACCTACGTTGACCCAGCGTGGCCAGCGTTGAATTGCCATACTCTGCTGGAGGTAAGGCTGCGGCGGAAGTAAAGCTGCCGCACCGCATCGCACGGCAAATATCACCTAGTGAGAACGATCCTTAAGCACTCAATGATTTCTCATGGGTAACCCAAGAGTCCCATGCACGTGCATGGCAGCATATAATATTAGCAGTACCTGAATAGGAATTTCAACCAGAATGTTACAAATTTAATTTTTGCCTGAGACACTTTGACTTAATAAAAGTTATAACTGGTTTTGGGTGTATTCTAATCAGCCTCAAACATATCCTATAACCCATAAGTAATGACTGTAGCCTCAAGAATATGGCACGAATCTGTTTATCTAACACGTCTGCTTTGACTAGTAGGTCATCAAACTTGGGAAATGCCAAGTCTGCTGCATAAAATACTTTACCTTATCAAAAGTAATGACCGGTTTTGGGTGTATTCTAATGAGCGTCAAACATATCCTATAACCCATAAGTAACTCTGACTGTAGCCTCAAGAATATGGCACGAATCTGTTTATCTAACACGTCTGCTTTGACTAGTAGGTCATCAAGCTTGGGAAATGCCAAGTCTGCTACATGAAATACTTTACCTTATTAAAAGTGATGACTGGTTTTGGGTGTATTCTAATGAGCGTCAAACATATCCTATAACCCATAAGTAACTCTGACTGTAGCCTCAAGAATATGGCACGAATCTGTTTATCTAGCATGTCTGCTTTGACTAGTAGGTCATCAAGCTTGGGAAACGCCAAGTCTGCTGCCCTCAAGTCTGGTCTTAGCACCTGTGTAAGGGGAACAAAAAGTAGATTTTAAAATGGTAAGTTAAAACTATAGAGGCTACAAATTAATTAATTTAATTTTTATATCCAACTTAAAAATAGGGTTAAAAACATTGAATGGTAGTTAACCCCAAAAGGATGAAGTATACAAGGATAAAACAATCACAAGAAAGAAAAGGGCGAAATTTAGGGGGAAAACATGCCCTGCTGACCAGGGTTCCCGTTAGTGAGCGTCATTGCATCACAGAAAATTCTGACGCCTCTTTAAACTCAAGGCTTGTGTATTTTGCGTCCATTTGGACGCGCAAGTTCCCGAAACTCAAAAATAAAAGTTCGACAAAATAAATAATAAGCTTATTAGAAAAAAACTAATTGTCAGCTAAATCACTCTTAATTCATGAATAAGTGAACATTTATATTTGAGATTCACTGGAAATGGATTTAATTAATCAAATCTGTGCATTTTCTTACACTTATGCTCGCTAAAATGTGATATTTCAGGACTTTAAGGGTTAAATAACTAGTACAAAGTAACTAAAATTTGACAATTGAATTTATCCTAATTCGACCAATCATTGTTTAGTGCACAATTAAATCATGTTATTGGTCTTTTCTTCTTTTTCTTTTTTTTGGTTTGCAATACACAATTTAAACCAAATATGATTCAAATAAAATTAAATTGTTTTGCAGGCTTCTTCTCTTGCATCCTGTTTTGCAAGTATTTTCAAGTGAATGAGCTTCTCCATCCATATTCTCTCACCCATCCCTACACCCTTTTCACTTTTCTTCTCCTCTAAAGATGAATCTGCCAAAAACATAATCCGTCGTCACAAAAATATATTTTTTTAAGCTGGAATGGTTCCTTCTGATGGTATTCCAATAAACTGTGCACGCCAGTAATCATTTATACATTTCTGCACATGGGGGTTTCCCAACACCAGTTGATCTCAGTTGAAAATTCCCATAGCGTTACACTGCCGATAATGAGCTAGTTGATTTACTACAGAGATTTTACATTGGAATTCTGATTTCCTCGATAAAATCATGAAATGTAATGCTTTTAAATTATGAATCTTAATAGGAAACATGAATTTATTGGTATAAAATGTACAATGAACACATGGCTTAATACTTTGTTGACAACACAGTGATAACTTGCAAGCTTCCAGTGGGTCAAACACTTTTACGCTGCAGTGTATGACCACCCTCTAAATCAGATATGACTACATCAAGCTAACATATACCACCCTCTTTTCTCTCAAAGCCCCCCCCCCCCCCCCCCCCCCCCCGGCCCTTCCCCCTCACCCCACTCTTTTCCCTCTCTGCACCCCTCCATACTACCTACCGTTGTGAGTTCTTCTTGTATTCTATCAATCATGTGTTCAGGTGGCAAAAACAGATTTACACATTCTGGTATCAATATATAACCACCATCTAAATCAGTTATGGTTACATCAAGCTAAAATATAACACCCCTCTCTCTTTCTAAGCCCCCACCCTCACCCCACTCCATTCCCTCTCTCTGCACCCCTCCATATTACCTACCGTTGTGAGTTCTTCTTGTATTCTATCAATCATGTGTTCAGGTGGCAAAAACAGATTTACACATTCTGGTATCGATATATAACCACCATCTAAATCAGCTATGACTACATCAAGCTGGAAAACAAAGTATACACAGTACATTAATGTCACTCGATAGATTAATATGTTATGTTTGTTTTAGTTTTGTTTTTTTGTTTTTTAATAATTTCTCTTCTTGAAAAAAAAGTATATAAAAATCATAGATTTGTCAATTCTAAAACAGGATAAACAACATAATACTCTATAATGTATTGTATATGGGGTGTTCAAGAAAATCTGCATCTTCTTTTGACAAAGTTCAAGTTTCACTTTAACGCTACATATGACAACCAGGGTGTATGTTAAGGATTTTTTTGTGTGTAGCAAAACTGCTATTCAATTATTTTTTTGTATAGCAATTTACAAATTTTGCATAGCAGTTTTGTTTTACTTTTTTTAATTCCAATTTGCTGTTGATCCGTTAAATCTGTTTTCAGTTAGTACACCAATTTTACATACGTTTATGTAAGGTAAGGTGCAGGATTGATTAAAATAGTTCCAATTTTCAAGTAAAATGTTAGGTTTTTCAAATAATTATGTAATGTTAATGTAAGCTGTGAAATGTTTCAGCAATCAGCATAAATACAGCAGATGTTTTATGAAAATGCAAATGTCACTAATGAGTACTCACTTGCTTGCTTGCTTATGTAATTGTTAAAATAATAAAGAAAATGTTTAGCCACTCTTCGGCAGGATCTATTTCCTGTACCCATCGCAACGCTGTTGATAATTTTGTGCCGACGTTGGCCATTTTCGTATTCAGATGATCAGATCAGATGATTCAGATCCCTGAGAACTGTCAAACAGGCTGTTAAATCTTCAAGTGTGCCGCGGTACTGCCAGAAACTTTTAATTATTATTAAATCGATTTAGAAAAAAGGGGGGGGGGGGTGAGCTTTGGTACAATTTTAAACATTTGCGATTTCCGAGTAATTTGTTTTCTAGAATAGGAAGAAGACTGATGAAATAAAATATTTACAATATATATTTCAGATAATTTCACTAATTAGCTGTCCGCTGACCCGTTCAGAAGCAAACAATAATTAAAACCATTCATTATTTACTATACGATTACTCGCCCCTCTCTCTCACCCCTATATTGGAAAATGGTCAGGCCCGGGTCGAAAGTCAGGTCGAAGTTTACTGCATAATTAATTGCGTACATGTTCATCTAAGTTGTACATGTAATATTATGGGAATTCCCGTGTGTAAATGTATGATGTAATTTGTAAACATTCAGTCTGGAACGTGTCATGTGGCGACTGGCGAGTAAACTCGACGAATGAAGTGGAGTTTATCAATTTAAACGTATCCAAATACGGAATACTACGTGATTAAATCAATCGGAACTTCGGAAGGAAATGATACGTGTCCCGAGTCAAAATGATGTTGTGTAGCAAGTTTGCTATGCATGTACAAATGTGCGTCGCAGTTGTGCTTGATTGTGGCGCAAACTGCGATGCGATACCGGTTAAAATACACCCTGATGACAACCATGTTTATAGTATACATATAGTGTGGAAACATTATATTAAATCTTAAAAAGGGAAAATACGTTTTCTACTGGTTGTTTAAAGGGCCACAAAGAAGCTGGCTGTTAGTGTTACAACTTTGAAGTGTTGAAACACTTCACCAGTATGACTTATCGTCGCTGTTCTGTCAAATCGTCATATCTCCATCTGGCCTTCAGCATGTATAAAATAAGACTTTCTATGTATAACCTTTGGGCTTTGCTCTAACCATGTTCAAGGGCCAAAACACATCTATCTTTGAAGTACTGTTGCCCTGAACATGCATAAAGCAACAATTCCTATGCATATTTGTTATGCAGTTTTACTTTATACATGCTGAAGGGCCAGAAAGAAATACAAGGTTTTGAAAGAACAGCGACGTTATCATATTGCATTATTTCTTGTTACTTCACTCAACATAAATGATAGCCAGGCGAAAAAATTAATTGACCACCCAGGATTTGAACCTGTGACTTTTTGTCTGCTAATGAAACAGATGGGGAAGAATAGTCATTGGAACTTTAGGATTCATGCTCTTTCACTGCCGACTGCCAGAACTCGCTGCTTAGACAGAAGCTTCCTTCACACAGTCATTCCCTTATGGAACAGTCTTCCAGACGACGTTGTTGGCAACATCTCAGAGGCAGGAATCCAGGCTTTCAAGTGCAGCGTGCACAGACACCTTCTCTACAACTACTAACTTGGCACTTATACTCTTTCATGACACCCTTCATTCAAGTCCTTTCAACACCTGACTGTTACATTAGCATGGTGGTCATGGTTCAAATGTAGGTTAATGTTGGTTGGGGAGATGGTGGATTGTCCTGTAAAGCATGTAGCCAGCTGGGCTGGTGATACAGTCGCGCCCCAACAGGTGACAACAGGCAGCTCCTGGTAGATTTAGTTCCCAAGTTTGTAGTGTAGGTTCTCTTGATGCCCATGACCTCCAGATATTATAATTTCTTTTATTTATATTTTGGTGTTGTTTTCTATGTTTTGGCTTTTATCTTATTGTTATGTCACTTTCATTTGGCATTTTTTAACCCCTGCCCATTTGTGTTTCTTGTATTATGCATATTTTCTGAGTTGTAGTGAACCAATTGATTGGCCTTTCAGAGTTACCAGTTTGATTTTTAATCACCTTGGTAATGTCTGCTGGGCTATTGTTCACATTTGCTCTTTATATAAAACAAAAAAAAGGGGGGGGGAAGATAACTTACCAGTTCAGCCATTTCTGTTTTGAGCGATGAGTGAATGCCCATAATGAAAGGAGTTGGAGTAGCTAACACTTCAATAAGGTGAGCTGGGAGTACAGGAATATATACATAACTGAAAGAGAAACAATGAACTGGTTAACCTTGTGCTATACAAACATGTCTATGGTTCAAAATGTTGGAAACTAAAAAGAGTTTTTGTTTTATGATACAAAATAATAGTTGTCTTATTTTGATTTTCAGAAAATATTGATTGGAAATGTTTTGCAACTTTTGAAAACATTACTTAAAGGACTTCCATGCTCCCCAATATCTTCTTTCCACCCCCTGGAAATATTAAAACAAGGCCTTAAAAATAGATCTAGAATATGAACCTATTACTATCTGACCCTACATCACAGAAAGTTGCTGCCAATTCAAGATGACTCATTATTTAGTGTTACTAAAATGCATACAATATGTGACCTGCTCCCACAAAATGAGCGTAAAGTCGTGGCGAAGATGATGCTGAATTGAGCTAGGATAGCATGTTATTGATTTTTACCGTTTGTTGTAAGAATGGACAAAGCCCTTTTATTTATAGCGGGATTATAAAATAAATAGCCTGGCATAGCTGGTAATACTCTTAAAATTAATTATTATCATTATTTTTAGTGTTTTAAAAATAGATTTAGAATATGAACCTATTACTATCTGACCCTACATCACAGAGATTTGCTGCCAATTCAAGATGATTCATTATTTAGTGTTACTAAAATACATACAATATTGGTATTTTCATCCTCATTTGGGAGGACCCGGGTTCAAATGCCGGCCGTGGAAATGAATTTTTCATTTCCAGCTATGAGGGAAAAGGAATACCTCAATTCAAAAGTTGCTAAATTAGTACAACAAGCAGTACAACACCTGTGCGGTGTTCAAGCAGAGACCCTGATTCACATTGCTTAACCATCATTCTTCAATATATCATTTATCAACTTTTGCATTGAGATATTCCTCCATTCAATGTGTGCTCATTCAAGCATTACAACATCTGCGTAGTTATAGCCCCGTTCTAGTATTGCTGTGAACACATACATTATGTGTGCCAAAATCGTCTCGATGGAGTAACTAATTTCAAAATATCAGGCATAATTTAAAGGGGAACTTTTTTGTTGTTGAACTGTGTAGATTGTGTCATACAGGGTGGTCCAAAAAAAACTATACCCAACTTTGGAGGCCATTTTCTCCTAGATGATAACATATTTTAGTAATTTGGTTTGCATATTATTAAAGCATATATCGTTGAGCATTATTGGTGAAAATAGGGAAGATATTACATTAATATTTTTTGAGATATTGCTATTTTTAGCGAGTATGTGTAAAAATGGCTTTCCCACGGGAGCTGTCAATGCATCAACATGTTTGAATATGATATGACAATGACACACCTTTGTATTCATTGCACAGTTGACAATGACAAGCACACCTTATTAAACTAATCCTTAACTGCTTATAATGGGTCTTGGGTCATTACATTATTGTGTCATATCATATTGTCATAAAAGTGCATATCATGTTGATGCAAGTCACAACAAAAGATCCCGATAAATGTAAAAACAAATCAGAAAGAAATGGTTTCACACAGGCACTTGTTCTGCTCATTTTTGCACTTCACTTACACTACAAAACAACACTTCTTACAAAATAACATGTATTTTAAGTTTCGTGTGGCCAATTTTGATGATCTAAAATGTTTCAGAAAATTAAATGTATGGTGCACATAGCGGGTGAACGAGTTATGCAATATTTTGTTATTTTAATGGTAAAAACAAATATTGAATTTTGTGATTTTTGGGTTCAACATTTTCTGGATCACCCTGTAGTGCATTGAATGTATCCATCAATGTGGAAGTCTTACCATAGGACTATTAAATGACCATATAGCTATCTGAGCTTATTCAAATTGAGATCCCCCTCCCAATCCAAGATGGTTCATATTTCAGTGTTTCCATATCTAATTTTGATATATCCCTTGAAGTATCAATTTTTTTAAATAAAAACTCAGCCTACAATTATGTCACTGATATTTTATTACAAATGCTTAACTACTAATAAAAGGTAAAAACAGCTTAAAATATTGGTCAAAAAGGTCAAATAGGACTGAAGTAAAAGGCATTAGAGATTACACCTTCATCAAAAAGTCTGAAATGGTAAAAAAAAAGGTGTAAAAGCGTGTAAATTTGACAAAAAAATACCCCAAAACAGGCTGAAAATAGATAATATTGCAGACATCTTGACATCACAAAAAATAGTTCTGCAGTTTTAGCACTAAATGCTCATGCAAAAAAACAGGCCAAAATGTTTCAGTCTGCCACTACGAGGGCGAGTAATTATTGCCAACTTACCAATATTTAATGGGGAATATTAAGGCTTGTAGTGCATTGCATACATCCGTCAATGTGGAGGTATTTAACACTTTCCACGCGGCAGGCGTCTGCAGACGACATTCCAAAATGTCACAAAATGTTTCAAAAATTTCACAATTATTGAATTTCATTATCATATTTGAAATCACCATGAGAAATGCATTGAAATAAGTATAAACATGAATAGTATTGGTTCAGTAAACAGGCAAAAAGATGTCAGTCTGCCACTACGAGGGCGAGTAATTATTGCCAACTTACCAATATTTAATGGGGAATATTAAGGCTTGTAGTGCATTGCATGCATCCGTCAATCTGGAATAACTACTGGAGTGAAAAAGTATCTTGCAGTCTGTCACGGCCGCACTAAATAATGCAAGTGTATTATGGATGCCTGTGTGTGAAAAAAAAAAAAAAAAGGAATAGGATTACTACAATATTTTTTTAACACTTTCCATGCGACAGTCGTCTGCAGTCGTTCCAAAATTTCCAAAATTTCCAAATTATTGAATTGCATTGCCATATTTGGAATCACTGTGAGAATTGCATTAAAATAAGTACAAACATGCCTAGTATTGGTTCAGTAATTCTTGAGATAGACTTTAAAAGTTGGGAAATGTTTCTGAAAAAATCTGTTTGGAATATGGCAAAAATAATAGCTGCATGGAAAGTGTTAAGCAAGGGGTGGTTCAGACTGTATTCACACACTCTCAACCAGAAAGTTATTATATTAGTCGAGAAACGACTAATATACTGTATTCTACCTGTTTCTTCTTTCTTCTTCTTATATTAGTCGAGAAACGACTAATATACTGTATTCTACCTGTTTCTTCTTTCTTCTTCTTATATTAGTCGAGAAACGACTAATATACTGTATTCTACCTGTTTCTTCTTTCTTCTTCTTCTTTCTTCAGCCATGGGACCTATAGCTCTGTAACCATTGACCCGAATTTGACCATATTTGGTCATAAGAACCCTTATGTGCACCACTACTCAGGTTATAAAGCATAAGGGGTCAAAGGTCACACAGGGGTCACTAGGGGTCAAAACATGATTTTCACTTAAAACGCATTTGCAATTTAGTGAAATGACCTATGATCGTCAGAATTGGTCAACATATTCCTTTTGACCGTACGCATATATAAAAGAACGGTTTTTAAAATCAAAAAATATTTGGGGTCACTACGGGTCAAAATGTAAATTTTCAATCCTCGCACTAAAAATGCTATTTTTTCGAGAGGAAATGACCCATGATTATGAGAATTGGTCAAAAGATTCCTTGTATCCATGTACACATAGGGTCTTAAGCGATTAAAAGTGACATGTCATATGGGGTCACTAGAGGTCATTGACCTAAACAGGGGTAAAATGTAAGACATGCTCCGATTTTGACCGGTCATGTTTCATTTTGTAGGCATTGATGAAACAAGAAAAAGAGTCAATCATTATCTTGGGGTCAAAGGTCAACAAGGGGTCACTATAGGTCAAAATGTCAATTTTCACTCCAGTCACTCAAAATGCTATTTTTTCGAGAGGAAATGACCCATGATTATGAGAATTGGTCAAAAGATTCCTTGTATCCATGTACACATAGGGTCTTAAGCGATTAAAAGTGACATGTCATATGGGGTCACTAGAGGTCATTGACCTAAACAGGGGTAAAATGTAAGACATGCTCCGATTTTGACCGGTTATGTTTCATTTTGTAGGCATTGATAAGACAAGAAAAAGAGTCAATCCTTATCTTGGGGTCAAAGGTCAACAAGGGGTCACTATAGGTCAAAATGTCAATTTTCACTCCATTCACTCAAAATGCTACTTGTCTGAGAGGAAATGCTTGATGATTGGCAAAAATGGTCTCAAGGTTCCATTCAAATAAGAGCATACTGTCATCAGCAGGTCAAAGGTCAACACGCCCTCGACTAATATCCGTGATCTATGATCACAATTATCTCTAGTTTCTTCTTTCTTCTTCTTTCTTCAGCCATGGGACCTATAGCTCCGTAACCATTAACCCGAATTTGACCATATTTGGTCATAAGAACCCTTATGTGCACCACTACTCAGGTTGTAAAGCATAAGGGGTCAAAGGTCACACAGGGGTCACTAGGGGTCAAAACGTGATTTTCACTAAAAACGCATTTGCAATTTAGTGAAATGACCTATGATCGTCAGAATTGGTCAACATATTCCTTTTGACCGTACGCATATATAAAAGAACAGTTTTTAAAATCAAAAAATATTTGGGGTAACTAGGGGTCAAAATGAAAATTTTCAATCCTCGCACTAAAAATGCTATTTTTTCGAGAGGAAATGACCCATGATTATGAGAATTGGTCAAAAGATTCCTTGTATCCATGTACACATAGGGTCTTAAGCGATTAAAAGTGACATGTCATATGGGGTCACTAGAGGTCATTGACTTAAACAGGGGTAAAATGTAAGACATGCTCCGATATTGACCGGTCATATCTCATTTTGTAGGTATTGATGAGACAAGAACAAAAGTCAATCATATTGTTAAGGTCAAAGGTCAAGAAAAGGTCACTAGGGGTCCAAATGTAAATTTTCAATCCTCGCACTAAAAATGCTATTTTTTCGAGAGAAAATGACCCATGATTATGAGAATTGGTCAAAAGATTCCTTGTATCCATGTACACATAGGGTCTTAAGCGATTAAAAGTGACATGTCATATGGGGTCACTAGAGGTCATTGACCTAAACAGGGGTAAAATGTAAGACATGCTCTGATTTTGACCGGTCATGTTTCATTTTGTAGGCATTGATGAGACAAGAAAAAGAGTCAATCATTATCCTGGGGTCAAAGGTCAACAAGGCACTAAAGGTCAAAATGTCAATTTTCACTCCAGTCACTCAAAATGCTATTTTTTCGAGAGGAAATGACCCATGATTATGAGAATTGGTCAAAAGATTCCTTGTATCCATGTACACGTAGGGTCTTAAGCGATTAAAAGTGACATGTCATATGGGGTCACTAGAGGTCATTGACATAAACAGGGGTAAAATGTAAGACATGCTCCGATTTTGACCGGTCATGTTTCATTTTGTAGGCATTGATGAGACAAGAAAAAAGTCAATCATTATCTTGGGGTCAAAGGTCAACAAGGGGTCACTATAGGTCAAAATGTCAATTTTCACTCCATTCACTCAAAATGCTACTTGTCTGAGAGGAAATGCTTGATGATTGGCAAAAATGGTCTCAAGGTTCCATTCAAATAAGAGCATACTGTCATCAGCAGGTCAAAGGTCAACACGCCCTCGACTAATATCCGTGATCTATGATCACAATTATCTCTAGTTAAACTTGTTTTATGTTTGGAGTCTATAAAGTGTACTGCCAGAGCTGTAAGAGGAGCGCAAGAACAATGGGTTTCTAAATTAATCATTAAGACATGATCAATACTAAGGCTGTGAATGCACGGGTAGTTCGTACCCAGGTACCCGGAAATATACACCAATTTTTTTTTTATTTTTTTTTTTTAAATACAAATTTGTCCCCAAAATGTCACATAATGGGGTCAATATAGAGGTCATTTGGGGGACAAATTTGTACTAAAAAAAAGAATTAAACAAAAAAAATACTTTTATTTTACATTTCGGGTATTCGGGTACCCAATTTGGTACCCGGGTATAAGTCACAGTGTTAATCAATACCAGTATACATGCTGCTATTCACTTGATCAAAGTTTATCAACACTTAAAACTTGGCATTTTAAAAAAAAAGGACTAGTTTTTCCCCCTTGGGAAGTAAAGAAGGATACCAAATCATTTCAAATACAAATCAAATTCATTATAACATTTTACATTTTATTTCTTAGATATTTACCTATTTGTTGCATGAGCATAGCCACAGTACTTCTGCTAAATGGCAGTGAGTCACTAAGTGGAGGCTGTAAGGATTGTCTGTCCCCGGCGCCTATAGAAAACCTCACCTAGATAAAATACAATGCAATGAGTAAATAGAAATGTTTGTCCAATCTTCGCTGTTCCTTCAAAACTTTTTCCGGCCCGTCAGCATGTGTAACGAAAAACTATCAAACGGATATGCATAGGAAATGTTGCTTTATACATGTTCAGGGGCAAGGTACTTACAAGTTTCATACATGTTTTTGGCCCTTGAACATGTTTAGAGGAGAATGCACAAATGTTATACTTGTACAGGCTGTATCAAAATGATTTGTACTCTGATATGTTCCATTTTCAAAAAAGCATTAAAAATATAAAATCTCTGATAAATACAATATTTTTGATTTTAATAAATAGGGAATTATGTCAACTTATTGATCTGATAATCTGAAGATAATTGGCTGTTGTTTCTGACCGCTATTGTCATTCAAATGAAGATCGACGTAATCATGGTTTTACTCGCAGCAACGCAAATTTAATAGGTTCACTGCACAAACTCTTTATAAGTAGTGAATATATGAGTGCAGTCAGGAGGAACTTTGAATTGTGCGCTTCAGATCTAACGTTTCGATGAAAATGATAAAAACACCAATATTCCTTTAAAAGCTTGTACATTCTGAAAAAAATGTTCGATTGTCGTAAATCAAAATTCTTAGAAAAGATGAAACTTCAATAATTTTGCATATAGAAGCAAAATGGTCTAAATGGTTCGTAACATATCAAAAAAAAATCTGAAAAACTGATCAGACCACGGTACAAATCTTTTTGATACAGCCTGTAGGAAGTATTACTTTGTACATGCTGAAGGGCCGGATGGACATGGTTTTGACATAACAGCAACAATTTCAACCGTTCATAAAAATTGCTAAATTGTTACATTGAAATGCATAGTATAAAACTTTTATACACTTTTTAGATTGTTCAATTTCAACCGTTCATTAAAATTGCTAAATTGTTACATTGAAGTGCATAGTATAAAACTTTTATACACTTTTTAGATTGTTCAATTTCAACCGTTCATTAAAATTGCTAAATTGTTACATTGAAGTGCATAGTATAAAACTTCTATACACTTTTTAGATTGTTCAATTTCAACCGTTCATTAAAATTGCTAAATTGTTACATTGAAGTGCATAGTATAAAACTTCTATACACTTTTTAGATTGTACAATTTCAACCGTTCATTAAAATTGCTAAATTGTTACATTGAAGTACATAGTATAAAACTTCTATACACTTTTTAGATTGTTCAATTTCAACCGTTCATTAAAATTGCTAAATTGTTACATTGAAATGCATAGTATAAAACTTCTATACACTTTTTAGATTGTACAATTTCAACCGTTCATTAAAATTGCTAAATTGTTACATTGAAGTGCATAGTATAAAACCTCTATACACTTTTTAGATTGTTCAATTTCAACCGTTCATTAAAATTGCTAAATTGTTACATTGAAGTGCATAGTATAAAACTTCTATACACTTTTTAGATTGTTCAATTTCAACCGTTCATTAAAATTGCTAAATTGTTACATTGAAGTGCATAGTATAAAACTTCTATACACTTTTTAGATTGTACAATTTCAACCGTTCATTAAAATTGCTAAATTGTTACATTGAAGTGCATAGTATAAAACTTCTATACACTTTTTAGATTGTACAATTTCAACCGTTCATTAAAATTGCTAAATTGTTACATTGAAGTACATAGTATAAAACTTCTATACACTTTTTAGATTGTTCAATTTCAACCGTTCATTAAAATTGCTAAATTGTTACATTGAAATGCATAGTATAAAACTTCTATACACTTTTTAGATTGTACAATTTCAACCGTTCATTAAAATTGCTAAATTGTTACATTGAAGTGCATAGTATAAAACCTCTATACACTTTTTAGATTGTTCAATTTCAACCGTTCATTAAAATTGCTAAATTGTTACATTGAAGTGCATAGTATAAAACTTCTATACACTTTTTAGATTGTTCAATTTCAACCGTTCATTAAAATTGCTAAATTGTTACATTGAAGTGCATAGTATAAAACTTCTATACACTTTTTAGATTGTACAATTTCAACCGTTCATAAAAATTAATAAATTGTTACATTGAAGTGCATAGTATAAAACTTCTATACACTTTTTAGATTGTACAATTTCAACCGTTCATTAAAATTGCTAAATTGTTACATTGAAATGCATAGTATAAAACTTCTATACACTTTTTAGATTGTTCAATTTCAACCGTTCATAAAAATTGATAAATTGTTACATTGAAGTGCATAGTATAAAACTTCTATACACTTTTTAGATTGTACAATTTCAACCGTTCATTAAAATTGCTAAATTGTTACATTGAAGTGCATAGTATAAAACTTCTATACCCTTTTTAGATTGTACAATTTCAACCGTTCATTAAAATTGGTAAATTGTTACATTGAAGTGCATAGTATAAAACTTCTATACACTTTTTAGATTGTACAATTTCAACCGTTCATTAAAATTGATAAATTGTTACATTGAAATGCATAGTATAAAACTTCTATACACTTTTTAGATTGTTCAATTTCAACCGTTCATTAAAATTGCTAAATTGTTACATTGAAATGCATAGTATAAAACTTCTATACACTTTTTAGATTGTACAATTTCAACCGTTCATTAAAATTGCTAAATTGTTACATTGAAGTGCATAGTATAAAACTGCTATACACTTTTTAGATTGTATAGCAAATTCTGTAAAGTGTGGAGCATTTAGCGACGCGACACTGGGTAAATCGTACCCTGATTATACGTGGTGGTTTTAAGACAACTATCTCAACAGGGATATCTATGTATAGAATTATACTGTTGTAAAATAGGTCACCAGCACTCGTATATTTGTCAACAGGTAGAATCTTGTTAAAAAAATTATGGATGAATCCCCTTTTTTTTATATTGCTTGGAGAGAGCACTGTTTATGCTCCAGAAGAGAGTCATATATCTTCACAATTTCAGCGCTATTGTCCTTCTTGAAGTCGATGACCTGATTTTCCAGGGAAGTAGATTTCCCTGTTTGCAGAAAAACCCATACAATCTAGAAGTTGAGAGTTCACTGTGTAGTACATTCCATTAAGGCATATTGGTATGATTTTGTTTAGGTCAGGCAATCTGCAATACATTATCCATGGGTTCTTTTGGCTTAACCTACATTATATTGGGTCCTGTCAGTCTGGTGCCACTATACATCCACTTGTCATTGCCAAGATTGAAGCCTCTATAGTGTACTAGCGCCCCCATTTTATGAGTCACATCGCGCATCTCAATGTCCCTTATAAAGACATACTTCTCAGTGTCCCTTATAAGGACTTGCGTGCTGTCAATCATAGCCTTGTCAAGATACCGCCCTCAATTCAAGAGACATATCACACATACTTACGCCCATATGTCCATATATAGGAAGCTTCAGTTTAGCAATTTGAATTTCCTCTCTCATTATATACTCTCCCTGGACCTGTGTTGCAAAGCAAGTAGTCATGAGTGTTGGATGATTGGGGACTACCTCCTTCGTGATCAGCGACTGTGCGTTAGGAGGTAGTCCGCAATCCACGGAGGTAGGTAAGTAGTCCCCGGTTGAGAGGTAGTCCCCAATTGGTAATTCTAATAATCACAAGACAAGTAGCTGACACAAGGGAAAGTATACTACACACAGTCTATGTATACTGTGTAGAATTCCAACTATTATCACTTTACCTGTGGTCCACCTGCTGGAGGTACTTGTATATGTGCTAGGATATTGCCTACTACTGTCTCAATGGGGACATCTATAGAGTCTATGTATACTGTGTAGATTAAACCAAGGCAATTCTGAAAGCAGAACAAAAGTATGAAATCATATTATAAGGCAACATTTTAAATAAATATTATTGTTGTGTTGCCTCAAGTGCCAAAAAAGAGATTCTCTTGGCTCATTTCCTTTACAAAAATGTATACTTTCATATATATCACAATAACCCTAACTCTACTACACCACACGGCAAATGTGCGGAAAAAATGTTTTTATAACCCGGCGTGCAGGTTTTTTGGGCTATAAAACGGACCCAGGCTATATAACGAGGCGAATATACTCGCAGAGTGTCGACTGACAGCCGTGATGTAGTGGCTAGGATCTGGACCCTGAAACTGGAGGTCTGTGGTTCAAATCCCAGGGGGGGGTCGGGGTGACCTTTCTGGTGAATTTTGGGGAACGGAAAAGAAATCTGTTGCCGTGTGGTGATCTCGAGTTAGGGATAGATATTGATGAACATTTGTGATATCCTGGTTTTAAGAAAACCATGCATGTTAAGACAAAACATCTTTGGCCTTCATTTGAGGTTAAAAAAACTGCAACCTTATGAGTATACCTAACACCCACGGAAGGTTTCCAGAAATAAGGCTAACAGGAAAAGTGATTAGTAATTTACATGATACGCAGGGTTGTAGCTACGCCAGGCGGCGCCGGGGCTAGGCCGCCTGGCACCCGCCTGGCAAAAAAATAAAAAAATAAATAAAAATAAAAACTATTTGTGGATAAAATCATTAAACTGCCTCATAAAACAAGAAATGATGTGGCAGGAACCCTCAAAGTGCATTAAAAAAAAGCCTAAAAAACATCCCGGCCCCTGAGCCGCGAGAGTTATGTAACCAAATAGCAAAATATTGAGCCCGTCCGGTCGCTTCGCTCCCTCCGTTCGCCATTTTGCCACCTGGCACAAAAGTTGGCCTAGCTACAACCCTGATGATACGTGATACATTTGGCAATCAGAACACACGACTATGGGCTAATCTTACTTATATTGGAAAGAATAATTCAATTAGTTAGTCATTGCACGTAAGTAATACTCCCTATATTTTAATCTGATCATTAATTAACTAGATTGAGCAGAACGAACAAACACAAGTTTTAAAAAAAAAAGGTTATGAAAATAAAACAGTTATAAAAATGGGTTATAAAAAATTAAAAGATTTATTTTTGATTGAAAGACAATGTTCATATAAATTTAATTTTGTAGGGTGCCAAATAGGGGGAATTATAGGTTTAGGGATTATTACAATTTTGTGAAGTAGAGAAGAGACTCTTTGCAATAAGCATAAGTATGGAGTCACTTTTGTTGCATAGCCCTACGTGATGAGCCAAATTGTTTTTGGTTTTTTAATTGTCCAAACAAATAATTGAAAAATAATTGGTTCCGAAGGGGGGGGGGGGGGGGGGGGGGGAGGGGCCAAAACATGATATAAAAAAAGAATTTCCGCATTTAGCATAGATATTTTTTCTTAAAACAAACCATACATTCTTAAAACAAACCTCGCATATAGCATAGCTATTTGTTCTTAAACCTAACCACGCATATAGCATAGCTATTTTTTCTTAAAACAAACCACGCATATAGCATAGCTATTTTTTCTTAAAACAAACCACGCATATAGCATAGCTATTTTTTCTTAAAACAAACCACGCATTATAGCATAGCTATTTTTTCTTAAAACAAACCATGCATATAGCATAGCTATTTTCCAAAATGTATACATGTGAGACACAATTTTTTTCTTCTTCCTTTATACCTGAAATTCCAAATCTGACAAATTAAAGATTTCATATTTGCCAAAATCACTACATGCTGTTTACTGCATACTTTTCACTATCAAAAGAAAGTGTCAAATGCTGAACGGTGTATTGTCAAAACTATTTAAAAACGTAATGCTCGAATCATACTAGCCGGTCGCTGGTCGCAACAGGTCGCGTAATACTCGCTAGCTCAAAAGTATCTCGGTGCGACCAAAGGTCGCATCGAGCTACTAAATCGCCGGTAGTCGCAGGTATCTGGACCACGCAGACGATATCAAACCTGGATAATTGCTGCTGATTGGTTATGCTAATTTCGAGGCTAAATAACCACCCCCATTGGTTGAAAAAGTATGGTATTCATTACGTCATGAGTGACCGATCTTTCAAGTTGAAATGAAGTCAACTGGTCGCGACTGGTCGA
Source organism: Ophiura sarsii (assembly GCA_035610835.1). Lineage (NCBI taxonomy): Eukaryota > Metazoa > Echinodermata > Ophiuroidea > Amphilepidida > Ophiuridae > Ophiura > Ophiura sarsii. The sequence continues at coordinate 14,711,464 of CM069459.1, read as the reverse complement.
TTCCAGTCAAGTGATCTCTTGATCGATGTGTCAGGGGTTTTTATATTACGTAAAACTTGTCAAAGGAGCGATTAAATCGCAAAGCGACCTTAGTATGTTTTCAGCATTAGACAAAATTCCAAAACTGTCATGGAAGCGATAACAGTTTGGCACACGGTATAAGCTGCTATGAATAAAACGACACCAGGATTCCAAAGAAACCCCAAATGGAAGTGATAACATGGCTATTATAGCATAGGGAAATAACACTCTCCAACTGCAACTCCTAAAGTGAGATCCCTAATATCTTAAGTTTGTCTGAGAGACAAGCTAGACAAGCAGGCCTAAGGTAACTTACAGGTGTGTCAAATTTTTTATTTAACCCATTTAGTTTTCAATTTGGTGTTTGGTTCAGACTAAATACATACTTTTTAAACAAAAAACAAAATCATAATAAAATTCTTTTTAAAAATGAAAACTGGTTAGATTAACTGAATTTAGAGCATATAACGTGCGTCTTCAGAAAGGATATTCCCAACATTTGATTTGATTCCTGTGTTAGTTTTTTAACTTCAAACTTTATACACATTTTTGAGAAATTCTATGGAACCTAGTGCCAGGAACACTGATACATTTAAGGAGCCTGCTACTCCAGCTTTGTCAAGTGATCAAGCATTTGCAATTACATCATTTTTTGGCACCGATACTCTGACAGTTCAAAATCAACCACAAAAACATTGGCACCAGTCTGATCACAAGTAGTGCATGTGACATCAGAACTAATTATGTAGAATGAGAGGTTTAACTCTCCAGGCGTGATTTTGTGAATTAAACTACCAGGGGAGGAAAAACTTGTCAAATTTAAAGGGAAAATCAGTCTCCACATGAGGATTGAATCCGGGCCACATGCATGCAAGTCTGAAGCTCTACCGACTAAGCTATATGGGTCAGGTTAAACAAACTTGAGTTTTTTTCACATGTTGAACGTCTGGTGGAGCGTGGTACAAGATTGACCGGGCGGTCGCGCGGTACAAGATTGTAACAGTGTTGGGTTTTGTAGTGTCTAGGAGGGTAAGGGTTAATGTACAATTAAACAGAATGCAGGTTGATATTGGTTCTATTAAAACCTTGTATCTCCATCCGGCCCTTCAGCATGTATAAAGTAACACTTTTTATGTATAACCTTTAGGCTGTCTGCTCCAAACATGTTCAAGGGCCAAAAATACAACTATCAAAACCTTGTAAGTGCTCTTGCCCCTGAACCTGTATAAAAACAACACTTCCTACGCATAACCGTTGGGCAGTTTATACTTTATACATGCTGAAGGGCCGGAAAAACATAAGTTTTGACAGAACCGCGACGAAATGTGTTCCACTACTCACCCGTAAAGTATCAAAGTAATCAAGCCTTGAGACCAAGACTAGACTCTTTGGGGCAAACATGAGTGTATGATGCACTAATGATTCTTCCTCATCTCCCTCTAGATCGTCTGGTTTCATTGGGCCTAAATATTATGCCCTTCAGTGTGTATAAAGTAATACTTCCTATGTATAACCTTTGGGCTGTCTGCTCCAAACATGTTCAAGGGCCAAAAATACAACTATCAAAACCTTGTTAGTGCTCTTGCCCCTGAACCTGTTTAAAACAACATCCTACGCATAACCGTTGGGCAGTTTTACTTTATACATGCTGAAGGGCTGGAAAAACAGAAGTTTTAACAGAACCGTGAAGAAATGTTTCACTACTCACCCGTAAAGTATCAAAGTAATCAAGCCTTGAGACCAAGACTAGACTCTTTGGGGCAAACATGAGTGTATGATGCACCAATGATTCTTCCTCATCTCCCTCTAAATCGTCTGGTTTCATAGGGGTCATGTTGGTGGCCTCGAAAAACGTCAGTACTGCGCAGTAGTGACGATCTGCCTCTATGTCGGTGAGTACCGACACATGAAATGTTGGTGGATGCGGCTTGGAGGTTAGCTTCCATCCTCCTGGTTGACAAAACTAGATCAGAGAGAAAACATGGACAGAGTTAACAGATGTCTACACAAGGCATTAGCCAGAAGGGCGCCCAGGCGTCATTTGAACACCCTATCACGAAAATTGATTCCCTAAAAAAATGCTATAGCTGTCCAATGGACGCCCCAATTTTTACAATTTCGTTTTTTACGTCTTTGAATATTTGTTCACAATTTGAACCCCAGAGGTTGGTATATATACTATTTAATGTCAAAAAACACTATTTTTGCGCAATATTTTAAATTTGGACCAATTTTTATTTATTATAATTCGGAGCTCACAGCTTCCGATGCGGTCAATTTACACAGGAACGTGGACCCTCCACTTTATTTTGGTCCCACTTTGGACACCTAACTTTCAAATCCTGGCGTAGGCTCTTTAACAGTCTACATCTAGGTCTGTATGCACGGAACAATTAAGAACAGTTTCTAACTTTAAAACTGGTTTTAATTACATGATAGTTCTAAGGGACCTTGTTCATAATCAATTAGTGTTGTTCCAGATCACGGTAAGGGCAAAGTTTGTATTTAACTACAATGTTAGAAAAAAGTGTTCGAACACTTTGAAGGTGTAATGTAAAGTGTTCCCCCTTCCCCCTGATCAATGTTGAATCCCACAATTTGCCCACCATCAGCACAGGGCCTCGCAACATTGATCGGTGGGGAAGGGGAGGGATATGAGTAAGGGATACTTCAGGCTACCGGAAACAAGATTCAATTTTCATGTGACTTAAATAGCATGCCTGTTATGGTTCAATAAGCATGGCAATTAGGGTCAGTGTTCGAACACCTTTTTTCTATGATTGTAGTTTAATATTAGATAGAAGCAGTTTAACCTGTGCTTGTTTGAATACAAGAGAGACAGAAATTTGATTTAAAGAGTGCCTTATAAAGAACTAGACCAGGTAAGGTGTAAATTGAGACCTGATTGAACTTGCTTTTTGCATGAAGACCATAGCTACTAAATCTTTGACACATTTAATTAGGAATTTAGATAGACAGTAACATATTGATCAATTAAATCAACTCAAATTCATACATCGTTTCGGTCATATCACTTTTATTAGTCAAGGTTCAGTTGACTTTATTTTCCCACGACAATTGTCATTCTTGGTCTTGAAAGGCTCAAATAAGTTACTTAAAGAATGAATGCCATTGTCACAGTTGATGATGTTTTGCCCCTGTTGGTTTTACATGTTGATTCTCAGATCTATCTTTTCTGAATGCTATAGATGAGGTGACCTATGATGTCATGTATTTACAAATGGGACACCCTCTGTTGTTTCCCTCCAGGCAGAATATACAGTAAAGTTAATGAAGACAACATGAAATTTCTTCTAATGAATTGTAAAACTCATTTAGTTTTAGTTTTTTTTGGTGAAATGCGATAGCTATAGCATTCCTATGCAAGTTTAAAGACAGTTTTGATAACAATTTGCTGTGACACCACAATCTAGTTAGAAAACCTGATCTGGCCTATGTAAACTTTAGGAACTCTTGCCCGGTGTGTTTTGTCTCAAACCAACAGAGGGCATCCTAAATGTCAACAAATGTCACCTCATCTATAGTTTGATCAGTTCCGGATTGGCAAGAGCCTCCTTACAGCAGCGAATGAATACAGAAGGACGCGGGCACGCATAAAGGCAACAAGCGTACTGTGCATCATATGCGTGAAGCGTGCTTGTGACCAAAACCACATGTGTGTGATCATAGTTGCGCGCGTGCGCTTGGATTACTTTTGCGAGCAGAGAGATAAAAATCAAATATTTCTTGCCAATTTTGAACTGATTAAACTATAATGTCTTTGCCTGAAATGTTTTACTCACCAATTCTATTCCTGCTATAAATGGTACGTCTTCCCAGTCTTTCTCTGGAAATCTCTGTAAGATCTTGCCGCTTCCTCCATGCCCAGAATCTGAGAAATATAGACAAATATACACGATAAATTTAATAAAGATCATAATTTAGACTAAATACATGATATCCATGATACAAGTTTTGCTTATAGATGTAATGTATATCCAGCGATCTATAAACTGTGTCACCATAAATTGGGAGGTAAAGTCAGCATGTATTTAGGCCAACAAAAAAAAGAAGGTTTGTCTCAGATGACATGAGAGACTGAAAATCTAATGCGGTCTGCGTATTTTTTTATTTTTTTTCATTTTTTTCAATTAAGACCTGATCGTTTTTTGTTTGGTCAAAAAGTTGGATTTTGCAAGATTTTTTTGAGAAAATTGAAAGAAGAAAAAAAATTGAAAAAAAAATTGAAAAAAAAAATTGAAAAAAAAAGAAAAAATTGAAGAAAAAAAAACCCTTTAAAAAAAGCTAACGCTGGCGGTTTCGGGAATGCGCGCGGGTCATCTGAGACAAACCTTTTTTGTTGTTGGCCTTATTGCATCATAATATTTAACTGGCGAAGTGTTACATGTAATGCGATTATCACTATGTCAACTGGATCACGCTTAAGAGTCCTGAAATCTGATTGAAATGATCACATACAGTCTATGGTGTGAACTATCACACCAAATAGTGTGTGATCTCGTTACTTTGGGAGTAATATTACCAATTCGCTGGCAAATTGGTATGTGTTGTAACTGTGTAACTCCATTCCAATTGCATTTGCTCACTAAGATCATAATGAATTGTGATCCTGGAGCTGAAATGCTGTGCATTTGACTAGATTATTATGCCACACCTATACCGTAGAAAGTGGAAATGTTTGCACTACATTCGCGCTCAAAATGAGCTACTGCGAAAATAATAACACACAAATATATTTCTTTTTGTATAAGTCTATGTGAGGAAGCTACAAATTGCCAATATAAAAATGCACAAAACAGTTATAATTCGGCAAAGCGTGACCAAAATTACTACTTTTACAGTACTGTAAACATGAAAATGTTTGCGCTACATGATTTTCGCGCTCCAAGCAGCCACCGCGAAAATAAAAACACTTGAACATATTTATTTTGTGTATAAGTCTATGTAATAAACTTTCAAATCACGAATTTAAAAACAAGCGAAATGGCTGAAAATCGGCAAAGCGCAAAAATTTAATTGCACAAAAATGACCACTTTTACAGAAGGTCACATTTCACAACAATATAGAGAGCAAAAGGGTGGGATTTGCACACCATTTCTCTCAATTCAAAACACAGAACAAGAAGCCCAAAAATAACAGACAAAACCTTACATACACATCAAAGGTTTCCAGCAAGATACCATTATTTTATCATACTGATATTATCCAAGACAAAACTAGTAGTTTGGCAGTGTTTTTAAAATCAGCCATTTTGTTAACCCCCTGAGAACCTCCGGCCGATTGGTTAAAAAGATGGATACATCATTTATTGCACCAATGAGAGACAGTGTTAGAATAATTGTATCACTGATAAAGATGGGACAGTCAGTCGTTAGCGCGATCACTAATGAGAGATATGAGCTCTTTCTGTTATGAGGATCCCGTAGATTCTCGTAGTTCATTCTGTTACATTAGATGCTCGATCATTCGGAGATTCGAAATATTTAGGTGTGCTGACGTTAGTGAATGATGATCGAAATGATAGAACCCAGAACGCTTGACTTAATAGTTGTCTACCTCTAGCCCATCTTACTGTATATGGGGCAAAGGTGCCAACAGTTTTGACAGGTTTAGACAATATTAATTTAATTGTTAGCTTTCAGTGTATGTGTTATTTTTATTTCAAATAAAATATGAGTCCCCAAATTCCCCCAAATAACTCATTTTTGGTCGAATAAATCGATAGTTCACCACTGGCTCATTATCTATTGAACACGACGGTCGTTTCAATGAGTAGTCATGGCCGAGCGGTAAAGGCTATAGACTATAAATCTATTGGATTCTCCCCGCGCCGGTTCGAATCCTGCCTCACGAAATTTTGTTACAATAAGCGATTTGGTCTGTGTATTGGAACATGGCGTATATTTTTACTCCGCAAATTTTCATTCATGGATGTAATCGTCTACCTCCAGAGTATCTTACTGCATTATTTCCAAGATGTTTCACATTTTAATGTCGGGAACCTTATAACCTTTGACGAGTTTACATTTTACAAATGTGTTATTTTTTCTTTGGGAGAAATTTGCTATCAAACACGATGATAATATGTGGTAATTGTGCCGGTTTATCGAAAGGCAGGAAATACTGTTATTATATAAGAAATATATTGTTATATCCATTATCCTTTTTATTACCTGGAGTTCATGGGTTTTCTAAACCACAGTTCAAATGTTAGCCCATTAGACAATACCATGACGAAATGAAAAGGGTTTAAAATAAGCCACTCCTAAACTAATTAGTATGCACAACCAACCGGAGTGCGTGTCTTCCGCAAGAAATCGTGCATATTTCATTTCACAGTGAACGCTTTTTGTGTGTGCTAACGACTGACTGGGAGTGAAACATTATACAAGCTGCATTTTAATTGGCTATTCAAATGAGTATGTCTTGTAATAAACCAATCAGAACCACTGTAATATAGACAGGTAGACCCCAGAGGGTTAAGTTTAATCAACATCAAGGTATCCTCCTCAAATCCATTTGCTCACAATCATCTTAACATAACTAGGGTCGCCAATTGGGGGGATGGGATGAGGGGGACAGGCCTGTGATCAGGGGTTGGGCATAACCAACTTATTTTTATCGTACATAGAGGGGGCACCAGGGGGAGCAGGCCTTCTGGCAGGAGAGGGGGGATGTACGGATGTACCCCACTCCCCCCCCCCCCCCCCAACCCTCTAGTTACGTCCCTGATCTATAGGGATACTACCGGGTTTGTTTCAAATGTATGAGCAAATAGTCCTATATGATTCCACACCACCAAATAAAGTATAAAGTGTGATAGCGCCCAACACTAGCCAGTGTTTTTAATTCAAGATTGACCCCACCTTCAGCCATTAATTTAAATGTACAGAAAAGGTATAAAGTGCCCTTAATGTGAAAGAAATTTGTATTATTTGTGATTTGTAGACTATACACTTAATATTTATCAAAATAACCCTGGTGTATTCTGTAATAGTAAGATTTGACACAACTTATCTCTTTGCACTTCTTCTAGGACAGATGCACTGAATTATAGCTAGTAGAGAGGTATTTTGAGAGTGGACTAGTATTCGACGTCCTGTTGCAGGGGTAAATGCTGGTCAAACCCCCCCCCCCCCCCCCAATAAAAAATGTTGTTTTATTATAGAAGACATCAGTATCTTCAAAGAAAACAATGATTTGAACAAACCAGTCGCTCGATAGCTGAAAAAAATCAAACTTTAATTTGATCTCTTAAGCACGTAAAGTATAGGGGGATTAATTGATTAATTGGTGATGTGACGCCATATGGACTACCTTCCTATTATCTGCCTATAATGATTAATTAGGTGGCTCGGAAATTACATGTAAGATTCAGAGATTCCTATCAATATTAATTAATATGAATATGTTCTGTCTGTTTCACCATTGATAATCAATGCAATTGAAATTAAGCAGGTATCATAAAAAATATAGGGCTACTCCCCACAAATAAAATCTAATCGCTGACATTTTTACTAATGGTGTTTTTGTATGAAGCAGAATCAGTGATATAGTTTCAGTCAAATTTGGCAATAATCTACCTTCCAAATTTTATGGAAAGAAGTGTGTCTGTAACTCCTATACATTCTACATGTTTCATTTTTGATGTTACAGTAATATCAATATAGTGAGTGTGATAATGCTGTGGGCATAATTCCACCAATGTGTGCGTATGTGAGTGCTTGCGTATGCGTAAACCCAGAAGTGCGTATTGGATGCTTTCAAAATATGACCCCCGCATTCTGATTGGTCAATCATGAAATCGTCACACGCATACATGCATAGTTGTTCACGCATCAGGACGCGGCTCCGTGAACAACAACAAAACGTGCTTGTGTGAAATAGCTTGAATTTCGTCCATAGCATTAGACCCTCATATTTGAGATTTTAGGGTCAGTCGCTGATGAGAGCTACACACTATCTTTTTAATTTTGGCCTTATGACAGTGACTAAAGTGTCTTCATTCTTTGCATGCAGAGCAAACCTGATGAGCTCTATGCTACATTGACACATACATGGTGAGGATATTTAAACAAACAAAATTAAGTCGAAATTTGTAACAATGAATCGTCTGTTTTTGTAAATTTATACAACTAATCTTCCAGAATTAGGAATGGGTTTCTAGTCTAAGCTTAATTTTCAATTGATAATATGGTAATTTTCATAGTTAACCTAATGATAACACTCAGAGAAGCATACACAAAAGATACATGTAGCCATGTTCAGATTTTATTCATATTACATGTACATTGTACTACATTATGTGGGCGTTCCATAAAAAGCATAACAATATCGCAGGGGAATGCACTGTTGTCTGGTATACATATATTACGGGTTACCATTTTTGTATTTGCCATAATATTTGTAAAATGGTATTAATTTTAATTTTTCTGAGGGCTGATGGCGTGTGCGTGAAGCACCCTTTCCACCCAGATTTGAACCAATGAACTCGGGATGAATTGTTGCAGGCAGTATTCAAGTGATTTTGATGATAACCTTTTTTTTAAATATTTCAGACGATGAAATGCCTTGTTTACATGCAATATATTTTATTGTATGATGATTATATGATCTATGTCAATATGCGAGTTTTATTGAACAAGGTTTTTTCTTGGAGCACAATAGTATCCAACGACCTTGAACTTTTAGTTGTCCTTAACAGTGAAAACGAGAGTCCTAAATTCTACCTAACAAACACCTACGCCTCAGAGCTGTAATATAATATAAAAAACGTTTTCTTTAGGGGTCATTGACACAAATCAGACAAATACAAGCTGTGAATGCCTAATCGTAGTTCAGATTCATCCTCGGCCGCGTGTCTGTGTCACCCAAATGGCCCCCTAGAACCCTATAGCTATGAGGCATAAATAGATCAATAGATCATATGTTTTTAGTTATTTTAAACATATGTGATGCGATCTGTGAAAATCCGTCGGATGTCGCAAAATGTGAACTAGGGATTATGGGTAAAATATTCTTCTTTTTTTAAATCTTTTTTTTATTTCTTTTTTTATTTCTTTAAAGAAAATTAATTTCCAATACTTTGTGTCATCATCTTTAATACAATTTCACCTTCAAAAACTTACTTAAGTCACTTTTATTATTAACCTTATTTTGGCCTGTTTTCATGATTTCTTAATTTGTAAGACAATTTTTATGACATCACAATCATCATTCACTCATAACGTTTTTGTAGTGATCGTAGAAAAATGATCGAAGCAGTTCTGTAAGGCCAAATTAAAATAATTGTTTGTCTCAAAGCTCCCGCGCGCGTTAGTTTATTGGTGCGCATTAGAAAAACAAAAATCTGAAAAAAAAACTTTTTTTTTCTTTTCTTTTTTTTCCCCCCAAAAAACAAAAAACAATCCCAACATTTCACCGATTTTTCAGATTTTCATTGATCAGATCATCTTAAATATAAAGGTTCACTTTTACAAGGATTTCAATATTTTATATTTAAAAAAAAAAAAAAAAAAAAACCTTGAAAAAAAACCGCATTCCGCATTAGTTTTACAACAGGAGAGGAGCTTTGAGACAAACAATTAATTTAATTTGGCCTAATCCGCACAGTTTTAGTTTTCTTATGATATGAATATCTCCAATATGAAAAATGCCACCATGTGGCGGGTTTTCACAGATCGCATCACATATGGGTTCTATTCCACAACTTAATAAAATTGGCCTAAAATCCTGAGCCTAATCATAAACACTGGCCTATCAATGGAATCATACTTTAGTCTGCGCTTTCCCTTTTAAAGGAATTTTCTTCAATCCAATCCAATGTTATCTGTAATATGAAAACAAAACATAATGAATTGCAAGGACAATTAAAAGCTGAGTTGTCATATAGTATTAACACAATGACTCAGTCAGACAATCATTCCATCAGTCAGCCATTCATATGAGTCAAATAAAAACAAGATCATTCCTTGTCAATGACCTGATAATATTGTATGTCCTTTCATCTGTCTGGAATACAACAATGTCTAATTTTCTAATCTTATTTTGGTTAAATTATTGGGTCTAATATCTAAAAATGTTCTAAATTATATGTACCTTTTTTCAAAAATAAGGACGATAAATCTTTGTGCGAATATATTTCTTTTGCTTATAAGTTATAGGGCTATGTGATGAAACTACAAATCGCAAATTTAAAAACCACAACAAAACAGTTGAAAATCTGCAAAGCGTGACAAATTAATCGCACAAAAATGACCACTTTTAAATGTATACAGTAAAACTAATGGTCCTCTGTTTGGTCACAATCTGGCCAATGTTTCTGCGTGATATTTTCAAACAAAAACAACACTCTGTCAAGTGTTGGGGCTAAATGAATGCATAATATGATACAACCATAGTAAAGGCAGCCTGAGAAAAGACAATTTGACCTTGAACGATGTGGATAAACTGCCAAGTGTCATTGCATTATTATAAAATGCGTATAAAATAATAATACACGTACAATGTACACCGTAAACACACATGATTAAGAGCACGCACATAAAGTACATTAGCTCAGCAAGGGCTTATAAATGCCATCCCTGTGTGTATGATAATACTTGTGTTAAATTAATTGTTGCACTCTTTGCACATTCAAATTGGTTGCACTGAAATATGAATGTGCAAATTTATCATTTCTAAAAACCCTTTGAGCTCTATCTACCTGCCAATTGTTCAGAAGGTTGAATGTCATTTGTTGCTCAAATCAGAGATGCTGTTAGAATGATTGTATCCCTGATAAAGATTGGACTGAAATATTTTTAGAGGCAGTATTTTAATTGGTTGAGTATAATTATCCGGTTCAAGGAATTCAAAATCAAGGGTCACAGAAAATTACTCCCTTTAAATACAGTAGCAAAATTCAACAACAAAAACCTTACACAGAACTCAGTCACAGCTAGAGTCACTCAAGATTTTTAGTGCTGTCTAGTTTTCTTGAAAGTATGCAAAATTGCAGTGAACTTTCAACAACAAAAATTCAAAATAGACTATAGCTAAGCCCCGGAGGATCCCGCGATTTTTTTAGGCAAAATCCGCGAGGCGAGATTACTAAAACCGCGATTCGCGGTATTTGCAACCAAAACCAAGAAATACCGCGAAAATAAACCAAATGCGAGAAACCGCGACCAAAAATGTGACCCGAAAAATCACCCCCAAATATCACCTCTTTAAAAAGTAAATAAGCTTACTTTATAGTCCATTTTTCTTCTCTGCAAGAAAATATATTAATTTCCATATTAATCCCTGGCAGAGGGGTTTCATAATTTGCGTAAAATTCCAATTAATGTCCTCCGTTTTGACATTTTTGATACGGAAGAAATATTTGTTTTGAATACGCGCCGCCATCTTGATTGAGTACATCCCCCAGTGGCTTCCAGTCGATCCTAAAAATTACCGTGCGTTACATTGATAGCAAAATGTAGAGGGCGGTAGAGAGTCTCAGTCAATTCTTTATTATGAAACCCGTTTCCAGCAACCTAGGCGGCATGATCCCGCATCATTAATCATTAGGCCCAAAAAAAAAAAAAGTTGTGTTGCCCTCACAAGCCTAAAATCGGGAGGGACGGCCGGCCGGATTTTTTTTTTTAATTTTTTTTTTTTTTAATTTTAAATTTTACCAAATCAACGATTTTATACCTATTATTTCAGTCAACATGTGTGAAGATACTAAGGAAAACGCTTACTGGATGTATTTTCAACCCAATGGTGAATATTTTGGTTTCTTGCCCATCTCTTTTCACAGATTGGAAGATCTTGAGAAAAAAAATCTTGAAAAAAAATCTTAAAAAAAAAAATCTTGAAAAAAAATCTTGAAAAAAAGAAGGAAAAAAAAAAAAATCTTAAAAAAAAGAGATAAAAAAAAAAAAAATCTTGAAAAAAAAAAAAAAAAAAAAAAAAACCCCGGCCCACATTCTCAGAATTTTGACCCGGCCGGATGAGGGCAACACAACTATTTTTTTTTTTTGGCCTTATGGGATGCATTACGTCAGAACATGTGCGATCTCAAATTGATGATCACCCAAATTTTACGGGGCGGCGTAACATGGGGAAAGTAACATACGGGAACCAGACATTGTTTACATATAAAAGGTATTTTCCGGGGGGATTTTCCCAACCAAGTTTGCATTGGTATGATTGGTATGATAGATCGAAATTTAACATGACATTTCAAGATTTTCTTGGACTAATTACGGTCGATTTTTGTGTAGAAATTTGAAATTTTGTTTTGTTGAGGAAAAAACCAACAATTCCGCGAAATCTCGGCATACTTTTAGAAAACCGAGGCAAATGGTAAATCCCGAGATTCACGCCGAGAAAACCGTGATCACGGGAACGTCCGGGGCTTAACTATAGCCTATCATCGTTGCATTCCCTCCACAATGATTTAGAGTTAGCAAGCCGTCAAAAATTAAGCTACAAAAATAAACCCCTTATAACAGCGATATATTGGTTTTGTCAATTCTGACAGTTAAAAAAGGCAATCCATTTGAAATATGAAGCAATAATACAAGAAGATAGCCACGCTAGCTGTCATTAATATCATCAATTGGAAATATTGAATTCAAGCAATGCAAAAAATGCATAGCTTAGCAGCAGCACCCAAGCAATTGCTGCCCAGCCATCAAACTTGGGAGGGGTTAGGTGTGGGGCAAAGCAAAATATTAAGGAGGGGTAAGATAATAGTTCAGGTGTAAAGATGAAAACATTAAGACAATTTCCATTACTTTTCTAATCTTGGCCTTTTCAGAAATGGAATTCATTTCAAGCTAGGAGGGGCAGGGCAACACTTTGTGATTCAAAATAAAAGTGAAAGTGCCCCCCTCCCTCCCTCCCTCCCCGGCTCCCCCCCCCCCCCCTTTCCCCGGCTCCCCCGGCTCTACCACTAGGTTTGGGAACCTATTTTCTACTCATATGCCGAATCATACATTTATACAATTTTACCTTGGTGCAAATGCTATCAACATTATCCATATTATCAATGTATTTCTAAACTTGGCATTTATACATGTAGGCTAATCATTTCAGTGCTAAGCTCGTTCAAAATCTGGGCACTAAGTCATATAAAATGTGTCAGATTACCACCCTGGATTATAACTGCTATTACAGTGAAACAGCATCTGCTTTAAAGATGCGATTCATAACGCCACGCTATAAAACCATTATCTATATCGTAATAAATCAACATTTGTTGTGCATAAAAATTAAATCCTAATTCATAAATCGTCAAGACGGTAAATACTGAAATGTTGAGAGTGTGCATGAAGCTCAACTAAATGAATGGAATTTCTCACACCCATAGCTTTTACTATTACATTTGTCATACCAAATTGGGTACCCGAATACCCGAAATGTAAAAAAATAAATTTTAAAAAACACTTTTTTTTTTTTTTTACATTTTTTTTATTTAGTACAAATGTGTCCCCAAATGACCTCTATTGACCCTACCATGTGTCATTTTGGGGGACAAATTTGTACTTATAACAAAAAAAATCTAAAAAAATCTTTTTTTATTTTTATTTTTTAGTTTCTATTTTCGGGTACCCGGGTACGAAACTACCCGTGCATTCACAGCCTTAATACCAATTTTATCATATCAAATATTGCATTTTTGATTTGTTTTCATTTTTGTATATTGTGTATGTTGAATTTGTTTAATTTTAATTAATTTACTTCAGAATTCAAGATGAACATTAAAAATTGCCATTATTGTTGATTCTACTGGAAAAAAACCCAGCAAAACTTGATTAAAACAATGTTTTAAATATGTTGGAATGCCACCATTAACCATGTAAAATGCTGGTTGCGGCTCTACTAGCATTTTTGAATCGATGTTTTGTTGTACAAAGAGGGCTGACTTTTCTTAATCCTTATGGGTGTAAGTTCATACATGTAATACAATTGTAAAAATATACAAATCCCAGTTTTTATCATATATTTTTGGTAATTGAGGGCGCTGCCTCCACAACATCTCTTTAATGCCCCTTTAAGTGACATTTTTTTAAAGTAATTTATTCTTTCTTTTTACTTTTTTAGTTCAATTTTTTTTGAGTAATGTACACTTTCCATTCCCTGCGTGACAAAAAATGTTTTGAGAATGGGCGCTTAATAGGGATAATACGGTTTATGAAAAGCTGAGCTCAGCTTGGTGAAATAAGCTCCAAGATCATGTTCATAATACACATTGTGAAATGGAGTATGGAGAGAAACAATGACATTAAAATGCACTGGTAAATGTACAACAAGTATCATAGACCATGTATCTAAGTGCAATATCAGACAGGTCACATAGTTGCTGTCAAAACACACATTCAATGCACTACCCTCTATGTATCAATCAACCTCTGAGCAGTGATGTCAGGATGTATTCAAGTGATTGCACATATTATTTGTGCGAGTTAGCGTATGTTTCCACATGGACAAGGAGGAATCACAGAACTCACACCTCAGGGCTGGGCTGGGGGGTTAGTTCTCGTACTCCATATAATCCACAAAATACTCCTCTCCCTCCCCCTCCATAGCAAACTACTTAGGCCAACAAAAAGATCTTACAAGTCGGGTTGGTCAGTTGGTCGATTTTCCTTTCCTTTTTTTGCTGCCAAATATTACTGACAGACCATGGTTCATGACAAACATTGGTAAATATCAATTTGACTAATATTTCTAGTGTGATAATAGTTTAAAAGCAATCTATTCAAGCAAACGTTTTCATTTCAAGCAAAAAAAGTAATATTTTGACAAATTGGGTATAATTTAAATCCTTTTTTGGCCTTATTTATGTAAATGGCAAAATGTACACATGAGGGTTTCTTTTGGTAAATCTGATGAAAATAGCGCAAAACAATATTTTGAGCACAGACTCACGCCTAAATGCTGCCACTATTGCACATGTGGTAAAAGGATGAAATACTATAAAACCAATTTCGCGAAGGGTGTGGATTTTCGAAATAAAATACCCGCAAAACTGACAACTTTGCATTGAAAGTAACAGTGAAATTTCCAGATTCACAAAATTAAGTGCTCTCTAAAATATACATGTAGCAGTAATCTTAAATTCGCAAAAATAAAGTATCTGCAAAATTAAAGTCATATCTAGGGTTTGTAAATAAAATGAAGAAGTTGTTCTGGAAGTGAAATCCCCAACCCCTTACCAAACTAAGCAGCACTAAATACCTCTACCATAGGCCTGTTCAGACTGCCACTAGACTCGAGATTCTCGAGCTTAAAATATTATACTGCTAACCGAGAGTGCCTGTCCAGACTACAAATTATTTTAGCCACAAGTATAGCGATACCTCTGCAGTAACTACGAGGTTAACTCAAGTCGAGGTCG
Source organism: Ophiura sarsii (assembly GCA_035610835.1). Classification (NCBI taxonomy): domain Eukaryota; kingdom Metazoa; phylum Echinodermata; class Ophiuroidea; order Amphilepidida; family Ophiuridae; genus Ophiura; species Ophiura sarsii. The sequence continues at coordinate 14,696,048 of CM069459.1, read as the reverse complement.
TGCGATTCTTAAATTTGTGGGAAGACCTGGGTCACATGTCAAAAATCTCACTCGCGGTCAACATTACGGATGGATTTACACGGCGCATACACTCTTGGCCAACTCTCCGTTAGTGCTTCTGGATTAGTTAACCGTAAGATCTTTTAGGGTTAAAATTCCCGCTTTAGACTCGCGGTTAGTTAATCATGACACATTTCACACGCCGTTAACCGAGAGTTTAACCTCAAGGTTAGCGAATTTGACAGGCAAGCGTCCCTCGTCGTCGGAACGCACCTTATATCATCAAATGCTTCACTAAAGCTCTGATAATACTGTAAAAGCTGAAATTTTCGCGGAGGTTTAATTTTCGCACTTTCGCGCAAAATATTTTTCCGCAAAAATTATAACACACAAAAATATTGTTTTCAACATTCATGCATGTCTATGATATCAAAATGCGCGAAAATATCTTTACGCAAAAATATTGGCTTTTACAGTACTCCAAGTTGTGATGACCTATTAATCTTTGTCTAGTATGGCATGCTAACTATGAATGAATCCATGACTGAGCCATCGCAGAACAACGCACTGGTAGACTAGCGATGTGTTTATTATCAGGTATCAAGTTTCAGTGAGTTTTAAAAATAGCTGGGGAAAATAGCGTAATATTATTAAGAAATTTGCAGATAAATCATATTGATCAGTAGTTTAAGTGCATCTAATGGAATTTAGCATACCTGCTGAACTATCCGCTGATGTAATAAAATCAAAAAACAAAATAATTATTCAGGTTTATATAAAGCAGTAATTAAACTGTATGGTAATCTGTAGGTTCAACTGAACCAGAATTGATAAATGTGCGCTTCCTTACCCTACCCGCCAACAACAAAAAAGGTGTTTTTTTAAATTAATATAATCATTTTTTTTCTTTTCAAATAATTATGTTCTTCTTTTTTCAAATTTTGTGAATGTGAAAAAGTATAGTATAATTAAATATCAAAGCTCCAAAAATATCAAATAAAATTAAAATAACAAGTTTTTGTAGGGTTTTGTTATCCCAATAAATAAAGGTTGGTATCACACACTATGTGTTGCAACTTAAATACACATACCATAATAGTACTATAGGTTCCAAGGAAACTTTAGGGCGAAATATAAGACGTGAGAATCGTGATGTTCATAGTGCTGACCGAGGTCCTGGAGGGTTGGAAGTTGGTGCATACTTGAAAAGAATTCTTACAAGGGAAAAACCCCATTGGGGAAAAGCACTATAAATAAACGGCAGCTACACTTCAATGTTCCTGTCAAGATGTTATTTTCCAGGGTTTGGTTTTTCAGGAGCTGTCAAATCTGAATAATTTTGTTGGCAACAACTGTGTTGTTCAATGTCCATGTATGCTTTAAGGGATGAGGACCTTTAGAGTTAAAGATGGTTTTGTTGTTGTTTTCTCGGAGGGGTGTGGGGGGGGGGGGGGATTATTGTTGTTGTTTGGGGGATTGTTTGGGGTGGTTTTGGGGGTCTTAATTTTTCATTTAGCAATATTGCACTCCACCCCTTCTTGAAAAGGTTTGTTGGCTCATACATCCACCACCTAAATACCTTCCATTTGAATCTATAGTTTTTTGTTCAGCTCTAATTTTGCAAAGCAGCAGCGAATGAATACAGAAGGACGCAGGCGTGTATGAAGGCAACAGTGCACCATATGCGTTACGCATGTGCGTGTTACCGTGTGCGTGTGGCCATAATCACCCGGATACACCTGGATTACTTTTCCCGCCCACTCTTCATGTATTTCCTACCTTGAAGAGAAAAAACTGCCCCTTCCCTCTTCTTCTCTAAACCAGCCATAAACATGATTATTTATTTACATGGCCTTAATCATAGTCAGTCTACCGTAGCAACAGCTGGTGTGTTCTTTGAATGCAAAAAGCCATTTTGTGTTTCCCGCCCACAGACAAACCAACAACGCATGTAAACTCCTCAAAAAGTTGGGACATTTACAACGTTTGTAAACATCAACAGAATATAACAGGAAAGATAGGCAATAGAAAAACAAATTCCATCCTTTTTAAGGGGTTTATAAGTTGAGGTTCAACGTTATACATGAACTTCTGTAATATCAAATCAAGCTTGAGTACCTAATAGTAATACCCCATTGTGTAAAGTTCTCAATTTGGACTGTCAAAGTATCCCAATTCAATGCTGCTTCATGCTAAATGTATCTGTTTTATTTTTTACATTTGTTTGCTTTTCTAATTTTATTGATTTCATAATCAATTTTTATTGTTTTTGATTCTATGTTTAAGAGCTAACAATTTTAGATATTTTTTTGTTCAGCACAATATTTGTTTCAGACCAATCTTTTCTTTTCTTTCACATTTCTGTGCATTAAAATGCTGTCATCTTTGTTTGCTTCAATTTAATGTTATTTTCTTGTTTGTTATTGCGCCTTGGATTATAGTTTGTGTTTAGATTAATGGTGCGGTGTGAGTGCTTATTTATAATTATTAAGTACTAAATCAATTAAGGCTGTTTTGTGAGCTTTGGGTTATTCTGTATATTTCAGCTATATGTATGGTATATTTCAAAAGTTAACACGGAGTTCCTTTAGTATACCCTACCACTGCATGTCTTCAATGGGGACTTTTAAAGAACGACCCATACACTTACACAGTGAATAATACAAATGGTAGAGTATTCTAAAGCTTACCCATTAACACTCACCGTAATGATAACATTACCCTTACACTTTAAACTAAAATCTAGCCCTTACACATACTCCAGAGAATACAATATTAAGCCTGATTAGGCCCTTTGCAATTAAATGTGAGTTTACTGTTGCGTTTTTGAAAAGCAGGACGAGGTGACTATTTAATATTAATATTGTAATATTTTGGGGTAACGTCACCTGATTTAATATTGTCGGCGTTGTCAACTATTATCCAAGGTACGAATACAATTCAAATGCTGTTAATTGTGTCCTACCACCACCTACTGCCTTGGCTTTGCATTTTGTTTCTTTTATACAGGAGTCTACTCATATTTGCATCCCTATTTTGAATATTAATGAGATATTCGATCGATGTTTGTAAAAAAAAATTCTCGTTACGCTAGCTCGGAGAATTTTAAAGATGGCGATCGTAAACAAACCTGAAATATTACCCAGAATGCACTAGGAAACTCCAAAGAGGTTTTGATGTGACGTCATGCGCTGAAGCGATTGTGCAGTATTATCAATTGCCGTGCCTACGAATATGCTTCAAATGCACACATTTCAATACAAAGCGACAGTTGCAAGTTTCGCTCAGAGTTTTTTACTTCCCAGAAATGTTTTCCTAACCCGGAAGTATTACAATGCGGCTCATTGGCTAATTTTATCGTCAGAAAAGTGATAAAAAGCTTATGAAAAAGCTGTAAACAATGAAATAATTAAATATTTTAAAAATATTACATATATCACGCGGGTGACTTTTGGACGCGCGCGGGCAACAGTAAACTCACATTTAATTGCAAGGGGCCTTACTATTCTGTAAATTAAAATAATTCATATTCCCAAATTTAAGTTAATTTGCTCCAGTCTTTCTTATGATAGAAGCAAAAATTCAAGCGTACAAAAAAATCCAAGCGTACCCACGCAATTATGGCCACACGCATGCGGTATATAATGTACAAAGCGCTTGTTGCCTTCATGCGCGCCCACGTCCTTCTGTATTCATTCGCTGGTGTAAGGATAAGGAGGCTTTCGCGAATTTGGAACTGATCAAACTATAGAACTGTATACAAATTATTGGGCGGTATCATAGTTGCGAGCGCAATGGCAACATAGCCGGAAAGAGTAGACGACGACCCACTTTTGGAGGTAATTCACTAATTTCTTTTCGCTAATAGCAATAGCATCTAAATGAAACATCTCCCAAGCCTACATTTTGCAGGGGTGATGAGAAAAATATGGACTCTCTTCCAAATCTCAATTTCAATTGGAAAAAGTGACTTGATCGGGTCACACACCTTTAACACTTTCCACGGCGACAGTCGTCTGCAGGCGACAGTCGTCTGCAGACGACAGCTCCAAAATTGTACAAAATGTTTCAAAAATGTAAAAATTATTGAATTTCATCACCATTATTGGAATCACCTTGAGAAATGCATTAAAATAAGTACAAACATTCCTGGTATTGGTTCAGTAACCCTTGAGATAGACTTTGAAAGTTGGGAAAGGTTTCGGGAAAAATCTGTTTTGTGTTTGGTAAAAATAATAGCCGCGCGCGGAAAGTGTTAAGTCTGAGAAACCAGCAAATCATGAGACTTAACTCTGTCATCACAATACACAAGCCTTAACACTTTCCACGCGGCTATTGGTTTTACCATACATAACATATTTTTCAGAAAACCTTTCCAAACTTTCAAGGTCTATCTCAGGATTTACTGAACCAATACCAGGCATATTTGTACTTATTTTAATGCATTTCTCATGGTGATACCATTTAAAAAAATAATGAAATTCAATAATTTTGACATTTTTGAAACATTTCATGAAATTTTGGAATGTCGTCTGCAGCCAGCTGCCGCATAGAAAGTGTTTATGATGCTGGATTTCGAAGGATATACTTTCAAAGAGTTGAACACCGACATATTCTTTTTTTAAGTTGCCTCTTTTTAAAAACATTCACAATAGTTTGCATCGTGTACATCTTTCAACAGAGCGTGGTGTTGCGTTTCCTTCGTAAAAAAAGACATTTTAATGTGTTCAGCATTTGGCAGACAGTCTATCTAAAAGTATTTGGAGACAAGCTGCGATGTAATGCACTATAAATTGTTTTTGAATGAGAATACTTTGAAAGAAAACATATCATTCGGTTATTTTGGGGGAAACCTAAGGGAAACCCTTAAACTGGTTATATTTGTTGGTTTAATTTTTTGGCTCCTTTCATTTCAATATTATATTTATTTTTAAATATTTTTTGATATTTGTTAAGCGGTAGATAAAATTGCAAGGATTTTATTGAGGGAGTGCAATTGTTCTTGACATATCATCTAACACTTCCAATTAAAAACAAGCCAGTATGGTTGAGATAGGTACACTTTTAAAGCCTATCACATATATATATATACAGTGGCGTAGCCAGCATTTTGAAACGGGGGGGGGGGGGGGGGGGCTAGAAATAGTTGTACCGACGAAAGGCATGATACAGACTACAAAAATAGTAAAAGTTGTTAAAATGTTTTTTCAGTCAGCTCGAAAAATTGACAAATTTTGTGTGGTTGGGGGATATGATGCTGTTGTCTTCAAAACCGGCAAACAAAAATTGCATTGGTCAAAATCACGAATGTACTGACGGCATGCATTGTGTACCGACGGGGTTATTCTAGGGGGGGGGGGGGGCTATTGCCGCCATTGCCCCCCTGCCCCTGGCTACGCCATTATATACATGTATCATTTCTAATCAAATCTTTTCAACCAAAAGGTAACATTTTTAAACAAAAAATACCTAAATGTCACTTTTTTAGGACACAATGTGGTCCATTTGGGTGATTCAGCCACAAGGACTACCTGCCTTTTACTTAAAAAATTTAAATCCATCAATTAATTTGTGAAAATATATCTCTTGTGAAAATAGCCTCTTTGCGCAACAGTGACAATGTCATAAACGCTACACATTTATGCAAAGTTGACAAATATAAACATGTACATCAGCGATTGATGGAGCATTGGATCAGCAGTGTCGCAGTTCAGCGATGCCTTCTTAGGGACGCACCATTAGATTTTCAGGGGGGGGGTAGGAAGTTTTCGGGGAAAAAAAATTCCCCCTCTATGCAGGCCAACAACAAAAAATCCCCCCCTGATGAGTAAAAAAAAAAAAAAAAAATTCTACCCCACCCAACTGAAAATGAATGAATACAAACAAAAAAAATTCACCCCCTTACGACAGTAAAAAAAAAGAATTCACCCCCGAACCCAACTTCCTACCGCCCCCCTGAAAATCTAATGGTGCGTCCCTTAGATAGACCCAGACACTATGCATCCCCAAGGATATGATGAATGATGCAAATCAACTATAAAATAACCCCATTTCGCTTACACAGTTCATTCAACTCAACTGGACTCAATACCCATGCACACGAACACACGACCTCTAAGATTGATATCAACCAAAATTTACACCAGCCCTGAGGGCAAAGTTCATCTATCCACATTGCATACCATAGTAAATTCATGAACCGTATACCATGTCAGTTGGAATAGTATACCGTAGTATAGTAGTAGTAAACTTGGAATGGATGGATGAAATTTCTTCATGCCAGAGAGTTAGTGATGCGCGACAGGACTCATCTTGCTTGTGTCCCGGGGCTCGATGTTGATGATAACATAGTCAGTTATAAACAGTATCAATGGAGTACGGCACTGTACCCGCTAACTCACAGATCAAATTCAAATGTGGGTTAAGCAGATTCTCCAGTTCACAGACATTGATCATTTCATTTACGTATATAATTGCAAGGCTTTCAAAACAATTTGAAATATAGGAGTGTCTGGTTTTCTAGCAATATGACCGCACATTGTAATCAAGACCACATAATTAAACAAATTGAAATATAAGATTTGACCAAACTTTTTTACCTTTTTCAGAAATGATCACAGATGAGTTGTTAGATGTTCTAAATATAATTTAAACATCAAAGCACAAACTAAATTTGAAAAACCATGACAGGTAATATAGGAGCTCCTATAGTATTACCTGCCATGGAAAAATGAAAGAAAATAAATCTACTATTTTCATATGGTGTTTGATAAAACACTATGAAAAGAAAAGAGGTTACATTTTGAACTCATGACCAATGTGTGAATAAATTCAATTTCAGTACTTTCTCATCTTTTCTTATATGTTTTTATTAAAGGCATATTATGTGATCTTTTCCAAGTAGCGCCCAGCCCTTTATCATTGATTTTTACTACGAAAGCAGATTTTCTTGCAGATTTGCATTTTTGATCATAAATCAGAAAGATCCTCTAATTTACAGATCGATCGGTTCCTAATTACTTCAAAATCATGGTTTGAAAATAGATTGTACCGAGCGGTACAATCTATTTTTCAAAATTTTACTCTAAATTTTCTCTAAAACCATGACGAGGTTATTAGGAATCGTATCGCTCTGTAACTTGGAATTTAATCATGATTTATGATCAGAAAAGTAAATCTGCAAGAAAATCTGCTTCCAATTTTATTCAGAGGATTGAGGGCGTCCTCTGGAAAATATCACATAATATACCTTTAACTAACACTGCTACAGTTGACAGTTATATCAAGGCCAAAAATTATACATGAAACTTGGTCACATGAGCAATTAAACTTGATCAACAATAGGCCATACTTATTATCATATGCATAATTGTTTGGTAAAAATATGATTGCTACAATGCCAATGACCTTGCAACACCCAATTGTTTCAGGTCTTCTATTTTAATCCGTCAAATAAAAAACAAGTTCTTGTTTATTTTCTATGCTTTTTGGAGGTTGGGTTTTTACATAAATGCGATGTTGAGAAATGTCAATGTCTTCAGCAGTTATCAAGGGTGTCCCAACATTGATTGATGGGGTGAGGGAAGGGAAACTTGTTGTTTGATGAGAAGTCCTCTTGATTAATTACAGCACTGTAATTATTAGCCAACTTGGTGTGTGTGTGTTTAGTAGATGATTGTCTTAGTCTGGGTGAGTGAGAGGTGTCCTACTGTGAAAGTGGTGTCTATCTGGTGTGTAGGGTAGAGCTCTGCCACATAAATCATCACTAAAATAGTCACTGTCGATGAGTGCTATTAATTCCTTATAGCACTCGGCAGCTACGCTGCCTCGTGCTATAAGTCATACTAATAGCACATACACAGCCAATCCAGAATTCCACAAATTTCACTTATTGTACAGCTTTATAATGCTGTAAATTTGACATCGTAAATAACCTGATTAATTACAGCACTGTAATTATTACCCAACTTGGTGTGTGTGTGTTTAGTAGAGGATTGTCTAAGTCTGGGTGAGTGAGAGGTGTCCTACTGTGAAAGTGGTGTGTATCTGGTGTGTAGAGTAGAGCTCTGCCACATAAATCATCACTAAAATAGTCACTGTCGATGAGTGCTATTAATTCCTTATAGCACTCGGCAGCTACGCTGCCTCGTGCTATAAGTCATACTAACAAAATAATTATCATTTAACCCTAACCTGCCGGCCACTTTTTCAGAATCTTTTTCCCTGTGGCGAAAAGTGACCAAAAATATCGCCTTGCCCCCCCCCCCCCCTCCCCCGGATTTGAATCATGGACATCCGGCACATGGGGGAAATGATTTTTCCAGTACACCACGGGTGTCAAGGATACTTGGCGCAGTATTTGGCTGGGTACAGAATTTCTTCGAAAAACTCCCACGCCGGGTTATACAAACAGGCTGGCTCTTTGGATTCTGTGTTAAGGTTATAAAAATCAGAAGTAAATTCTGCACAAAATGTCCCCAACATGTAACTTGTTCCCAGGACTTTTTTCCAAGATTGTAATTAACAGAACAATTATTGTATTCTATGGTATACCATCTACCACATGTTTTCAATTGGAACTTTACTGTTTTTTAAACGGACTATACACACATAATTATTATACATACACGCAGTGATCAAGCAATTTGTAGGGTATCCTATATTGATCAGCCAACTTTAAAAGGAAGCTGAGATAAATATCTTAGTCTAACCTTGGTCTAACCACCAGCTACGCATGTATCAGGTATACCATATCCTGGATACACTAGCTATAATTAAAACAAAAAATTGTCGATCATATCGTAGACAATTCCAAGCGTCCCATGCGATTGGTGCGTATGGTGCAAAAACGTGTCATTTGTGATGGCAAGGGCGCAGTACAACCAGAAGATGTGACGTACTTGTAAACAAACAAGTAATTGACCAATCGCGGCCCATATCAACAAGACCCCACACCGCGTTGCGACTGTTTTGGAACGCACTGCATGCAAGGACACGCTCAACATTTGTAATGATCGCACGCGCGGATCATGACGCTGTGGTTGACAAATTTTTGTTTTGAATATAGTTAACAGAACAAACTTGATATCATATTCATATTCGCTCTTTGCACGGATCTGCCATTTACGAGGAGAGCCTCAAACTGGAAATGCATTAAATGAAACTATTCCATAACAGTATGCAACTAGTTTGACTCTATCTGCACAATATGACTGGTCAGGCAGTGAGACATTGTGAAATGATGCAACACTTTCATTTAATCTGATTCCAGTTCAAGTCTCTCATCGCAAATGGCGGTCCGTGTAAAGAGCGAATAGATAGGAAGTCAGTTAGTCACACTACTGTACATGTATATCATGATGGGTCGGCCTTTCCACAATAAAATGTATACAGGGAACTCTACACCTACACTTAAAGGCATATTATGTGATCTTTTCCAGAGAGCGCCCTCTATTCATGATTTTTTTTAGAAAGTAGATTTTCTTGCAGATTTACATTTCTGATCATAAATCGTACATACATTCCAAGTTACAGAGCGATACGATTCCTAATTACCTCAAAATCATGGTTTTAGAGTGAATTTAGACTAGAATAAAATAAGTTGTCGGATATCCGACAGTTTATTTTCACTCTAAAACCATGATTTTGAAGTAATTAAGAATCGTATCGCCCTGTAACTTGGAATGTATGTACGATTTATGATCAGAAATGTAAATCTGCAAGAAAATCTGCTTTCTATTTTTTTTTTCGATGTTGAGGGCGTTCCCTGGAAAGATCACATAATATACCTTTAACCTAACTTTAGAAGGAAGCTGAGATCAATAATTAAATATCTAGGTCAAACCAAACAATGTATATGCAGATCAGGTATACAAAATCCGGGGAATACCGGCTGGATATACCAGTGAACTTGACATTGTACAATGAATTAGATAGGAAGTCAATCTAGCTATACAATACACAGGAAATAATGATCAGTATCACTAAATACAAACACATCCTTGTACATAACCATGATAGAGGTGCTTTACAGTTTCGTTAAAGGTGTCAATGTTTTGACAAATGTCGTTGTTGTAATATTTTCCTGTTTTGGTGCTTTGATTTACATTGTTTATTGTCAGGTTAGCCAGGGACTGAGTTTTAAAATGAACAGAAGAGTAATAAAAAACTCTCCTGTAGTTTTTAAGGGGAGCATAAGAAGAGCAGTGACAAAGAAAGTGACTGAGGATTGATCAGATTTGAGGGGAGCTTTAAACTACTCTCCTAGAGTAATTAAGGGGAGCGATTAAGGAGAGCAATGCTCTATAGCGCCTTAAAACTCAGTCCCTGGTTAGCCTTTATCAAATCCATTGATTTTTGGTGTTCAAGCACTCCTGACATTATAACATTGCATGTGATCCCCTTATCCTAAAGGCCCAAATCTCACTAAATCTCACTCCCACGTTTATCTCCCAATATATACGCGGATGGTTTTCGATCACGTAATCAACCGAGCCTAGAGTGAGCACTGCATAGTATACTGCACGAATGAGAAGCTGATAGTATTGGCTTGCCTATGCTGGCCGGCGGGTCCATGTGAGGAGGGTCCCCGGATCGACCCCCAGTCGGGAAGCGGTGATTTATTTGTTCATCCCCCATCATCCGAACTACAACTCTCCTCTTCTTTGCTAAAACCTAGTGGCGCCGTGGCGAGACTAAGGTTAATGCTGCTGAAATCAAAGGCAAATTTTCTGTGCTCTTTATGAATCATTGCATTTCAGCGAAAACCTTAAAGGAATCTCTCGTTCACTGATTGGTTACTGACGTGATATCCTCATTTTATCAGTTATGTCATCAATGCCAGAGACATATTGATCACTTAACATTGTCATCAATACAAATGGGCAGTTCTACTTTTGCCCCTCTCTTATTTTATCCAATTCATCTTCAAGGTGCATTTATATTTAACAGGGTATTCCCATGATTTTTACGACATCCTTTTTCTTTGAAATGTTCATGGTGAGTGCGAGTTATATATTATACAATGATAATTAGCTAAATAGGCAACTTTTATCTGGGGAAAGACCGAAAGGCATTCATTACAAATGGACCATATAAAGGGCAAATGGGTCATAATTAATAATTTGTGGCAACCATCTTCGCAACTTTCACCAATATATTGCAATTGCCCATGAATGGCTTGTGAATAAATTCAAATGGGATCTGATGTATTATTAGAATTACATTTATTATTTTGGAATTTGTCACACTAAATGTTTACATTTTTTTGTTTACCATACTGTTTGCACAAGAAAAGTTAAAAAACAATTCCTTAAGTATCACAATTAATGCAAGACAAATCTTTTTAACATAATTTAACAATAAGCCAAATTCTTAAATTTCGAGATTCGAGCAAGAAAATATTATGCACACAAAACATCAAGCCGTTTTAAAACTTTGCTGCAAGCTTACATTGCCGTAGCAAGTCCCATAAATAGTTTGAATATTTGTTTTAGTTTTATACAGAGGATCCCTATGATGAACATAATTCAGGCCACTCAACAAACATGTTATGTTGCTCTTTTTGGACCAGCGCTATTTTCCCTTAAACAGAAAATAAAATAAATACCATCCATCCATTCTAAGGCAAAAAAAAAAAAGAGTTGTTTGATTGTCCTCGTCCGCCCGACCCTCTTAATCATTCCTACCCAAAACCCTTTTCTTTTTCAAATAAAAATTGTCCCCAATTTTGTTGTTGAAAATTTCATTTTTTTACAAATATTAGCTAACATTTTTCATTTATTTTCATTTTTTTTAAGTGTTGAGAAAATAGAAATATTCATCAAAATGTTAAAGATTTTGTTCTCCGTTTTGGTTACCACAACAAGTACATCTCATTTTACTTTTGGTACCTGAAAAAAAAGGGCAAGTGAGAGGAGAAGAAAAAAAAAGAAAAAAATTCCCGACCGACCTACCCAACTTTTAAAAGTGATCTATGGACAATCAAACATTTTTTTTTTTGCCTAATCATAGAACCTGATGTTCTGATAGGAGAGATGCACTATTCAGGGACATGTGTAGACCTAGAGGTTTTCAGTTCATAAAAGGTAGAAATTGTGACATAACGATCGTGGGAGAGAAAGGAAGAGAGAGATTTGTTGGCTAATCCTGAGCTAAGGTCTAACACAAGAATCAAGACAAACACAACAACTTTTTTCTACTGGCCTAATTATGACTTAATGTAATCTAGTTCAATCAGATTCTAATGAATTTTACATTCCAAAGATTTAAAAGCAACATATGTGGCCGACCGAGATATCATTATGTGATCAGTAAACATTTGATCATGCAAAAATCTAATTAATTAAAATCAATCATAACTATTAGGCCTGTTCAGACGGTCACTAGTCTCAAGCTTTAAACACTGCTAATCCAGAGTGCCTGTCCGGTAAATTCTAAACGTTTAGACGTTTAAACGCTCATAGGGGGTACGTTTACAGAATTCGCTAAACGGCTAAACGTAAGCCCTAATAAAATTTTGAAAGTCTGACTAAATGTTTACGTAAACAAGTAAGCTTACTCATTAATTCTCATTCCATACAACCATTACCAAATATAAATGTCAAAATTATTACGATAACGTTTCTAGAAATAAATTCCCCCAAAAAACCAATCATAACTATAGGCCTGTTCAGACGGTCACTAGTCTCAAGCTTTAAACACTGCTAATCCAGAATGCCTGTCCAGTAATGTTGTAAATTCTAAACGTTTCAGACGTTTGAACGTTCATAGGGGGTACGTTTACAGAATTCGCTAAACGGCTAAACGTAAGCCCTAATAAAATTTTGAAAGTCCGACTAAATGTTTACGTAAACAAGTAAGCTTACTCATAATTCTCATTCCATACCCCGGGGTGCTCAGTGGTCATTACAAGAGGGGTATCATGCAATCACGTAATTAGGGTAGTTTTTCAAGGTGGGGCACGTTACGTACTTAATTTGTACTTCTTGCTCTATCTGAGCTAGCCTAACCTTGTTTATTATTTAGTCTATGCACAATGCACAGGGCAGAAAAACAGGTGGAAATTGGGAATCTCCTGCCCGGGAAATGTTGTCATCTGGAGGAATATTTTGACTGGTTACATCAAATATGTAGAAAAATGGATGAAAACCTGTAAAACTTCTGGGCCACTTCTGCGAAATGTTGTCATCCTTCCCGAGGAAATACACATTTTGACTAGCCCTGTCTATGCCTTATTTTAAACCTAGCTAGGGGAAAAGACGACATGTATGCAAAATACACCTGCATTCTTTGTTTACACAGATTGACAGATTACAAATACACATTCATTGATAACTGATAAGTAAACAATAATAGACTGACATTGTATAAAAGTGCTTTTGTGCAATAAATTGTTCACGTTTTACCCTATTTTGAACCATTTTATTTGTAATTAAAATTTGTGATTTGAAAAATTCACTACATGGATTTGTACACAAATGAAAATATTTGTACATTTATATTTCCCGGTAACTGCTTCAAATGCTCGAAAAGTATGAAAATAAATGTGCTGTGAACATTTCCACGTAATAAAGGTCAACAGGTCAAAAACTGTCTGATGTAATTGTGTGTATAAAGCTGTCAATCAAATGAAATCAATCAATCAATGGTAATTTGCACCCTCCTATACATGTATGTAGTTGTTAATATGACAATTGACATTCTTTTTTTCATAAGGCAAAAAAAAGAAAAGAATTGTCAATAGAGGGTCGGTCCTCAAATGTTGGGTCAGTAGGTCTGATTTCTATTTTTTTCTTTTTTTTACTAGTGGTTGTTCTGGCCCAGTCCTAGCCAGCACGCCGAGTTTTGAACCGTGTCAGATCTTTTGGATGACCCAAACTTGACCCAAAATAACTCACATAATACTATACATGGTATGGGGTCACATGGGGTCAATTAAGGCCATATACGTGACTTCAAAACAAAAAAAATATGTCGGTCTAAAATTAAAAAATGGCGGATGATCTGCGCAAGTCAGAACATGTTATAATCATGATGTCACTTCTGATGTAAAATCTAGATTTCAATTTTCATGCACACATGGGCACCAGTCCCACTCCCTAATTTACGTATATTTTGGGGTAAAAAAAGGGTGGGACTATACACGCGTCAGTACTGTATTAAATAAAAACACCAAAACTATATTGCAGTATTGGAGTTTATTATTATTATTTATGCTTTCTTTATTGAGGGTAATATGCTTCAGTGACTTGCACTGCTTTCCAAGCAGGCCCTCATTTCGATACATACATAAATACATGCAAATAACAAATGTTACAGTGTTTAAATACAATACATATTATGATATTCTTCAATGATACTTTACAGTGGAGATAGAGGATTTGAATTGACCGAGTGACATATTTTCTAAATCAATACGAATAGATGGTGATAAATTGTTCCACAGATGGCCAGATCTGAAAAGAAAAGTGCGCATACCAGAATTTGAGTTGGTTTTAGGAATGATTCTTGCTTAGGTTGTTAAAATTAGCAAATATCTGGAATATTTTTGAGCGTACAATTACAAAAACACTGTTTAGGTAACAAAATATAGGAAAAAAATATTTTTTGAAAAATATGTTAGGGTAATTCTGTGGATGACAAGTAAACTCCATATTTAGGGTCCATTCTACAAGTCTATACCCACGATATACAGTCCTCAAAATAACTAACTGACCAGGTAATAAATATACTCTTAACTCCAAATCTATAGCTCCTACATAAAAATAAGGAACAATAAAGTTGTAAAGAAATGTTTCCTCTTTCACTTGATACATTAATAATGTATCAAATGAAAGAGGAGACATTTCTTTTATTCATTAAGATTGGTTAATAATTAAGAATGCGACATTGAAAAGGATAGAATAAAGTGCAGTTTACATTTTAACACTTGGGTTTTGGACACGCGGGACAGTGTGACAGGTATGTGTATGGGTTGCATTGATCAATTGAAGCATCCCCAATCCTCATCTTACTATTGACCAGCATGAGTTGTTGCTACCTGTTAATCAATAATCTGCCTATTGCTAGTCCGATGCTGCGTGTAGACGAACCGAAATGTTAAAATGAAAAATGGACTTTGTTTTGGTTTAGGGCACATAACTGAGTAAATATTCATTCAATCTTCACATGTAATATCTCAAATTAAAGGCAAGAAATTGCCTAACAACTTTATTGCCTAATACTTTTACGTGGGAGTTACAGTTTTAGAGTTGAGAGCATATTTATTATCTGGTCAGTTACTTATTTTGAGGGCTGTATTGGCTCTGGTGGAGCAGTACATCAAATCAATCAATGACGCTATCTTGTGAAAGATATGAAAAATTGTGACTACATGCCTGTAATGTAGATCGCTTGTGTCGCTTGAAAGTCACTGCTTTTAGTCAGCGTATCTTGTGTCATTGAGAGCATTATTTATTATCTGGTCAGTTACTTATTTTGAGGGCTGTATTGGCTCTGGTGGAGCAGTACATCAAATCAATCAATGACGCTGTCTTGTGAAAGATATGAAAAATTGTGACTACATGCCTGTAATGTAGATCGCTTGTGTCGCTTGAAAGTCACTGCTTTTAGTCAGCGTATCTTGTGTCATTGAGAGCATTATTTATTATCTGGTCAGTTACTTATTTTGAGGGCTGTATTGGCTCTGGTGGAGCAGTACATCAAATCAATCAATGACGCTATCTTGTGAAAGATATGGAAAATAGTGACTAGTGAGTACATGCCTGTAATGTAGATCGCTTGTGTCGCTTGAAAGTCACTGCTTTTAGTCAGTGTATCTTGTGTCATTGAGAGCATATTTATTATCTGGTTAGTTACTTATTTTGAGGGCTGTATTGGCTCTGGTGGAGCAGTACATCAAATCAATCAATGACGCTATCTTGTGAAAGATATGACAAATTGTGAGTACATGCCTGTAATGTAGATCGCTTGTGTCGCTTGAAAGTCACTGCTTTTAGTCAGTGTATCTTGTGTCATTGAGAGCATTATTTATTATCTGGTCAGTTACTTATTTTGAGGGCTGTATTGGCTCTGGTGGAGCAGTACATCAAATCAATCAATGACGCTGTCTTGTGAAAGATATGGAAAATAGTGAGTACATGCCTGTAATGTAGATCGCTTGTGTCGCTTGAAAGTCACTGCTTTTAGTCAGTGTATCTTGTGTCATTGAGAGCATATTTATTATCTGGTTAGTTACTTATTTTGAGGGCTGTATTGGCTCTGGTGGAGCAGTACATCAAATCAATCAATGACGCTATCTTGTGAAAGATATGAAAAATTGTGAGTACATGCCTGTAATGTAGATCGCTTGTGTCGCTTGAAAGTCACTGCTTTTAGTCAGTGTATCTTGTGTCATTGAGAGCATTATTTATTATCTGGTCAGTTACTTATTTTGAGGGCTGTATTGGCTCTGGTGGAGCAGTACATCAAATCAATCAATGACGCTGTCTTGTGAAAGATATGGAAAATAGTGAGTACATGCCTGTAATGTAGATCGCCTGTGTCGCTTGAAAGTCACTGCTTTTAGTCAGTGTAGCTACTACATATTTGATGAATGTGACGCTAGCAGATCCATTTGGCGCATAGAAATTAGCGCATGTTGCATGGAAAGTAGAGCAAGCATATTATAGCCTCTATTCATCCATCTATCACCTGTCATACTTCCATCATCATTCAGGGAACATCTCAGAAAAACTAAACATAATAAATAGTCTTACTATACCAAACATTAGTCTTGGACCAGTGACCAGGCGGGTCTGGACAATCAACAATCGACTGGACTACTTTCATAATGTATTGGTCTTATGCATTTTTTCCATGTGCACTTGTCTTTAAAAACAATGCCGAGAATTTTGCAAGTAAACAAAAAATAAAAGATAACATAAAATGAAAGAGAAAATGCCTTCTACTTTCATATATTATTGACTTACTGCTTTTCAGACCAGAAACCCCCAAGAGCTATGAATGAGATCTTTTTACACTTCATTGTACCATACTAGTAAATAGAAATTTTCACATCGTTATTTTTCTTACTTTTCATGCTTTAAAAAACAGCCACAGGGAAAATACCAACACAATATTTCTATTGTTTATAAAATCCTTGTTTATTGTTATGAATTTTATATCCAATAGTGAATTTAGACGAGCAAAATAGTTTGGAATACGCAGAGTGCATAAATTAATCACACAAAATGTCCTCTTTTACAGTGCATCACAAATGATTCAACGGCTAATTTGATTCACACCACCAGCCATAATTCTCTTAACGGTCAAGGCCAGGAAGCACAAGAGCTCAATTGGTTATATACATACGGGCATACATATAGCGTGAACAATACACATAAACAAATACTGATATAGTAGAAATCGCTACCTCACAATGAGCCGGCTTGATTACACGGTAATAATAACCGCATTATCTGAACCATTAACCATAATAACAAAGTGTCAGCAACTGGCCCTTGCATGGTTGCACCAGTGACTGTTAGACTGTACACATTTTTGCTGAACTGTTAAACACTTGACAACTGTAAAGTGTAAACTGACCGGTGGGGGCACTGACATTGGAAAAGGGTATGGGTACATGTATGTGCCGCGCTGAAGACCCCTTTTTTCACTCTCTGCTGCCAGCTCTTGACCCCCCTTTTGAGCCTGCATCAGTTCTTAAGACCCCAATTTTATTGAAAATTCAAAAATCACAACATTTTGCGTTCCAAAGCCCCAATTCTTCAAAAAATGTTGCGTTCTAAAACACACAAACAACAAAAAATTGCGTTCTTGCTAATCAAAATTGAACTATAGGCCAGTTCTCAAGACCTACTTTTTAAAAAAAAATCAGTTCCCAAGACCCTATTTTTCGTCATGAAATCCACTCAGTTCAGTTCTGTAGCCCCCCTTTTTGAGACCCTGTGCGGCACAGCCCTACCCAACAAAAAGTTGAGTGCCCCCCGGGCTTGCAGGCAGCAGTTCGGCGTACAAATTGCACTGGGTTTTTTCTTCCTCTAATCAATTCTTTTTTTTTATGATGTAACTCTGCTTGAGGGGCTGGAAAAACTCACTTATTTTGTACTTTATATAATCAAAACAGTGGAATAAGGGTTTAGATATTGAAAAGAAAAAAAAGGGGGGTTGCATCAAAATGGGAAATTCCAGAAGCTTCTTGAACAAAGATTTGGTATATAACCCAAACCCCGGTTTAGGATTTTTGACCGGGATCACAATTTTCGAGGAAAAAACACCAACTAAATCTCCGGGAACCTGCCGGGATTCGATCCGGGGACCCTCCGTTCTCAAGCCCCACCTTCCCACCACTAAGCCACGGCCCTCAGCTACACATTCGTGCAGTATACTGCACTCATTATATAGGCTCGGTTGACTACGTCATCGAAAACCGACGGCGCATGCGTTTGGAAAGGGACTTTGGATTAGCATTTTTTAGCACTCAGGGGGGTTAGGGTTAATAGAACACACACAAAAAAACTCTTTTTTTTTACCATAACCCTAACCCCGGTTTAGGATTTTTGACCGGGATCACAATTTTCGAGGAAAAAACACCAACTAAATCTCCGGGAACCTGCCGGGATTCGATCCGGGGACCCTCCGTTCTCAAGCCCCACCTTCCCACCACTAAGCCACGGCCCTCAGCTACACATTCGTGCAGTATACTGCACTCATTATATAGGCTCGGTTGACTACGTCATCGAAAACCGACGGCGCATGCGTTTGGAGAGGGACTTTGGATTAGCATTTTTTAGCACTCAGGGGGGTTAGGGTTAAGAGGGAAATTTCAAATCTGAATACTCTCCATTCATCATTTTAACCCTACCTATGCTAATAAATACTACTTCTAAGCCTATCTCCAAGTGCATGTGCGGACAGTTTTCGATCACGTAATCATCCAAGTCTATACTAAACCTTTTCAAGAATTTATTTTCTCAAATCATGTAAAATCAGCCGTTTTTTTGGCTGAAAATTTGTCGAAATTTGTTTGTCAAAATTTGTTTTTCACAAACAAACAAAAAAATCCTGATTTGTGCAGATTTTGGAGACATACAGGGTGAGTCAAAAAAAAGTTTAATCAACTTCAGCGATTTTTTTTAGAAAAAAGTATTAGATTGTTTTCAGAACAATTTAGTACGGTAAGACAAATCAATTAGTATTTTTGAGATTATCGTTTCTCACAACAGTAAATAAGCTTACCTCTGGGATAGCTTTCTGGCAGCAATTCGCTTGCCTTTCGTCAGCCCCAATAACACGTGGGGGCGCTGTTGGCGGTTAAACTATTGAGTCTCATCATCATCGCCGTCAGGCGGTGATGGACTCAATAGCTTTAATCAATTAGCTTTAATATAAATTTTATCTGGTTTAGATTGGTTGAAGGAAACTTATTTTACGCTGTTTCGAATAAAAGTGACCAATTTAACGTCCGAACACGCTTCCAGATCTTGACCATTATATTTCATAAGAAACGACCAATAAAAAATTACAATACCGACAAGGATCAATTCCTTTGTTATGAAATGATTAAAGTGTGGTAATTGTGTCATAAATAGGCCTTAAAGCTGTCTATTGTTTTAATCTATAAGGCCATGCGTTTTGAACTCGCCACCCAAAAATGGTGGTGTTGTTACGTATTTTCAAATTGTGATCTGTTTAATTCATCATAACTCAGCAAAACAAAAAGCTATAGTCATGTTTTTGGTCTCATTTAAAAGCTAATTAATATGACTAACAAACCTGTAAATATGAACGATATAGCTTCTCAATTAACGAAGTTGTGGTTGATTGAATTGCGAACAGTCAAGGTGGAGGAGGGGGGAGGAGGAGGAGGGGGGGAGGAGGTACACATAAACTCTATGGGAACGGAGCGTTTCGCGTGTGTAAACTTGATTAAATTCACTACTGCTAAAGTACTACAGGGGCTACAAACTTGATTTTGGTCTTAATTTAAAGCTAAACAATTCTGCTAATTGTTTTTAATCATTTTGAACTCTTTATGATTGGTTTAGTCTATAAAATACGAACTTTTACGTACGAAACTACCCGTTTTCATATTGAACACTGTAGTAAGTATTGCGGATGTCTTCAAAATCTAAAAGTTGCTGTATTTTTTTAATTACTTATCCTATCATAGTCAAAGTATACATTTTCTGAAGGAAAATGTGATAAGGAATCCAAATATGGACTTACTTTTTCAGTTGGGGTTAGGGCTAAAATGTTTCAGTTCAAAATATGTTGAATTGTAGAAAAAAAATAACATAATTTGGAACACCCTGTATTCTGAGATTAACAAACAACTGTGATTTTTCTTTCTCCAAAGTCAGTAGGCTTCCCCCATCCTCTAACCATATAAACATTGTTTACTTTCAGTTTATTACTGTAAGTTAGTAATAAGCAATGCATTAAGTACCCCACTTTTTATCCGGAATTTATTTTTTCCACCCTGTATAATTTCAAGGTCACCCTGTATAATGAGTTGAAATGTGTATATTTAGATTGCTTGTGTATTCAGCTTTCCAAAAATGTATACTTTTGCTAGTTTAGGGTTGATAATTGTGGAGATATTCTAAATTGAAACTCAATTGGTGTAAAAATTCATGATATTTGTGATGTAAAGCTAAGGGTGGCGAGTTCATAACGCATGGCCATAAGGAGACAATTTTGAACAAGTCTATTGTCTACTTAATTCTTTTAATAAACAAGATGTGTAATGCTTTACATCATAATCCTAGTAAACATTATTAAGCTCGTTAAGCTTGAAATTAAAAACCGTGATTTTGGTGTAAAAACAGCTCCTGTACAGAAATAGTCATATTTACTTAACGGTATCATCAAATAGCGTGATTTATTTTCCAGATAATAGCAAAGAAATAACGCAATCATAAAGTTTTGTTTGCCTTTATTTTGTGGTCAGAAATATTTTTTTCAATTTTTTCAATTAGGGTAAACTTTTTTTTGACTCACCCATCGTTGGCAATATTTGTCTGTCCCTGTGGCATGTTTAAAGATGTCACTGTCTGGACAGGTGTCGGACCCCCACCCTTTTTATTTTTGCCCCACCCTTTTTACAGAGCCACCCTTTTTATTTGGGAGTGTTCAACCCCCACCCTTTATACCAAAGTGGGGACATTTTTTGCCTTTTAGAATTTAAAAAGGCACTCATTGGAAGAAAGGATAAAGTGACAGAAACATATAGCCAAAGAATTCTTGCTTAACATGCAATTGTAATTGTAATTCCACTCCTGGTAGATAACTGTGTATTGCACCCTAATATTCCCATTACGTCTCCAATTCCCCTTTGATGGGAAACGCTGCATTGTAGCCAGTCTGACTGAAGTATTGGTATCATTCCATCCTACAGTTTTGTTAGCGTTGTCCGCCATGATTGATCGTAAGTTTGACGCATGAATAATACATGGCACCAATTGATAACACGTACAAATAATGATGTAATCATACGAGCTGTATTTAACATGCACAGCACCACTTTCTGTCAGTAGTCTCGACCAGCGATCTTAAACATGTATTACAGATGGAATCATGGAATACACAAGAGTGGGTGGAAAAGACTAAAGTCATGAGGATAAGCCGATGTTTCGATCCAACTTTTTAATTTTGAAGTATGAACCGATACATAATTTATGATATTACTAGCGTTAGCGAGTCGCCACGGTCGGTATTTTTTATGATTTTGATGATTGCTGAGAATTTTTTCTCCGCATGGAATTAACGCTCACCCTTTTTATTTTATCTCCACGCTTTATACAACTACACCCTTTATATCAGAAATATTCTGACCCCCACCCTTTTTGTTGATTTTTTGATTTCTGGAGTCCCACCCTTTATAAAGCATGCCGTACGGACTATGGATGTTTCATTAAAATTTTACACTGTGATTTAAAAAAACAGTATTAATGACATTGTTGGTCTGCATTTTGTAAATCATCTGTGAAAAGAACAGTACATTTTTGAAAAATAATTTGGCTTTGAAATGCACATTTTCACAATTTTTGAATTGTATCAATAAAATGGGGGTCTTAAGAGCTGCAGGCTCAAAAGAGGGTCTTAAGAGCGAGCAGAAGGGGGTGAAAGGATCTTCAGGGTGGCACATACATTTGTACCTATACCCTTTGCAATGTCAGGATTGTTTCGATTAAAAATGTTCCCTTCCATTAAAATTGATAATATTGCATTCAGACGATGTTTCATGGACGAAAAATCATTATTGTTTTGAAAATTCTTTATTTCTCTCAATCTATATGATGGGTAGGGGTAAGCTTAGGGGTTTCCCGTGTTCACGGTATTCATGCCGCAATTCACGCTTTTCATGCTAAAATCATCAAAATCGCGGATTTTGTAAACAGTACCGTAAAATCGCGGAATTGTTATTTCAGCCGCGATAATTGTCCGACAAGCCGATTTTTACAGTTTTATTTAATAGCAAAAATCAATTTTTCGAATTCCTATTGAAATATTTCCTTTCAAGACGATATCGACGCACAATGTACAGTGCATTCAACTCTAGGCCTACTTGACACGACTGATTGAAGTTCAATTGTATAATATCGAATTTATTTGAATGAGATAAACAAAAGACCGTGTTCTTCTAAAGAAATATAGGTAGGCCTACTTCAAACCAAGCAAATTCAAAAGAACGAAGAGATTGTTTACAAACGCCACCCCCTTCAGAAAGGTTGTTAGTTGATAAAAAGTTAATCCAGGGCGTTCAATGGGTGATTATTCATTCATATCGATTGCATACAATTACTGTTGTAAAGAAAATACGGTACCGAAAATACTACACCCCGGGAAATACACGCACGTGCTAATCATGAACGACGCCATTGTAGACAACAGCAAACAAAACTCATTGACATGTGATGATGAATAAATTACAATAATAATGTTGTAAATAGATCGGAGTTCTCCGATTGGTTGAGATACGGTTTGCCGACAACAGCAAACAAAATTCATTGATGAAAATAGATCACGTGATGATGAATAAATTACAATAATAATGTTGTAAATAGATCGGGGTCCTCCGATTGGTTGAGATGAGGTTTGTGTACGTGCGACTATAAATGTTTTCAGGTCACGTCATGACCTCTCGCAAGGAAAAACAAAATAATAATTTACATACAGTAACTTAAAAAACGTAGTATGAAAAGTATTAAAAAAATGTTTATTGGGCTATTATTTGTACAAATGGTTGCGCAAAACAGCTTTATTATTAATATTAACATCGTACCAAACATTTTGTTTGCATTTAGTACGAAAAATATAGATTTTATTACTACTTTCATGCGGCATTTCTAACAACACGTGTTACATCAACGCAGCTACGGGCTGTCTTTAGTCACTGGCAAAAAATGAGGAAGAAAGGCCGCCTAGGCCGCCGGGAATTGGTAGTTTACGGTGGCTTTTCGAATGCCTAAAAATACGACCGCCGCTCCGTAAATCAAGGAATTTCAGCGCGGTTTTTTCTTGAAATCTCAATAAACACGGTAAATCGCGGTTTTCACAAAAATTGCCCACAGTTTTCACCTAAAAAATTCACGGGAAATCCCTAAGCTTAGGTAGGGGTCAAAAGAGATTATGTTTACCAAATAAAACTGAAGGAAACTCTTATTTTATTGGAACTACCGTATTATCCCTAGTAAGCGCCCAGGGCTCTTAGCAAAGTCATTTTGTGTGGGCGCTTATTATAAAGTTACTTTTTTAATGTCGTTTATCGTGGAAACTGTTTTTGATGCACATTTTTGGTGGAAAATGTGCACAGCCGATACATTGATCGCCAACATGTTGTTGATGCCGGGACTTTCGGACGCTACTTTCATACTTTATTTTGAGCTGCAGTGGCTAAAAAGATGGGCACTTATTAGGTGTTCCTTTTTGGTAGTCATTGGGAAAAAGAGATGGGTGGGCGCTTATAAGGACATGGGCGCCTAATAATAGGGATAATACGGTAATGCATTCTGGGACTAATAAGTAATAGAAACAATTGCATTCTAGGATATATTGTTCAGGTTTGTTCTTGTACACCAACACATTTTGGGATACTGGCTGAATTTTTGAACTCTCAAATTAAGATTGTGATATCTCGAGAACTGAGTTGTATGGAGTAGACTTCATTTAAATCACTTGTTAATATTCTAAACAACTTATTATTTTGTTGTATGTGCCTATAGGCCGGCCAGGAATGACGTCTCACGCCTTTTGCTAAATTTAAACAACAGTCGCTAACACGGTCTCACGCGATCACTAGGAACTATCTCTTGTGTATGGTAAGGTTGAGTAGAGCGTAAAAACTGATGTGTTAAAATATTTTGCAAAGAATTCAAGTTGTTGTCAATGGCAAATGACAAAACACCCAGATGACCGGGGTGACCTGCGTTCGTGATAACCAGTGTCGCATCGCGAAATGTGTCACACTTTTGAAGTATTGCGATTCAATTGCACAAATGTGTAGCTAAAAGTGCGACGCAAGAAGATTCCCTACTTGATATTGATCACGTTCCATCAAAGCCAAACCTAAAAAGATTGAGTTTCATCTTCAAATAACTAAAACAAGTATGATAAATCCTCAAGTATCGGCAGTTCATATTTTGTTTTCGTCAGAGTCAAAATCCCCATTGCTTTACACGCATGTGCGCAGAAGTCTTACTGTCGGTTTAAAATTTTAAAAATGGCAGTTTCTGCGCACATCGGAGCAATGCTATAATCATGTCGTCACTTTTGATGGTAGTCTTGTTCCCATGCCGCCGAGTGTTACGAAAAGGCGCCAAAAAGAAATGACTTGGAATAAAACTAGTGGTGCACCACGGACACAAGGAAATTCCTTGAAGGAATCATAACAAAATGGCGCTTCGTAAGAAGATGATGTTTAACAATTATGAAATCCATTGTGACTCGTGAGCGAAATTATGCCTGTATTTCCTTGTGTTTTATTACTAAAATGTGTTAGTTCAAATTGTAAAATCTAGATCGTGTACACCTTTACGTATACTGTATTTTGCTTACGGGACATGGATTATATGTGCGTAACACGATTGAACCGTGTTATGTGCGCATGCCAGATTATGTAGAACGTGCAAAGTTGATGAAATATTAATTTTATTACTAGAAAAAAAGTGCTATACAAATGTGTGAATTGCTACACAAAACTAATAGTGCATCGCATACACACAAAAAAATGCTGGAAATCGAACGCAGGAGAATCTGTCGCGGTGCGACCTATACCCGCATACGCAAAATACCGGACAAGTGCATAAGTCCAAGGTCACAGCCTTAGTTCTCACACAGAGTTTAGATTCAAAGCTTAAAGCATGCTAAGCGAGAACTGAGCCTAGCTCTGAATCATAGGCTACTAACTATAATCATGACATAACAACAATTTGTCAATCACAACATTATGATTCCCCAGCGTCCCATGCAACTTGCGCGTAACCGCTGCTTTAGCGATGGCAAGGGCGCAGTAAAATCGGAAGATGTGACGTAGGCCGTGTGCAATATATAATATTTTATTTGTGTAACAATTCAAAATATTGCGTAGCATTTCATCACATCTGTATGTGACACAATTTGGAAATTGAATAGCAATTCTTCAAAATTGTGTAGCATTTCGCTATGCGATACAGGATATATTGCACACTGGACGTATAGGCCTAGGCCTACTTGTATAAATTTGTAAACAAATAGGCAATTGACCTATAGCAGCCTTAGGCCTAGGCTATTTAGGAAAATTATATAATTATAGTATCATCGCTATTCTTTCAAAACCTTAAAACGGTAATGCATACATGTAGGAAGAGTTGCTTTATACATGTTCTGGGACAAGAGAACTTATATAGGCCTAGGCCTACTAGTCCTAGTAACATAGGACCTACAAACTCATCTATCATTAACACCTTGACATTATCAACTACTGATTCTTAAGTCCTAGAACGTTACCAATAAGTGATACACGGAAATAAGCAATGAGATTTTTGCAACGGTGTAAAAACCAAAGTATTTATTTCCCAAACGGTGTTCAAGGTGATATCAATGCTTTTAGACTCATAGCTTGATGTACATACCTTTTAAAATGAATTATGAAGATAATCATTCAAAAACGTTGTATTTCGAATAATTTGCCACACACCAATTTCGTTCGAATTAAACTTAGTCCATAGCCAAACCGGAAGGATGAAATTACAAGGTCAGGGGTCGTCCACTTGAGGGCGTATTTACAAACAAACACCTACAGGTGGTATTGGGCACATCGTGGGTGTTTAATGCATTGATTGAGGCAATCCGTATTTTACATGAAGTGAATATTCATAATTCATAATTCAATACAATGGTTAAAATCACTATAATACTATTCAACGGGAGAGAGTCTACTATTTCCGATGAATAAAGATAAGATTATAATCTCATCAATATTGATTAACTTGGGTGCGAAATCAATTTCTCGACGTGCAAACAAATCACTTGTCATGCTTTCCGAATTTCGCACACCCCATACGTCATGATTGTTTACTTTGAAAGACGCATGCGCAAGATTTCAGCATTTACGAGGGAGAAGCTGAGTGTCTGAAAAGTGGATTTAAATTACTATTTCTATCAGATGTAAGTGTAATAGTGTTGTAATCAATAAGTTCAAACAAATTCTATGATTCTTAGCTATACAGTCATGTCATTGTGGGCGAGTACAAATAATTTTGGAAGAAGATGCTAGGAGTCGCAGAAATTGTACTTTGTAGATTTGGGCTCGTCAAAGCTTAAATACCGAAGTCACATCATAGTAACGTTCTGTGACTCAGTACTAGTCCTGAGACACATGTTACTGCGACTATAGGCCTACAAGGCTACAAGGTTTTGATAGATGTGACTTTGTCACTTAAAAAGTCACTTAAAAATGTTTAGAGCAGACCGCCTATTAAAGGTCATAGGAAGTATTACTTTATACATGCTGAATGGCTGGATGGAGATACAAGGTTTTGAAAGAATAGCGACGAAGACACCATGCTGCGTTGCGATTGTTTTGGAAAGCATGCCATTGGCAATTGCATGCAGCAAGGACAGTAAGGACACGCTCAACCTTTGCAATCAGAGAGCATGACGCTGTGATCGACAAGCTCACTCTATTCTAATTTCTACTCTTTAGACAGTCTAAATATAATAATTATAATATTAATAAAGTACTGAGACGGAGTCTGAGAGTGAGAGACTGACTGAGACTGAGACTCAGTCAGTCTCTGGGTGAGAGTGAGACGAGTCACATCACTCCGTCATCACACACAGGAAAGTGTGACAAAATAAAAAAAGGTTTCACTCAGAATTCTGTTTCAATCCCATTCATCATGATGATACTGCTAACGAAAACGGATTAACTTGAATTATCCCGGACTACGGTAATCCACTCACTTGCATCAGACCAGTCTCGTCATCGTAACAAAATACCGGCAATAATTGCGACAGAAAAAGAGGAAGGGATCACGCCCATAAAAACATCTCACTTTAAGACACCAAAAGTAACCTTTAACAAAACGTTCCGGTACTCACGTTCTTTTTCGTGATCGTATCCGACAACCGAAAAGTAATCGGCTAGACGAGACATCTCTGTGGGCTGTAGATTAGTCCCAAGAGCAGCTTACATTTTCCGATTTACTACTGTCATTTCGACCTTTCCAGGTACCGCCATCTTGGATTCTTCTAATATGTTCAGCGCGCAGTTATTTGCGCATGTTTTATCACCATTCCCAACATTCCGTTCGTTATGATTGATTGGCTTGTCATTGTCAGTGGGCTAGGGACTTGAGGGAAAATTTAAAAATACAAATATTAAATCTACATTGTTTACACGGTCGGTCCGATTTGTTTTGTTTTGTTTTGTTTTGTTTTGTTTTGTTTTGTTTTGTTTTGTTTTGTTTTGTTTTGTTTTGTTTTGTTTTGTTTTGTTTTGTTTTGTTTTGTTTTGTTTTGTTTTGTTTTGTTTTGTTTTGTTTTGTTTTGTTTTGTTTTGTTTTGTTTTGTTTTGGTTTGGTTTGGTTTGGTTTTGGTTTGGTTTGTTGGGTTGGGTTGGGTTGGGTTGGGTTGGGGTTTTTGGGGGGAGTTGTGGTTTTTGGGGGGGGGCTTGGTTTTTTTTTTTTGGTTTGTTTTTTTTGGGTTGTTTTGTTTGGTGTTTTTTTTGGTTTTTTTGGGGGGTTGGGTTGTTTGGGTTTTTTTAGCATTTAATTAATTAGACGAACATTTGATATTTATATTTTTAAAAGTAGCACATGCCTATTAGATCACAGGATTAGGGGTTGTAGCTTTGGTTCCACAATTTTTTTGAAAACAGTAAACCTGTGAAAATATGAAATTGTAGAAAATTCACATTTATTGAATCTCTGCACATTGTTATACTGTATACGTAAACTCAGAGCAATCAATAGAGGGCAGCAATCAACTCATTGGATGCTAACACTACACTAGGGATAGTAACTACTATGCATTTTATTTATTTATTTATGATTCGGAAAACGCTTTCAAAACAGCGGCACCCACCAACAGATGGTGGTGCATCCAACAAATATAAAGTAAGATACATCAAAAGATAGGGAAAAACAGTAATACAAACAAGAGAGATAAGAAATCATGCACTCATGAAATCATGAAAATTATATAAATTATATACATCGAGATGGGCTCATTGAGTCCTGACATGTGGAGCGTGATATATTGATTAATGATCATTATTACTTAATAACACTGTCCTACATGACCATGCACGTTTTAAGTATGACTTACAAAAGACATCAAAATGTCTATCGAGTAATGCATTGTATGAATAGTTATTTACCAACGGGGTGATAGACAAACAATTACTACCTAAGATTAGACATAGTTTTGTATCATCATCACTTAGATTAAAATAATTCCATACATAAGAGAGATTTGCTTGACGAAGATTCATTTGTAAATTGTGAAGCTCATTGTCACGGATTGCACGTAATGACTTACATAAAAGCATAAAATGTTTGATATCTTCGCAATCTCTATTACAGAGTAAACATATACCATCATTATCTACCTCCCAAGAACTTAACCTACCATTAAGGGGAAGTGTGTTAGAACGAGCTTTAAACTTCAAACTAGCCCCATAAAAATCAAGCTTGTCTTTCAAATAACTTTCCAAATACGGATGTGTTTTAAACTGAACATAAAATCTTAAAGACGATTTACTACAAATATTTTGATACCATCTAGAGTAATCTTGTTGAACACTGATTCTCTTAAACACTTGGACCCATCGGGGGTTATTAGGTTGCATGCTTGAGAAGTTGAAATCCATGCCATGATCACATAAAATATGTTTAATAGAAACAAGCCATTTCCATCTTAATTGTATATCATAATCATGAATAATAAACATTGCGTTAAGTAATAATTTGGGCCATCTGTGGGGGCCCATATCATAGGAGTGCTATCTTCAGTAGACAGCATAGGCAATGGGCATGCATGTTATATTATTACTAGACAATAAGCACGCTAATGCTATCTTCAGTAGATAGCATGTATACGAATGTGTATGACAAAGTTTTGTATGGGCTTTCTTTTGTTGAGCACTTTATTTGTTTCTTTTAAACAAGCTGTTTTCACACACATTTTTTGCACCTTGTCGAAAAGGTGAAATCACCATGTTGGTGCTTGCTTCGATTTTGTTCCTTTTCTCATTTTAAGGGCTAGCTGTGTTTAACGGTATGCCTGTCTAGCGCCCTCTGGGCTGAGCTGGTAGATGCTTCCTAGATAAACTGTGAAGGATTTGCG
This sequence comes from Ophiura sarsii, assembly GCA_035610835.1. Taxonomy (NCBI): domain Eukaryota; kingdom Metazoa; phylum Echinodermata; class Ophiuroidea; order Amphilepidida; family Ophiuridae; genus Ophiura; species Ophiura sarsii. The sequence continues at coordinate 14,666,216 of CM069459.1, read as the reverse complement.
GCCCGCCGAGAAACAGTTTTTTCCCCGGGGTTTTTTTCTACCGTTTTTGGACATCTTGGAACTTTGCCATTTTTATCTTTCAACCGAGGATGTGATATGTTTTGTGTCATCATTAAACATCTGTGAGAAAACATCAGACGTCGTCATGAGTGGTAATCGTAGTTTTAAAACCAGTGTTCGATACGCGTTTGGGAAATAGACGGTCCTCTTCGCCGCCGTAGGAATAGTTTAGACACTCCTACACACCATGTCTACACAATAGAGTGTATCGTGATGAATCCGATATTCATAGTGATCTTAATTTCTTATGAAAGGGTATAATATGTTCAAGATGATGGAAACCATTGATTTTGATGGTGAATTTTGTTTAATGAACCTTTGGTATCGATGGGTACTAATCATTGGGACAGTTTGTATATTATGATTTTATTTTGTTATTTATTCCGACTGACGGGAAGCCTTATGTGAATACAACTCTCACCAAATATTACTGAAAAGAAAAGACAAAACCTTGTAAAAAACTAGTTATAACACCTCCACCCAAATCGGATGTTACTGCTATCTTCAGTACCAGGTTTATGAGTGATATAGACAACGTGTATTGAGGAATGTTATCTCCATCCATAGTAGACAACATGCGCATGTACAGCGTGTCCCAAAAACTGGGTTCAAAAGTTTGCGAGCTTATAACTAAAAAAGTAGGAAACATGGATAGTTTATATTTAGGGATATTAAACAAATTATACTTGACCTTAATTGGTTAAACTCTGTAATAAATCCAATATAAACTTTTTGAAATACAAAGATTTGAATAGAGCATGGTCAAAACCCATTTGTCCCACTTTTCAAGGAACACCCCGATGTGTTGCAATTGCGTATTGTTGTGACTTCATCAAAGTTTTGCCTTTGCATTCATTCTTTACAAAGACTTGGGCAGTAAACAAAATTATCTTGGTCATATTGCAATAATACAATTTCATTATTTACATAAACATTAAAAAAAGAGTTCATTGTTAAGTTCTTTCGGAGAATAAACCCCATGCCGGGAATACTGCACATAGCGCACAGTTTCATGCAACGCACGGATGGTTTATTCCTTAATTGAATCGGGACAAATGGGTTCTGACCACGCTCTAATCAAATCTTTGTATTTCAAAAAGTTTATATTGGATTGGTCTCCGAATTCACCCAATTAAGGTCAGGTATATTTTGTTTGATATCCTTAAATATAAACTATCCATGATTCCTACTTATTTCGTTATAAGCTCGCAAACTTTTGAACCCAGTGTTTTGGGACACGCTGTATGTTATATTCAATAAAGAGTAGACAATATGCACTCGGAATGCTATCTTCAGTAGATAGCATGTAGAATGTTATTAGAAAACATGTGTTTTATAGTTCCGAGTTCAGAATAAAATATAATTACTTATTCACCAATCATTTCATTCAGCCAGCATGCTTAGCCGCGCCTGGCCTGAGCTTTTTGCTTGAGCCTGGTCCCTTCAGGACCAGCGTGTGTTCGTACGGATCGACCAACAAACAAACATTATTCAGTTAGGTACTGAGAGATACGTATTAGAGTGCGTCCTCAATTTTTCTGGAAATCGGGTTTTTTGCACATAATATTTAGACATATACTCACTATCTGAAATGGTTTACCTTAATTCGCCGACAACATGTAAAATGTCACGATTTGGTCATTTCGATGCAGATCTCATCGAAGGTATCAGCATCACTCACCACATAATTGAACCAAATTTCACTCTAGCGCTATCATCATTCAACCGTTTCCCCATAAATCATTGCACTTCATGGTTCCAACGTACCTTAATATCTATTGAAACAGTTCAATTTGTCCAATTTTCATTTTTCTCGGCAATCTCTCAAATTTCACAGTTTATAGTCAAGGTGCATGTAGGTGATGTCCCATTAATCATAATTAATAAACAATCATAGGCATGTACGCAATGGTATTACTGTCAAGTCTTTTTAATTGAGGATTTTGTGATGCATACTTTCCGATTTTAGTTTTAAACACCGTCCTTAAGAGCTCTTAAGGGTAGGGGAAACCCCATTTACACTCTTAGAAAAAATGGTTCGTTTAAGAACCCTTTTTTGTCCCGCGGGGAGCACCTTTTGGCCTAAAAGGTTCTAAAAAGAACCTTAGAATGGTTCTTTGAAGAACTTTCAAATTTTAAATAAGACCTAAAGGTATATTTACTTTTTTGTTTTTATGTAATATGCAAATTCAAGAGAAATGTAAACAAATTTAATCCTTTTCAACTGTTAAAAATCATTTCTTCTTGGCTAAAAACATTTTTTACCGTTTTACCAAGAACCATTGAGGGTTCTCCATAATTTTTTCCCAAAAGGTTCTTGAAGCTTGAGGAACCATTTTCTTGGCTAAAGAACCCTTTTAGAACCTTTTTTGGTTCTAAAAGGAACCCTATAGAAAGAAAATGGTTCCTCAAGCTTCAAGAACCTTTTGGGGAAAAATTATGGAGAACCCTCAATGGTTCTTGGTAAAACGGTAAAAAATGTTTTTAGCCAAGAAGAAATGATTTTTAACAGTTGAAAAGGACTAAATTTGTTTACATTTCTCTTGAATTTGCATATTACATAAAAACAAAAAAGTAAATATACCTTTATGTCTTATTTAAAATTTGAAAGTTCTTCAAAGAACCATTCTAAGGTTCTTTTTAGAACCTTTTAGGCCAAAAGGTGCTCCCCGCGGGACAAAAAAGGGTTCTTAAACGAACCATTTTTTCTAAGAGTGTAGTGTAGTGCACCCTATATCGTCAGTAGGCGTCGAGGTCAGAGTTCAAGATTTTTACGCGCTCGCTTTATCATCGCTTTCCTGTCGTCATCGATCGTATACTTTTATTTCGCTTTCATAAAAATGGAGATAAATCAACATTTGGCTATCATTCGGGTAAATACACTCATTTCGGGGGAATTAAAAGGTTTTAAGCCTAGGCTATATTTTAAATTTTAAGGCGTCAGTCGAGGGAATTGAAACCAAATTATTATACAAATAGTATGAGAAATATCATTCTAAAAGCCCATCTCAAACCAAAATATACATTGATTATAGCCAGAACTGAGCATATAGAAAATAATTCACGCGCTGCGCGCATGTTTTCAGGAAACAGGCAGCCCAGCACTAAAGTCATTCGGGTGGGGTAGGGATTACACTTATTCAGGGGGATGAAGAGGTTTTATATAATTTGTTCATTCAAATTTCAACGCGTCAATCGGGGGAATCGAAACGTCTAAAAATCCCGGGCTAAAAATAGTATGAAAAATCATGGTCGGAAAATAAATAAATAACGAACCTAAAGCTTAAAAATGATGCATAAAATAGCTTTATTTTGCCGCTTTATACGGGTTAATAATTTATAAAAATGTATTTAAAAAAAGCTTCCATTCGCCGTTACCAACCGCGAAACAGTTTTTCAACATAACATTGTTAGACAATTTCATCAGTATATGCCCAACTTCTTTCTCGCATATAACGAAATAGCTGTCTAATTTTGATAAAAAGCCAATATTGATTGGAAATGAAATGATGGCTTTTCAACCCAAAATAGGTCAAAAGTACACACTAAATCGCACAAAATGGGTTCGAAAATTAAAAAAAATATCGAACGTTGAGAGGGGGGCACATCCCCCTCAGACTACCCCCTGTCCGCGCTAGCGCTGGTGCTTCGCACATCACTACCAAAAATGCAATTACAATTTATTTTCATTTTTGGACGGCCAATAGTTTGCCCCTATCAAAATACCCTGGCGCTGCCCCTGCTGATACCATACGTCACCCCTGACCCCATTCTTAAACCCGACCCATTCCTTACCCACTGATACCATTCATTACCCCCAGCTGACCCCACTCCTTACCCCTGACCACATTCATTACCTCCTGGTGGTATTCCTTTACCCCCGGTGGTCAAAAAATATTGATCGACGATCAAAGTTGTGATTAATTTTTTGGCTCCAACAATATGATAACTTTTTGTGGTCAATAGATTGTTTTTTAATGTTTTCCCCATGTTAAATTAAAGTTTCGACTTCCCATTAAAACACATGTGAACTTTATCCCTAAATCGAGGTCAAAGGTCAACTTAACATCCGATTTGGCAAGGATGCCCACCCCCCTAGACTGTAACTCTCAGTCGCCCTCTTACGTCGCTATCTTGCAGGCTCCTATATTTGTACAGCTTTAGCGGCCGTATGGTAATATTGAAGACTGGGGGATGTAGATCTAATGTCCACCTAGGTTGTAAAATGCTACAGACTTCAAGGAACATTTTGGAATATGTCTCCCTTTGCCAGCATACCGGGACCAAAAAACCCTAATATGGGCATCCGCTTCCCAGCTATAGACTAATTGTAAGAAAAAGTTTACCTGTTACTTGACCTGAGAAATTAGTATATCAAAATGGCGTCAAACTTAACTAAGTGCTTTAGACAATATTCATTTTAGTAACAGCTGTTACTAAAATGAATATTGTCTAAAGCACTTTTGAATATTTTGATTTGATAAGAAAAGACTCTTTTAAATGGTGGCCATTTTGAAAGTCCAAGATGGTGCTAATAAATGATGGACTCGTTGTATGTATAGACAATAATATATTGCGTAGAATATGTTTGATACTAATATCTGATATCTTTGATACGCTAATATCATGAATATGCAATGAATATTGTCTATTTTATACTAACAAAGCCGCCATTGTAAGCTATTGTAATATGCTAATTTCTCAGGTCGCCAACACCTACATTTTTGGCATCATCCCTTTTCCTGAAGTAAACTGTAAATACTATATAAAACCAACGAGGTGATGTTTTAAAATTTGATGGGTATGTCAAAAACTAGAGGACTTTTATGGCCAATTTTGCTCTACTAAAGTACAGAAGAAATTATTTCGAAATGTAAAAGTGCAGTTTCACATATAAACGCCTGTATGTAATGAATTGAAGGGAACGAGAGACTGGGAGAGAGGTAGTGAAGAGAAAGGTTTTCATGCTGATTTTTAGGTTCAGATTGAAATATTATGAACAGGCTAACAGCCGTGAGTACAGCTCTGCTGCAAGTTGAATTACAATTCGTCGCTGTTCTGACATACCGGCACATCACAACAGAAATAAGTAAAGAGATGTGCCGGTATGTCAGAACAGCGACGAATTATGGTATACCGTATTGTGAGATATGTGACCAAACCTGGGAAACTTGAAATCAAATTAGGAACTTTTGAGCTTATTTTCGCCTTTATCTATAAAAAATAAAAATAAAATAAGAAAATCAATGTCTTGACTTTCAAAGAAAATAACCCGCATGATTTTTACTAACGCGCGCACAGAACAGGAATGAATAGTGCTTCTTATCCAGGCATGCCAGGATATAATAATTAGAGCGTCCTTGCTTCTTATCCCTTTTGGTTTCGTCTCAGGTTAAAATGATCCGTAAACGCTACCAGCGGTGAGAATACAGAATAATAAAAGTTAGGCATTTCCATTCACGTCAACAAAACCTGCATGTTAAGTTCAGCATTTTAACAACGCCATTTAAAATTATCCGTAAACGCCCCCAGCGCGGCGGTCCGAATAATAAAATAAGTTAGGCATTTTACTCACGGTAGGATTCAATTTAAGTTAGGCATTTTAACGACGCTAGTTGGCATGCAATGCTGAGGAGCCATATAAACGACACCCGTTCCCTGTCCGTTACAGACGACGCTGGTCACGATTTGCCTAAATTTGCAAATCGTATTGGTTTAACACGTAATTACGAATAACCCATCGAAAAATTCTAAATATGCCTATCACTAACCGAATTATCCCAAAACCAATGGAGTTGGTTCCAACTCCACTCTAAGAGTCCTTTCTTTTCATTTTTGAAAGTTAAATAACAATTCTTGAACAAGGCGGGTAATTAGTCACGTGTTTAGCTCGAATTCATGTTTAAACCTCAATTTTGCTTCGAAATGGTACAAAAGGGATAGTCATAGGCAATAACATATTATACTTGACGATATTCTGGCCTTATATTATAGTTTTATGATTATTGGAGAAATATCGGCATTTAAATAAATATTAGGTATTTGTTAATTCTTCGCGACTCATATTGCTATCTGCCTTGATGGCCGAGTGGCCTAAAGGCGTATTTTATTCAAGATTTTTTTTTAGAAAGTAGAATTTCTTGCAGATTTACATTTCTGATCATAAATCATTAATATATTCTGAGTTACAGAGCGATACGATTCCAAATTACTTCAAAATCATTTAAAGAGTAAAAATAAACTGTCAGGTCTGTGCGACAACTTATTTTTTCACTCTAAATTCACTCTAAAACCATGATTTTGAAGTAATTAGGAATCGTATCGCTCTGTAACTCAGAATATATTTATGATTTATTACTAGAAATATAAATCTGCAAGAAAATCTACTTTCTAGAAAAAATCATGAATAGAGGGCGCTCCCTGGAAAAGATCACATAATATAATAATGATAATAATAATAATGCGGATTTATATTGCGCACTGATCCACCAAAATGGTGCTCGAGGCGCGCGTTACAAAAAATATCTTACATTACAACATACATTTTCCTGTACAACAACTGAATCTACAATAATTTGACTTATACAACTTAGCATAGTATAATGATGATGTCAATAATAATATCATAATTTAAACTTACTCAAAATTAAACTACAAATACGAATACCATTTGAAATTTAAAGAAATATATAACAAAAAACACATTATTAATAAAAAGCATCCTTTGTCAAATGAGTTTTTAAAGAAGCCTTGAACTGTGCCAGGGATGTGCATGATCTAACATGAATGTGTAAGGCGTTCCAACCAAAGACATGGCGACGAGGTTCACACAGAAGTGACTTGTCAATGGAAAGGAGTGTACGAGTAGGTATGGTTTAAGAAGACATGTGATATACTGCGGTAGCCTTTTTAAAGGCTCAAAGAATAAAGAATAAAGCCAAGGCGTTGGCTTTATTCGCAACAAATATTTTTACCTTGAGTTCAAATCTCACTAGGGTCACTTTTTCTTTTTTCTTTATTTTTGTAAAAAATGACGTTGTTTAATCAGTTAAACACTGGAAATTTAATTTATACTATACAAATGTTTTTTCCCCTCTGAAATATGACATTTGAATAAATTTAATATTAATATTAGAGAAATGTACGGCTTTTCAAGAAGCATGGCGCGGTGACGGCGGATGTAGTCTGCTTCGTATCGGCGTGTTTTATACCCTTTGATACTTCGCCTTGCGAAAACCGCTCCCATCCGAGAACCGACCAATACACGGTCTACTTGCATTGGATTTGACCTTTCGACCTCCGTATACTGTTACACTATACCATCCCAAAACTGGATGAATACGTAATGAGCAATTTGTTCGCGTGAAGTTCAAAATTGACCAATGGCAGACACGATAAATACGAAGTAAATAAATATTTATATTACCGTCTTCGCAGAGAGAAGAATCTTGCTCACTTTAAAAAAATTCTAAATGTCGATTTTCTCGCACTGTATAGCCGCCGTTTCGGTCTAAAATCACACTTTAGGAGTAATCTTTGACATTGGTCCTCGCCCAAAATATTTTCCTCAGAGATACAGCTTCATTTCCCGCATATGTGACTATTTCCATGCTATTGCTTATTTTTCAATATCGTATAATAAAAACCCCCTTATACGTCCGAAAAGAGACAAATAATAATTTGATTACATTTTTACGATATTACTAGAAACTCTTACACAGCCATAGAAATATATCGCCTTCACGTATTTTTAGATGTACAGGCATCAAATTCAATATTAGCGCGTTATGAAGGGGTGTGATACTATCGTGACGCATAAAAAGCACCGTCCCGCGTATTCTACTAATTGCATCACATAACGCGCGCGCATACTCGCGGCGCTGGCGTACAAACACGAGCGTTGAAAGGCTGAAGATACACACGCGGGCGTAAAAGCTGCGCCTGTTCAGTTACGTCACTGTCTCGAGATGGCCAAACAGAGTATAGTAATCCCTAGTGTGCTTAAAGCGCAGTTTAGTAGGAGCCCCAGACCTCAAATTGAGGGGTTGACCCCTGACCTCCTAACATACTCCTAATTTTATTATTTTCTGGCAGGGATACACCTAGTTAACAATAATTAATTGTCCTGCTCCTGTTTAACTCTTGCGAAATCCGAATATTACAACATAATTTCACCACCCTTTAAGAAGACGTATTTCAGCTTTTTAATACACATCATAGGGGTAGGGGTAATACTATACGTCATATCTACTGTATCGAGCGGGAAAACTATCTGATGTCATATCATATTTTGAAAAATGGTACATACTCCAAAACTAGGGAACCTTGTCTTGGGTTTTATCAAGGTCAGGGTCAAATGACAGTTAACATCACGCTAAAAATACAGACCAAGCATAATGTAGACATATTTTTGTATTAAGATTACCAATACGTTTTTTTATGTATAAGGTTCATATCATGTTATAATATAGCATAGTGATACCATAGTTATGTTCAACTCATATTACCAATCATTCATAAACACATAACGTCATTTACACCTCCAGGTGTACCTTAAGACATTCTTAGTAACTGTCACTGATAAATGATAATAATTCAATAATCTAAATATGAATATACGCTATTCATATTGTTATTAACGTTTGGCTCGTTTAAATTTGGACATTTCTGAAGACTCTTTATGACTGCTAAATTGTTGTCTGACAATAGGGTAAATGGAAAACTATCCACATTTCCAAAATCACACTAAGATCTTTACTCAATAACATAGACTTAACAGTTACACTTAACCCCTGATGGGTTCGAATATTCTAATGGGATCCAGACTTTGTGTACGGTTTCAATATTTTATGTATAATTATAAACAACATAGTACATATCAGTATAATCAAAATATACATGGTGCTGGTACATTATTCTAGCACCAGGAAGATCATTAAGAGGAATCATTTAGGAAGTAGTGTTCTCAACCAGATGTTAACATAAGTCTAAGATATGGAGATACATCATGCACATATCATGTTTATATTCAATATATAACTGCAGGAATTCTATGACATTCCTTAGGATGAAAGAGTACTTTACGTTAGCTTTTGTACACATGCACCCTCTGAGACATTTGCCCTTAGCATGCTTAGGGCAATTAATTGCATTTGATTTTGTGTTTTACTGACTCAGGTTTGGAAGGTTTCGTCATTGGCGTTGCTACTAAACAATCATTCTTGACGTTTTTGCCAAAAGAGCATGGGTTTGGTAGTTGTGGACTCTCTTCTGCAGCTCGCTTCCAGAAAGCAAGTTGATGGAGACTACGAAGAACATGCAACTTAAGGCATCCTCAGTTGGTGGAAGTGTACGAATATCACCCTTCCTTGTTGCAAACATGTGGGCACGTTCTCTATCCAGTGAATCATGATTGTTACCGTTGCTGTTGTATAATGAAAGAAAAACATATCGAAGATCATATCATCTTCTTTAAGGCTACGGCCTGGTGTTCCATACTCCATAAGCGGGGCGAGAGAATGTGCACTTTCCAAGGCTGTTTTAAGGGCAATTCGCTTACCTCTTCAAAAAGAATAAGAAACGGTATCACAACCATTCAAGGTGTATGCACTCTGAAGAATTGATGTAATGTGTGGGCTATATACTTGGCTTGTAGATTGCCGGCAATAGAGTGAAAAGGCAAGTAAACGTTTGTATGTGCCTTATGTATTCAGAGCTCTAAAAAACAAGTGATCCTTGTGCTGAAGTAAATGTCTATCATAATAATGTCGGAATCAGTTGTTTCGATGACAGTATCCTAAGGTTTCGACACACTACTTTACGTGTGCAAATATTCGTGTATCTGCCTCCTCGTACATGACATATTTGGAAGACTTTCCAAAGACTCGGAGAAAAGGAGAGTAGCTGCTCCTGACGATAGACCTCTCAGCATGACACTAGATTTGTCAGGTAAAGTTGCATGTTTTTTGTCCATGTAGTACAGAGATATTGGAGAAGATTCTCTTTATTGACAGAATTGGCTACAAAGCATTTCCACTGTGGTATGACAAGTTTATCACGGAGCTCATAGATTCTTGTTTTTGTCATACATTTTCCCCTTCGCTGTCTTTCTTCATATTTGAGGCATTCATGCGGATGAACGTCCGTCATATCTATCCCCGATAAATTGTATAAGATCGCATCCAGGTGGGCTTATGGGTAGAAGTTTCACCATGTATGGTACTTAGCTCGGAGAAATCCTTGATGTCCATATCCTGGAATCTTTTGATAAATGCCATAGCATCGATAATAACGCTGGTCTTGATAGCAGATCTAGGTACTTTATCCCGTTCTGTCCAGCCGTCGCCCAATTTATCTTTCATATTGCAAGGATGTAATCTGTTTTCCCTTTACGCTTGACGTACCCAAGCTACAAGGGTATTTCTCATCTGGTTCAGAGAGAGAGAGCTTGGGTATGGTGTCCACTCGTAAGAAAACAGATCCAGCTTGTCACGTTCTTCCATTTTTTTGGCAAAATACAAATTCCTTAGCACAGCACTTTCTTCTTCTTAGGCTATCTTTATTTTTATTGCAGGTGATACAACCTTTTTACACTCACCGAATGTGTGTATGCGCTCTGTCTAGCCTAACATGCTGAACAAGATCCAATGACAATGACACTTGGCCTTCGAATTTAAAGGGATTGATCATCTTGGATTTGATTAGTTGCAGGATTTCACATATCGCACTGACATCCTTAGCAGCAGAACTTGTTTCATGCTTTGATGAATCGTTACTCTTTATATGGACCATTTCTTTGGTTTGTCTCGATACAGGCATTGCTTGAAGGTATTTCTATTTTGTAGAGGGTTGATTGGTTAAACCATGGAACATTTTTGTTTTCGCCTCCTTGTTGTGTGTCTGTTCAAGAGCCATGTCAGACCACACGCCATTGAAAACCATGTTATTCTGTCTGATGGTGAAATTCCCATTGCTGAACTCTTGTTCTACAGCATCGGGCAAACGATCCATTGCTGCTAATGCGATAAGCAGGAGACGTAGCGGTTTTGTCAAGCCGCCACGAGATATGGAAGCATTTGCCTTGCCGAATACAGTTAATCTCGCCAAACCCAAGCTCTTTCAGCATATACAAAGCTCTTAAACACACGCTACACGCATCATATCCATGTACATCAACCATAGTTGACTTATTGGTGATTTGCACTTCTCTACTTTGAAGTCTGCTATCTGCTTCTCTACCTCATCCATGGATTTGTCTGTTTCAAATACTGCAGTGTATACCGTCTCTGAATCGCCACTTGCAATTGCCTCTCGCAGCACACTCAATTGCCATGACAACAATGATAAAGAGTTCTTAAACAGATATCCAACTGCACCGAGAAAATTCATAGCAATATGAAAACCTCTCAAGTCTGAGAATGACATTTCGGTGCTTCTCTTGTTGCTTCTTCTGAAGACCAAGAACAATTATTGCCTGATCACGTGAAACAACATTTATATACATTTTGCTCAAGTTTGTGAGATACCTTGATTAAATAATCAACAGATTCTTGTACTACGTCTGGATTTGTAGGTGATTGAGGAAAGAATGGCCCATGCGAGTTTCAACGCCCTCAGATTCATGAATTGGGCTATTCCATTTATTAATGGTACACCCCCTATAGAAGGCATGGGAATCCCAAAATATTTGACACTTTTTGAGCGTGGGAATTCCCAAAAAATAATTTCATATTCCTCTCGAAGGTATAGAAGGCATGGGAATTCCCAAAAAATCATCAAATTTTGGCCTTGGGAATTCCCAAAAAAAAAATCCATATTCCTCTTGAGGGTATAGAAGGCATGGGAATTCCCAAAAAATCATCACATTTTGGCCGTGGGAATTCCCAAAAAAAAATCCATATTCTTCTTGAAGGTATAGAAGGCATGGGAATTCCCAAAAAATCATCAAATTTTGGCCGTGGGAATTCCCAAAAAAATAATCCATATTCCTCTTGAAGGTATAGAAGGCATGGGAATTCCCAACAAATCATCACATTTTGGCTGTGGGAATTCCCAAGAAAAAAGTCCATATATTCCTCTCGAAGGTATAGAAGGCATAGGCATGCGAATTCCCAAAAATAAAAAGAGTTTTGGACAAAAAGGCCATGTTCCTCAGGAATGGTGTGTTACAGGCATGGAAAATCATTTTGAATTTAAAAAAAAAGGAAATTGTTTAAGCCCCGCCCACCCCTAGAGGTCCGGCCCACAATACAACAGGTTGGGTGTTTTGTTGTCGCCTTACCCTGGTTCTCATCGATCATGCTCATAAAAATATTAGTAGGTTGATTTTTTTATACCTCACAGTTCAATTTTTGTTCTTGATTGATCGATCCCTGGTGGTTTTTTTTTTAAATTTTACTTTTGTATTCACTTCATGTAGGAGTGCATGCCTATAAGGGAGTGTTCATAAATACTTTGGTGGGAGGGGGGGGGGGGGGGGGGCTTGGAAAATATGAGGGGGGGCCAACCAAAAAAAAGGTTCTTAAAAGGGGGGTCAGGGAAAAAAGTGCTTGTATAGGGGGGGGGGGGAGGGTCCAAAAAAAAAAGGTTGGTATTTTTGTTATATAACGTGAACAGAACGGGGGGGGGGGGGGGGGGGGTCAAAAAAAAAAAGGTTCTTGAAAGGGGGGGGGGGGTCAAGAAAAAACCCCACCCTATTTGGGGGGGTCCAAAAAAAAAGATGTCCATGGCTCAATTGTTTCCAACCCCCCCCCCCCCACCAAAGTATTTATGAACACTCCCTAAGTGCACACAAAACATGACTTTATTGTTCCCCTATACAAAACAAAAACCAAGCCCAGTGAACAATTATTAAATTATCAATCAGTCTCATATTGTCCATATATTTACAATTATATTTTTGCAGTATGCTATTTTCGTGATTTGATTCATTTCTGTTTCCATGAAAGTAACAGACCTGTTACTTTCATGGTAATACTTAATACCTAATTGTTTGTTGAAGAGAAAGTATGTCAAACCTGATAATTAAATTGTCAATCAAGAAATACAAAGTGTAAATATAAATAAATGCACATGAACATTTGTGCTATTGAATAATATAAATACTATATAAATACTGGAAGTGCGACTAGTGCATCTAATAAGTCTATTATAAAACAACTTAATTTCACAGCAACTTAATTTTGCGAATTAGCATTTAGTCAACTATTTGCGGCAATTTAATTTCGCTAGTTTGTAACACCTTCCTATTATGATTATAACCATTATAAATAATATATTAAACTGGTAGCAATTTAATTTGGCGAATCGGATCGCTTTAATAGCGAAATTAAATTGCTAGCGAAATTAAGTTGTTTTACAGGTATGAGTATTAGCCATGCCACTGTGTACAGGGCAGGCTACTATGTAGTAAGTCAGTGCATGCAGGGTGTGTTGTAATGTTACACCAGTCTGTTATGTAATCAAGTAAACATGTTAATTGACTATGCACTATACTCACAGCATGCAGTGTGTAACTGTATGGTATATTCAATGTCTATGCATGGTCTATGGGTATACATGTAAATGTTGTTCCATGAGTGCCCGTGAGGGCACGAATGGAACAATTTATTTGTACGCCTACCCATCCAATAGTCCCACTCTGTGTCAAACTTAATTAATGAGGGCTCACCAAGTTGTTATGATTTCATTACTTGTTATGGTTTCTAAACACCATAACTCAAATATTGTGACATACCTGTCCACAAGGACACCACCAAAAATGATAGGTCTAGTTCTTGTCCGCAGTGACAGTTAGCTTATACAGCACATAATACATGACATAACTAAAGACAAGCATGAATTCAGAACATTGTCTGAGCATGGTCTGGGTTGGTCTAGGGTACTGTAAACATCACCTGTCATAATGTTAACACCAGCTGTCTTTGTATGGCCAGACATATCTGTCATCAGCTCCTGCCCCTTGCTGGTGGTTTATCTGGCTAAGTTTGTTATTACCCTATCCTTGAATTCCTCTGGTATTAATTGTATGAGGATTTTTTTGTTTATCAGTAGGGTATTTAACAAAGTGCCTATTTGACTTAAAGGCGCTGGAACTGACAATTGCGCAAATAGCACAAAATAGCAAACTTACTGCAGGTATTATTATTGATGCAATTCTTGTGCAAAATAGCGCAATTATCATGTAATAGTGTTTTTAGAATTGCAATTGACATGCTATATAGCGCAATTTTCAACAGAAATTCGGAATTGCAGATAGGTGCTATTTTAAAAAATGGGTTTGTAGCGTCAATTGCATGTAATTGCATAAAATAGCAGGATTTAGATAGACATCGCAATTGAAGTGCAAAATAGCGCAATTGTCATATATTCATGCTTACAGGTGCGCGCTATTTGCGCAATTATGCAATTATCAAAATTTCACTGTGGGCCGCCTTAGTATTGCAAGAGCGTGCTACTTGCGCAATTATGCTATTATGAAAACTGGGATCTTTCCAAATAGGCAAACAAAATCTGTGGTTATCTCATACTATATACTCATTTTTAAAGTTATCGCTGGTAGAGGGGTTTCATACGTTCGCGTTGTTGCATAATATTCCAATTATTGTCCGCCGTTTTTGACAATTTTTATACCGAAGAAATATTTGTTTCGTTTTACGCGCTGCCAATTTGGTTATATCCCCACTAGTTTTCATGAACGCACGTAAATATTACCGTTCGTTCATGACAAAATGTAGAGGGCGGCAGAGTCTTAGTCAATTCTTTCAGACGACGGTGGACACGAACGGTCGTTAATTTTGAATTTCCGTACTCTTTATATACACTCTAAGAAAAAAGGGGCTTGGGTCGTTCTTTAAAAGCGGCAACGGAAATTATGCCCAATGATGATGGCTCGTTATTTGATTGCGGTCCGAAGTGAAGGGGACCCTCTTACGCGTAACCTCCCAGAGTGGAGGATGTTTATATAGAGCCCCGCAGGGCTCCGGAAGACATAAATCAAAATCATACTAGTATTACGTTACAAACTATTTAAAGGCAAGCATTTATTAATAAATCGGCTTCTTTTTTGCCATTTTTTACTTCAAATCATACTATTAATACGTTATAAACTATTTACACGCAATCATTTATTACTAAATCGGCTTCTTTTTGCCCACTTTTATATAATGAATTTCAATGCCCAAATGATGGGTCGTTCTTTATAATCAAAGACAAAATGATGGGTCGTAATAAAAGATGTCCATTTGATATTTTGATATTAGAACATATTACAACAATGCAACAAAGCCGGCAGTAGATAGAATGCAACAACACTTCGGGATGTGTGCTACCCATTTTGATATTAGAACATATTACAACAATGTAACAAAGCCGGCAGTAGATAGAATGCAACAACACTTCGCGATGTGCTACCCATTTTGATATTAGAACATATTACAACAATGCAACAAAGCCGGCAGTAGATAGAATGCAACAACACTTCGGGATGTGTGCTACCCATTTTGATTTTATATAGAACATACTACAACAATGCAACAAAGCCGGCAGTAGATAGAATGCAACAACACTTCGGGATGTGCTACCCATTTTGATATTAGAACATATTACAACTATGCAACAAAGCCGGCAGTAGATAGAATGCAACAACACTTCGGGATGTGTGCTACACATTTTGATATTAGAACATATTACAACAATGCAACAAAGCCGGCAGTAGATAGAATGCAACAACATTTCGGGATGTGTGCTACCCATTTTGATATTAGAACATATTACAACAATGCAACAAAGTCGGCAGTAGATAGAATGCAACAACATTTCGGGATGTGTGCTACCCATTTTGATATTAGAACATATTACAACAATGCAACAAAGCCGGCAGTAGATAGAATGCAACAATACTTCGGGATGTGTGCTACCCATTTTGATATTAGAACATATTACAACAATGCAACAAAGCCGGCAGTAGATAGAATGCAACAACACTTCAAGATGTGTGCTACCCATTTTGATATTATATAGAACATATTACAACAATGCAACAAAGCCGGCTGTAGATAGAATGCAACAACACTTCGGGATGTGTGCTACCCATTTTGATATTATACATGTATAGAACATATTACATCAATGCAACAAAGCCGGCAGTAGATAGAATGCAACAACACTTCGGGATGTGTGCTACCCATTTTGATATTAGAACATATTACAACAATGCAAAAAAGCCGGCAGTAGATAGAATGCAACAATGCTTCGGGATGTGTGCTACCCATTTTGATATTAGAACATATTACAACAATGCAACAACGCCGGCAGTAGATAGAATGCAACAACACGATTTGGATAAATTTGAACAATGGGCTACAGAGAATCATATGAATTTAAACCCGACCAAATGCATGTTTATGGATGTCACCTTTGCGATGGATCCACCGATACTTACCCCCCTCCGTTTGTATGATCAAAACCTTCATTGCACTGACACGGTGAAGATTCTGGGCATAAAAATTGCTAAAGATCTGAAATGGAACACCCACATTGGTGACATTACGAAACGTGCAAGTGGACGGCTATTTATGCTTAACATCCTAAAACGGCATGGGCTAAGTGTTAAAGACCTGGTAACAATCTATGTTGGTTTTGTTCGCCCCCTTCTTGAGTATGCTCTACCAGTATGGCATCCTGGTCTGACAGAAAATCTCCACTATGATTTGGAGCGTATTCAGAAGAGGGCGTGTAGAATCATCTTAGGTTTTAACTACATAGGCTATCAGGATGCCTTAATAACATGTGCTATTCCGGAACTCAGGAACCGTAGAGACCAACTTTGTTTAAACTTTGCTAAATCCCTTTTAAAATCGAATGAATTCCGTGGTTGGTTACCAAAATCTAGAGATGAACAAGTGCATAATATGACTCTCCGTAGTGCTCACAAAATAACTGTTCCTAAAACACGTACCCTGCGTTACGCTCGTAGCTCAATTCCATACATGGTCAAACTCTTAAATCATACATTATAGTTCTGTTTCCAATAGGGGGTGGGTTGTTGTGTTTTGCATGCTTAGTTATTTCTATGAATATATTGTTTCTATTTTTCTATATATTACATATTGTAAATATTGTTGTAATTCAGCATTTTGCTGCGATAATGATATGTTTATTAAACCTTGAATTGAAATTGAAAACACTTCGGGATGTGTGCTACCCATTTAGATATTATAACATATGACAACAATTCTATTTAGTTTGAAGATAAATAGACTTGGAAAGGAGCTGTTGTTTAGTTGTAACAGTTGTGGTCTATAACGATTTAGAAATCATTATTTCAGTCCTTTACAGAAGATGAAGACTGGGTTAAAAACAATTTAAAAATAGAAACTTGAGACCTGTACAGAATGAATCATATAGATCTCTTGCTGTACAGAAGGTCATTGGTATGAATGAATTATTGTATTAAATGTCATATTGAGGCATTTTCGTTATCCAATAAGTCACAGAAAGAACAATATATAATGGAATTTGCAAACGTAAATCAAATGCAAGAAATTGGCACTAAATTGTCGATGTCGGTGTATTTAAACCAGATTCGTTAATGGTATCTTTATCCAATGAGCCGTGGAAACAATTGGTGGAATGCGGCTATTGAATTTGACGAAGTAAACACCTTTTGTCATCGAAATAAGAGATTTATCTGGACTATTAAAGTATTCCTGGGTAATTGATTATAATACTTACGTACGTGTACGCATGCCAGCTACCTGCCATGATTTAAATAATAGAGCAATATATCAAAATAATAAACGACAATAGGCATGCTGTCACGAAATACACTTAGTATATCACGCTAACATGTTTCATTTTTGTCGTTTATCGAATAGCTCCAACAACTATATAAATGCCAATGAAGAAAGAGCAATAAATCATCTTCCAAGCGTCCTTTGTCCTGTGTAGATATCAATAACATTCTATTTATTCCGTTCTGTCTTATTAATTTTTATATTTGAAAATATGTAATATGTTAAACTATTAAGGGGATGGGTTTTAAGTCAGGAAGAAAAAGTACAAATGGGAAAGATACGGTTAGCAAGTAGCAAACTTAAATGGAGGTCTTTACCCATGTTACCCAGTTAAGGAAACCTATCGGGATAATAACGTGAATAGTGTGCATTGAAGTAGATACATCACAAGATTCGAAACCTGAGAAAATATGTTTCATTAACGTACTTAATCGTATACATTGTAGGCATTTGCCGCACTCTGTTAACTTGGTGCAGTTGTATAACTGCTATCTCCAAAAGATTGTTTGTTTTGTATATTATTTCAAACAGAGAAGTGTAATTGTAACTGTTAAGGTACTTGCTTACCAATCACCTGCGAGAAATACATGTCTCCGCTCCATAATCTTTACAAATTGCATTAAAAAGGTTAATAAAGACCGATATTCCCCTATCAATTTGATATGGATTTTGTAAGATACACTACCTCAAGTGTATACAAAGAAGTAATAAACGTTGCCTTGTTATATTTAGCAACCTAACATTTTGTTGTGAAAAGGCACAATACACATTGCAAGTCTCAGATCAAAATTAATGTGATCATTCATCATGTTGATGATAATCAGTCAAAGTCAATACAGAACTCTTATACCCAACTGATTTTGATATTTCAGATCTGTTCTGATTCTGAATAATTTATTCAATTGCATCTAATTGAAATGAGAGAATTTCATAGACTCTAATATCAGCTTGTGAACCTTAAGCTTTGCTATGGACAATACAAATGCAAGCTGTTCACTATTAATCTCTCATATGGAATTTAATATCCAGTTCACATCTTTCCATAAAGAAAGGGAGATGTAAGATACACTACCTCAAGTGTATACAAAGAAGTAATAAACGTTGCCTTGTTATACACAACCTACATCATGTGTGCTTCGTAATTATTATAGATTTGACACCAACCTTTAATAATGTGTATGTCACTTGAATCCCAGACATAGGAATGATGTGATGAAATCACATTCCTAGTCCCCTTCTCGCCACATGTCTTCCCCTTTTTAACACTGGTCCCTCATATCTCGTTGTTACTTGATTTTCGCGTCCAGTCATACAAACAGGTCCCGTCTGGAGCATATGGACTTTGTCGTCATTTTATTATTTAAAATTAGCACTTTATTCAATTTTGAGCATATCTGACAAAAGGCAATAGGATATATAGATTTGGTAAAATTTGCTCATTTCTTGTCCGATTTGGAGCATATGGACTTTGTCGTCATTTTATTATTTAAAATTAGCACTTTATTCAATTTTGAGCATATCTGACAAAAGGCAATAGGATATATAGATTTGGTAAAATTTGCTCAT
Source organism: Ophiura sarsii (assembly GCA_035610835.1). Classification (NCBI taxonomy): domain Eukaryota; kingdom Metazoa; phylum Echinodermata; class Ophiuroidea; order Amphilepidida; family Ophiuridae; genus Ophiura; species Ophiura sarsii. The sequence continues at coordinate 14,646,795 of CM069459.1, read as the reverse complement.
TTCTTGTCCGATTTGGGATCGGGTTCGGTTTTCGTAGTATAACAACAAGGCTGACAATCACAATATCAATCCACATTCGCATACATTTGATTTTTTAAAGTGACACATAATGTCTGCCACATGACAAGATTAAATCAGAGAGGACGCAACTAGATACTGAAAATATATAAATGTTTAGCGTCTCGCCAACCTGTGAAACTCAACTAGGGCAGTTCATAAAGACGTGTGGATAGGCCTATGGGAGGGTCGTACGCTCGTGACGCTGATGTGTACTACCTATTTTTATATTAGAAAAAAAATACTTAGCGTTTGAAAACAGATAGACTTGGAAAAGAAGCTATTGTTTTGTTTAACCCTAACACTCTTGAGTACTACAAATTACTACGATGCGGCGTGCTTGTGTCACCCGGCTCGGCAGTTTTTCGATGAAATAATGGCCCCAGGGTATATACAGGGCGGAATATACTCCGTCATGTATGGTTCCCCCCCCCGTGGCCTAGCGGTAGATCGTCTGCCTCTAAACTCAGAGGTCCGGGGTTCGAGCCCCGGGGGAGTTTTTTCCCCTCGCTATTTGGCCGCGAAAAAAAATCTTTGGAAAAAGTGCCTCGGGGGTTTGGGTTAATACTTGTATTAATCTGATCCTAATACGCCATTTCCCTTGCCCTGTCCCTTCCACTCCCTGTTCCTCCGAACAGAATCGCGCGATGAGCCTTACGTCTCTTAACCCTCGTCCTTCTAAGGGGGGTGGGGATAAGGGTTACCACCCCACCTACATTTGACTGATATACAGACGAATACAGCGAGATTTTGAGGTCAACCATGTTAAGTGACATTAATTTGACATCATGCGGCGCGTGGGATGTGTGTACTTGTTATGGTATGTCTGGAAAGAGGAAACCTCTATCATAGTATCCAAATAAGCATTTCGTTTTGGATTTGTTTGGAGTGGAGGTAGTAACGGGTCAAACTCGCTAGTCATAAGGGTCGCTAGTCATAAGGATCACTAGTCATAAACCCTAACCCTAACCCTAATCCTACCCTAACCCTAACCCTAACCATACCCTACCCCTACCCCTACCCCTAACCCTAAACCTAACCCTAGCCTAAACCTACCCTAACTCTACCCTAAACCTAACCCTAACCCTAAGATACTTTTATGACTAGCGCACTCGTGATATAGGAAAATACACGTTATGACTAGCGACCCTTATGACTAGCGGGTGGACCCCGTAGTAACCACCCCTTCAGGTAACAAAACGTCTCAGGAGGACTAAGGGTTAATTTTACTTTTAATTATACACAGAGAATATTAATTCGTAAACAAAACTTGCCGTAAGAAATGGCAGGTTTGTGATTCAAAAAATATTCTGGAATGGTGCATATTTGTTTGTGATGCTATAAGAACAAGTTAGAGCAGGCCTTCTCAATTAGATATTGTGAAGCACCACTTATGAGATGTTAGTGATCTAGAAGCGCCACTATCCCTGCGAGCGTAGCGAATAGCGGGTGGGGTCCATGGGCCCGCCTTAGGCCCCTGGAAGCTCATGGGTTTACCCCCTTTTAAGAGGCTAAGGAGAGCTATATTTGCATGCAATATGGTACAAGAAATAAAGAGATGTTGATGGTAAAATGTACAAAAAATGGTAGCAAATGTAGTGATAATCAATAGGCCTAGTACTAATAAAACTCGAAAAATGTAACTCGAAACTCGAACAAATTAACTCAAAACTCGTACAAAGAAACTCGAAACTCGAACAAATTAACTCGAAACTCGTACAAAGAAACTCGAAACTCGATAAATGTAACTCGAAACTTGAAACTCATAAAAAGTAACCAACCTAATCAACATGTGTACTCCCAGCTATAATACACAGTCACAATTATGCTGTAATACATAATTCTTCAACACTATTGGGTATCGCTTTAAGAAATGGTTACAGTCTGAAAAGCTAATTATAAAGCGATGCTAGAAAATTTTCCGGATGTGGGACGTGGAGGCAAGAGAATGAAAATAATAACCCATGCTTTACTTTTGTTTACCAAGTTCATTGGGACACCTGTATATCATGGAAAAGGTTTGTACTTGGTTGATCTCTTTTTGATAAATAGTGCGTCCTATACCGAAACTTGGGTAGCCATCACATTATGTCGGATGTGGGACGTGGAGGCAAGGGAATGAAAATAATAACCCGTGCTTTAATTTTGTTAACCAAGTTCATTGGGACAACCTGTACATCATTAAACAGGTTTGTAGTTTTGGTTGATTTCTATTTGATAATAGTGTGTCCTACCGGAACGATGATAATAGGCATTGTTGTAATGTAGGATCCAGGTAAGTTAAGGTTAAATATATTACGCTTGGAGTCGTGGGAGGCTTTGTTGCTTCTGCAAGATTTAAACAAATAAATGAATAATTAATTCATTCTAGTTCCTTTTTTAAAATTTAATTATAGTCAAGAAAATCGTAAGCTATCACTTGGCCTAGCAGCAAATGTAGTGATAATCAATAGGCCTACTACTAATAATCATGACTTACCCCACTGCAGTTAGTGGCTGAAGTGGCTCTTCATGCTTCTTGCGATCTGGTTGAAGTTGGGGATTTCTTCTTCTTTTTTAAAATTATTTTTTTAATTCATTGTTTAAATTTATTTTTCATGCGTCCTTCCGCGCGCCACTTGGACTGATGCAATGCGCCACAACTGGCGCGCGCGCCACCATTTGAGAAGGCCTGAGTTAGAGTGTTTCTAGTTAATTTTCATCGTAACAAACATTTCCTCGACTGAAATATATTTAACTTTTAATGACAAATAAATGAATGACAATTGAAATGACAAACTAAAAGTCAAATAGGGCCTATGTATGAGTCGTGAAAATATTTGCTATGTTGAAAATTATTTAAAAATATTACAATTGGTCATTTATATTACAAATTATTGTTTAGCATTACAAAATATTTCTTAATTGACGAACCTTCCATGAAAGATGTTTAATTTGTCAAATAAGACCACATTGTCACGTGGGACACTTTTTTACAAGCCCTGTATAATAACCATTTTAAAAATAGAATGTATGAGATACAATACAATACGTTTGCGCAGTGTCGTGGATATCAGCACGTATGCATGTCATAAAAAAGAAAGTGACATTTGTAGTTTTCCATTGCATTACCAAAGTTGGCTTTTTAAAATTAAGAGATTTTATATTTACGATTACGATACAATTGTTATTTGCGCGGTTTTTGAATACAGATGCTATTCATTGAACTGCTTGAATGATTACAACAATACGTCATTGTGTCAGGAATTTTCCACGTGACTATTAGTTTTACCATTTACAAAACAGTATGGTGATGAAATTCACTAATTTCGAAATTGTGAAATATGTGAAATTTTGGAACTGTCGTCTGCAGACGGCTGCCGTGGTGGAAAGTGTGCATTTATCGACTAGGTCTCGAAAAGTTCAAACTCGTGACAAAGCACACACACACTGGATGAAGTTGAGCATGAATTTTGAAAGAGGCATATACAATTTGATTTGAATAATTTGACTTCTATCCATTCGTATTGTAATGAAACTGGGTTTTATTTATTGTGTCCCCCGTTTCATTTTTTTCATCTCTCTCCTTTAATCGTGATTTATGATGTATTCAAAGACTTAGATATTATATTTCACATTCAGCACCACGATCATCATTTGTTTTATTGAAGCCTACGATTTTTATGATTGTTGATTACAATAAGCCTAGGCCATGCCTCCAGGCCTTGCTGACAAAAGCAGATGTTTGTTTCAATATATTGCATTATGGTCATGATATTTCCTTTCCGTTGATTTTCACTTTGGACTAATTCAAATCTTGAAGTTTATGCCAAAACGCTATTTCATTTTCAGTCAATGTCAAATTAATAAGCTTACTTGCCTTGATCTGATTTAGATCCTTGTGCGCACACATGTTATGCATTGTGAGTGGAATAATATACACATTGCTGAGAAGACTTTGTATGTGAGATGCTGTAATGATCCTAGTTTGTAATGTGCTCGATCCGACCAAAGTTCCATTTTATTATGTCCGGCAACGGCCCGATAATTAGTCCCCATTCACCATACACATTATTATTTGCGACAGTTTCTGTATAGGCTATTATTGACGAGAGGGATGTAAACACACGATTGTTTAACTCAGTGTTTCTAAACTATAGTCGTCCCGAGCGTTGGTGTAATAAAATAGTTGGTACAAGAATACGATTCGATCTAATATTGCAGCCTACGTGCGTACGCAAACTGAGAGTAGAATTATAATAACGTATTTTGATTTGTTATAAATTAGACAGTGCCTCACAAAAGCCTACATGTTTAATTAATGCCATATGTATGTCTACGACGGTCAGAATTTTAAGTCTCTACGGTCATACGTTATTGCAGCCCTTTTCATGTTGACATCACATTAACCACAGGTTTTGTTTAAGAACCATTATATTCACGGGTGTAATTCTATTTGATATTAATCCATGAATTGTTTTCTAGGGATGAAATTCGGTGTACACGCTGAGTAAAGGTTGTTATTTTGAACACTCGCTAGGGATGAAATTCGGTGTACGCGCTGAGTAAAGGTTGTTATTTTGAACACTCGCTAGGTTAAACCAAAGACGTTTGGACGTTGCCATTTTGGATTTGAGGTTTTGTTAACCAATTCAGTAGAACAAGAATACATTTCAATTCGATATTGTAGCCTACATGCGTACGCGAACTATGAGTGGAATTATGATGATGTATTTGATTTGTTATGAATTAGACAATGCCCCATTTAAGCCTACGTGTCTGAGAAATGCTGTGCTTACATATTTAAGTCTCTATACTGTAATATATTATTGCAGCCGTTTCATGTAAGCCACTGTTATTGATAGGATCAAAATAATCAAAGATAAAATGTACATGATTGAATATTACGCCAAGGTTGTCAACATGTTATGTAAATGATCCATTCAGTGTACTTGTATAATACACATTGACGTGTGGTAATTTAGTTTGCAATCAATAATACTTGAGGTTTTGTTAACCAATTCAGTAGTACGAGAATACGTTTCAATCCGATATTGTAGCCTATGCGTACGCGATCTACGAGTAGAATTATAATGTTGCAGTTGATTTGTTATGAATTAGACAATGCCCTATTCAAGCCTACATGTCTGAGTGATGCTGTGCTTACATATTTAAGTCTCTATACTGTAATATATTATTACAGCCGTTTCATGTAAGCCACTGTTATTGATAAGATCAAAATAATCAAAGATAAAATGTACATGATTGAATATTACGCCAAGGTTGTCAACATGTTATGTAAATGATCCATTCAGTGTACTTGTATAATACACATTGACGTGTGATAATTTAGTTTTGCAATCAATAATACTTGAGGTTTTGTTAACCAATTCAGTAGTACGAGAATACGTTTCAATCCGATATTGTAGCCTATATGCGTACGCGATCTACGAGTAGAATTATAATGTTGCAGTTGATTTGTTATGAATTAGACAATGCCCTATTCAAGCCTACATGTCTGAGTGATGCTGTGCTTACCGTTGTACGTCTACGACGGCCAGATATTTTAGGTCTCTACACTGTAATACATTATTGTAACCGTTCATGTAAGCCAATGTTATTGATAAGAATAGATACTCACGATTTAAATCCTAGTTTGATATCAATCCGTACATTGCTTTTCTAATACATGATGATACTCGTTTGTACACATTGAATGAATGAATGAAGATTGTTGTTGTTTGGTTCAAACCAAAGACTTCTGGACGCTACCATTATGGGAAATGAGGTCATGGGTCAAGTCAATTAACTTTTATCATGCGTGATCATGACAGTATTATCCAATCAGCAGTCCAAGTTACTTATCATGCTGTTCGTGATCGTACGGTTAGCCAATCACCGGCCGACCTGTACATGATTTCGTTTGGCGTGATATTAATTATTCATGGGTCTTTGTTCAAAGCTCTGTGATTGGTTTAAGTTGTTTTGATCACGAATGACGTGATGATTTTGGGTAGGGTTAATTTTGTTGGGATTTTGGGTTTGAATCGTCTGCTTGCTCACTTGCGGTTTGGACTTGAGCGAGACGAGTAGAGTAATAAAAACACAGGCGAAAACAAAGTCAAGGTGAGAATGGACTTCACATAGACATACTCACAGTATCAAGTCAAGTTTTATTCATATGTATTTATAACCAACATGATTTTGTATATATCGGAATGATGAATGAATAAATGATTGTTTTATTGTGCCAACTGACAGACAAATATGCGTGTTTTGAAGTTTTAATCATGATGACCGTTTGATTTCCTAATGATATCCAACATTGATCTACGGAGAAAATACACGGTAATACTGATTTCTCTATGACTCAACACGCCAGCACATGTTTTGCTGTGAACTCACTCTCTCTCCCTCTCGTGTCCCGCATCATCATGGCTACCATCACTTTCCGTTTCTTGAATAATTCAAGCCTGGATACTGTGACTATTAGTTGAATTTCCAACTTCAACTCACCAACTACACCAGAAGAACTACCTTACCAATCCAGGTAGAGATATCCTCCATACCCCTTTTTGTTCGACGACAGCAATTGTCTCATTGGCAAAAGTATGCTGTATGGTATTGCCTCCACCTCCCCGGTGACGGACGAGACAACTGCACCAGAAGAACTACCTTACCAATCCAGGTAGAGATATCCTCCATACCCCTTTTTGTTCGACGACAGCAATTGTCTCATTGACAAAAGTATGCTGTATGGTATTGCCTCCACCTCCCCGGTGACGGACGAGACAACTACACCAGAAGAACTACCTTACCAATCCAGGTAGAGATATCCTCCATACCCCTTTTTGTTCGACGACAGCAATTGTCTCATTGACAAAAGTATGCTGTATGGTATTGCCTCCACCTCCCCGGCGACAGAAGAGACAACTAGATCCATAGAACTATGCTACCGTTCAGTACAGATGTGTCCTACCCAATGAGAGAGTGAGATGAGAATGAAACAAGTTACGATCGTGCTATTACAAAGTGTAATTTCTCCGAAGATTGGTGTCCATATTGTTTTATTCTATAGACAGAAATTCATTTAGTTGTTAACCTACATCCAAAATAGAGATTTGCTCTATTTACCACCCATATGTCCATAACAGAAATCTCGCTATTGTAAGACAGCGTAAAGTAGAGATTTCTCCATTTCCTCTCATATCCAAAATAGAGATTGCTCTATTTACCATCCATATGTCCATAACAGAAATCTCGCTAGTGTAAGACAGCGTAAAGTAGAGATTTCTCCATTTCTCGGCCTAGGTGCCGCATTTAGAGACAACAGAGAAAGAGAAAATGAAGATGAAGCTGAAACCTCCGGAGCAAGAAGAAAAGACGGTCCGTTCCGCAGTGGTTCTGGTGAAGATGAGCGACGGCCGGAAGTAGCCGGGGGTGATGGCGACAGAACTTCTGGTATATCTCGACGCGACAGAAACCTGTTAGAGCGAATGGAGCAGCTCCTTGCTGGTTCTGAACGTGACAATTTTTCTGGGGCCGAACGTGACAATAACGGTTTACAATCCGGAGAAAGACGCCGACAAACCTCACCCCCAAGGCTCGATCGTAATCCTATGATGGACGGAGTAGGAAGGCGTCGTGAGTTAAATCCGATGGTACACCGATTCTACCAACCCAGACAAGCAGCTGAACCACAGTACCCAGGAAATAGAGATCGAGCCAATGTTAGACAATATCGTGGCGTACAAAGGCCTAACAACATACCCCAACGCCCCAGACCAGCTCATCTCCAATCTAAACCACCATCCTACGATGGTACTTCGTCATGGATGGACTATATAGTACAGTTTGAATTGGTTGCCGAAATAAATGCGTGGGATGAGGATACAATGGCCCTACATTTGGCGACGAGCCTTCGTGGCGCCGCTCAGAGTATCTTGAGCGACCTTGATGATTATGGACGTCATGATTACGACTCACTTGTAGCTGGTTTAAGTCAGCGGTTCGGGGCGGAAAACCAAACAGAGATGTTCAGGGCGTTGCTTAGGAACCGTGTCAGACAAGGTGAAGAAACCTTACCAGAATTAGCGCATGAGATAAGGAAGCTGGTGAAACAGGCATATCCGACCGGAGAGCGTGGAATCTTGGAAGATTTGACAAAGAATCACTTCATTGATGCCCTCCCTGACTCGGAGAGCAGATGGCATATACAGCAATCAAGACCAAGGAATCTGGATGATGCAGTCAGGGTCGCAGTGGAACTAGAGGCATTCCATGTAGCAGAGAAACATAGATGCAACAACAAGAAAACAATTCGAGCTGTGCGACTCAACGCTGAGTCAGAAGCATTTGAACCGGAAGAAAACTTCAAAACCCCTACCAAGCTTGTAGATCCTTTAGCTAAATTGCAAGAAATGTTTGATAGCAAACTGAGCACCTTCGAGATGAAGATGGAAGAACTTCTGAAGAGGAAGGAAACCCAAGGCACCACTTATGGCAGAAGAGATAGAAGTGGGATGAAGTGTTATGGCTGTGGTGAGCTAGGGCATGCTAAATTTGACTGTCCCAAAGCTAGGGAGTTCCGTTGTTTCCACTGTGGTGACCGTACGCATGCACGACCAGACTGTCCCAAGTTCAAAGCAGGAGAGTCAGGGCGATTTCAAGGGGATCGACGGGGAACAAATCAGGGAAACTAGACGGAACCGAGTTTGAGGGCGCAAACCTGGTTCACACTGCGTCATTACAAGAGCCCAAAACAATACAAATTGACACAATTAGAAATGAATGTGATGGACCAAATTTAATTGTTAAAATTCAGGGTCAACCACTTTCATTTCTCATAGACACAGGGGCCAGTGTTACAATAATTAACACTGAAACATACTCCAATTATCCTACAGACAATCGACCCCCACTTAATCCTGTTCATTCGCGAATGGAAGCTGCGGATGGCACTCCCATTCCTTGTTTAGGCAAAGGAATATTCCAGTTAAACGTAGATGGCATTGATCTTGAACACGAAATATGGGTTGCAGATATCAATCTGGATGGTATTCTAGGTTATGATTTTTTGAATAAATACAAATGCTCCCTAGATTTTGGACATGAGGAAATGCATTTTGAATTCCCACACAGTCCCTATGACAAAAAGGACGAGGAACAAGGAAATTTAGTTTCCGTCGTTAATTCCCAAACAGTCAAAGTTCTCCCACAGTGTGAAATGTTGATGCGAGGCAAATATCTAAGAAAACCAGATTCCCCAAAAGAAGGAATCCTTGAACCAACGACCAAATTTCTATCTACTTGTGACCTGATAATGGCCAAGACCCTCGTATCCACTGAGAATGAAGAAGTGATAATTAGAGTAATAAACTTTACTGAAGAACCTATATGTGTCTATGAAGGAATGAATGTGGCAACCTTTAACCCGGTAGAAGAGATTGTTTCACTAGATAGTAAAAACAAACAGTGTAATGCTGTACAATTCGAATCAAGCACCACAGCCAAAGTTGACCCCGGTCAACATGAATTACCCGATCACTTAACAGATCTGTGGGACAGAAGTAGCATAGAGCTAGATGAGACAGAAAAACAACAACTGAGAAATTTACTTTTGAGACACGTCGAACTTTTTGCCAAAGGGAATGATGATACTGGTCTTACAGATGTTGTCCAACACCGCATAAACACGGGTAACGCTCCACCTATCAGACAAAGAGCTCGACGAGTACCCATCCACCAGAAAGACGAAGAGAAGAAACAGGTGGAAGAGATGCTAGCTCATGGTATAATAACTGAAAGTCAAAGCCCCTGGGCATCACCAGTAGTACTTGTACGTAAGAAAGATGACACCTGGCGATACTGTATCGACTATAGATTTCTCAATGACGTCACCATAAAGGATTCTTACCCACTCCCCAGAATAGACGACTCACTAGACGTGCTTTCAGGTGCTAAATTGTTTTCGACTTTGGATTTGAAATGCGGCTATTGGCAGGTAAAAATGGCGCCAGAAGATCAGGAGAAAACCGCGTTTACCACCAGCCATGGATTATTTGAGTTCAAAGTTATGCCTTTTGGGTTGGTAAATGCACCGGCAACTTTTGAGAGACTTATGGAGCGCGTCCTGAAGGGTCTCCATTGGAAAACTTGTCTTATATACCTAGATGATATCATCGTCTATGCTGGTGAATTTGAGCAAGCCCTGGCTCGTTTGGAGGAAGTGTTTGGCAAGATACAGACAGCTGGTATGAAGCTGAATCCCAAGAAATGTAATTTGTTCCAGAAGAGGGTAGCCTATTTGGGTCATGTGGTGAGCGAGGACGGAATTGCGACAGATCCCCAGAAAATACAAACTGTTGCGAGTTGGCCAACGCCGAGGAATGTAAAGGAAGTGCGAAGCTTCCTGGGCTTGTGTTCATACTATAGAAGGTTTATAAAGGGGTATTCCAATATAGCTAAACCACTGCACATTTTGACCGAGAAGAATCGTGTGTTTAGTTGGTTTAAAGAAGAACAGATCGCATTTGACACCCTCAAGACAGCTTTGACTACCTCTCCAATACTTGCGTACCCAAATGCAGAGGACGAATTTGTTTTGGATACTGATGCTAGCAACCACGGCATAGGTGCAGTACTATCCCAGATACAGAATGGTACCGAGAGAGTCGTTGCATATTACAGCCGAACCCTCAACAAACCAGAAACAAGGTATTGCGTGACTAGAAAAGAACTCCTCGCAGTAGTGGCATCGGTTAAACATTACCACCACTATTTATTTGGGAAGAGGTTCCTGATACGTACTGACCACGGGGCTCTCAGGTGGTTAACGAGATTTAAGAACCCAGAGGGACAGGTTGCACGTTGGTTGGAGGTTCTGGGTACCTATTCATTTGAGATACAACATAGACCCGGACGGCTACACGGAAATTCAGATGGATTATCGCGGCGACCATGCGAAGACTCAGAATGTCATCAATGCCAACGAATCCAAAATAACGCGACGGAAAACCCGGTACATGTACCTAAAAGACTGCCCAAACCTGAAGTTAGCGCAGAAGAGTCCAGAATTGAAAACTCGACCACTGGTTCCGAAAACATATATGCCATAACAGAACACAACAACAACACCTGGGTAGAAAGCATAAGTCCACAAGAGATGCGGGAAACACAATTGCAAGATCCAAATATTGGTAAATTCATGAGACTTAGAGAAACATTGACTACAAAACCAACATGGGAGGAAGTATCATGTCACGGTACAAACTTGAAGATATATTGGGCGTGCTGGGAATTGTTTAGTTTAAACACGGATGGAGTGCTATACAGGGATTGGGTTGAGAAAGTCGACGGCCGTCGCAAACTTTTAGTCCTTCCCGAGAAGTTCCGCAAAAGCGCATTGCGAGAACTTCACGACTCAAGAACATCTGGTCATTTGGGTCAAACCAAGACCTTCGAACGAGTACGGGAACGTTTTTATTGGGTAGGCCAAAGGGGGGATGTTGAGAAGTGGTGCAAGAGTTGTATGGTTTGTGTTAATAAAGACAAGCCTCGATCAGCCCACAGAGCCCCCATGAAGGTCTACCATGTTGGTACCCCAATGGAACGTATAGCACTGGATATCCTAGGCCCATTTCCCGAGAGTTACCAAGGCAACAGATACATTCTCTGTGTTGGTGATTATTTTACCAAATGGATCTCCGCAATTGCCTTACCAAATCAAGAGGCACGAATGATCGCTCAAGCCCTCATTGATAATTTTTTCACTATCTTTGGACTCCCCAGAATCATCCATTCTGATCAGGGGCGAAATTTTGAATCAATCCTTTTTCAAGAGTTATGCAAGCAATTTGATATTGTTAAGACCCGGACAAGCCCCTATCGACCTCAGAGTGATGGTTTTATCGAGAGGTACAACAGAACCCTGGTTCAAATGCTCTCTAGTTATACTAGTAAGGAACAGAAAGACTGGGAAAGCCACCTCCAATTCGTGATGTTAGCTTATCGATCGTCCGTACATTCAAGTACCAATTTTACTCCTAACGAAATGATGACCGGGCGAAATGCCCGTTTGCCAATAGATCTCATGTTTGGCATTTCCCCAGAGCCTAAATATTCACCAAACGAATACGTGCGTAAGGTACAAGACAAACTGGAAACCGTGCACAATTTAGCTCGACAAAACCTCCAAATAGCAAGCTCGAAACAGAAGAAGCAATACGAGTGTACTAGTAGAGAATCAGGGATTCAGGAAGGAGAGTCCGTTTGGTATTACTATCCAACCCGACAAAAGGGTTTGAGTCCAAAACTGCAGAGTAAATGGAAAGGACCGTACATAGTCGTAAAGAAAATTACGGATATACTTTTCAAAATTCAGCTGGAAAATAGTAGGAAAACCATAGTAGTCCATATTGACAAACTCAAACCTTGCAATCAAATTCCCCACAACGATATCTTGCATACGGGCGACATACCTGTGCCAACTGATACGGAAATTAGAACTTATCAAACGAAAACGGGTAGAGTAAGCCGTCGACCACAGTGGTACGGAATCCCTAACTGAAATATTCTAGTTGATAAAAAGAGAATGATTTCATTAAATAAATTACCACACTTCCTTACGGTGATTTTTTTTGTCTTTCTCTGTTTCTTTGATATAAACCATACAGATGCCACGGATGCCACGTTTCGACAGGCCCCCACCACCCCCTCCACGGTCACGGATCTCCATTCCAAGCCTGGTGCAGAATTTTAATTGTTTGATATGCAAGTACCCATGTCTTACCCTGAAGAAGTTAACCGACCACATCATGGCGAACCATGCCGAGAAACGGGACACCAAATTTTACTATTGCCGGGAGCGAGGATGCCGTTACAAAACGGAAAGACGAGGGCTGCTTGACAGCCATCACAACATTAAGCATGACAGTCGAGTGGTGGTATTGACAACTCATCGAGACGCCGCCAGTACCTCAACAGCTGGCCGTTCTTCGGGCGCTTCCGGACACGAAGAAAGATCTTCCAAGGCTGGAAAGGCTAAAGTCTCTAGCCATGGTTCCGGAAATAGTAAAATACCAGCTGCCTCCGGCAAACCGCCAAATAAGACCACTGACCATGCTGACGACGGGGTAGCACACAGCGCCGTTAAAGTACCCGCTAAGATACCCGTTAAAGTACCCGCTAAGATACCCGCCAAGATACCCGCCAAGATACCCGCCAAGATACCCGCCAAGATACCCGTTAAGATACCCGCCAAGATACCCGCCAAGATACCCGCTAAGGTACCCGTTAAGATACCCGCTAAGGTACCCGCTAAGGTACCTGCTAAGGTATCCTCCACACCAGGACAGGTCGGTGCATCGTCCAGAAACTCTATATCACGAACACCCGCGGCCGGCCCAAGTGCAGGTATTAAAAGAAAGGGAACCGAGAATAACACACTCACAGTGAAGATACCAAGAAAGTTCATTACCGATGCGTCATCCCACTCCAGCTCTTCATCCGCATCGTCAAGGTCCTCCTCCTCCTCCTCCTCTTCCTTTTCATCTAGAGCGAGTGGGCCAACCTCTAAACCACCAGTACAGACACAAACTCACCAAACCCAAACAGAGACCGCCACCAACATAACCAAAACTACCGAAACCCAGACGGATACCAAGGTGATGAATTCAATGACCCAGACGGAGACCACGGTACAGACTACAACCACACAGACAGAAAGCACGACTACGGCTACTGCCATAACCCAAACTGAGCATGCTGAAAGATCATCGACCACCATAGAAACCCAGACGGAAAATGGTACCACTAACGAGGCCCCTACCCAAACTGATTTGGGGGGAGAACATATTCAAATATTATTGGGAAGATCCCCAGCAAGCCTGCCACAGTTAGTAGAAAACATGGAAACGGAGCCAATGACCGAGACTGGGCACATCATCAAATTGATGCGCCAACGTGCGGCAGAGCCGGATATGGGTTTGTTAAGGGCATACAATGCCGGCCGACTACATGGAGGGGCCCATTGGAGAAAGATTGTGGAAGTTGCCATGGAAGGTGCCAAGACCTACGAAGTCAGTATGACGGAGATAGACGACCGCATGCCGATACCCCCAACACGCGACCCAGAAGACGTAGACGTAGACGAGGACCCGGAGGAAGAGGATAATTTAATGGACAATAATTAATTGGTGGTTTTAATTTTCAAATCAGTAAAAAGAATTCTACATGTTGTGTTTATTTTTCAAGTTTTGCCAACCTGTATACCCATTTATAAATTAGGAAATGATGAGTTTGTGAGGAAAAGGTGTATTTGGAAAATAGTGTCTATTACACTAAGTGTCATTTTGATGCTGTCATTTTTTTGAATACCGTAACAAAACAAAACAACAACAACAAAAATTGTTGTGTGCGTTAAAATAATTGTGTATTATGTATGTCATGTTTGGAACATCAGTTTGGTTCACATTTAAAACAAAATAAATTAAAAAAGTCAGTTGGTAGGTAGATGAAAATAAGATGAGTCTTGAGAAAATTGCATGATGGTAATTTTTATATACAGTAGTTAATCGTACACATGCCTGTTTTGAGGACAAAACAATTTTTAGTGGTGGGGGTAGTGTAATGAAACTGGGTTTTATTTATTGTGTCCCCCGTTTCATTTTTTTCATCTCTCTCCTTTAATCGTGATTTATGATGTATTCAAAGACTTAGATATTATATTTCACATTCAGCACCACGATCATCATTTGTTTTATTGAAGCCTACGATTTTTATGATTGTTGATTACAATAAGCCTAGGCCATGCCTCCAGGCCTTGCTGACAAAAGCAGATGTTTGTTTCAATATATTGCATTATGGTCATGATATTTCCTTTCCGTTGATTTTCACTTTGGACTAATTCAAATCTTGAAGTTTATGCCAAAACGCTATTTCATTTTCAGTCAATGTCAAATTAATAAGCTTACTTGCCTTGATCTGATTTAGATCCTTGTGCGCACACATGTTATGCATTGTGAGTGGAATAATATACACATTGCTGAGAAGACTTTGTATGTGAGATGCTGTAATGATCCTAGTTTGTAATGTGCTCGATCCGACCAAAGTTCCATTTTATTATGTCCGGCAACGGCCCGATAATTAGTCCCCATTCACCATACACATTATTATTTGCGACAGTTTCTGTATAGGCTATTATTGACGAGAGGGATGTAAACACACGATTGTTTAACTCAGTGTTTCTAAACTATAGTCGTCCCGAGCGTTGGTGTAATAAAATAGTTGGTACAAGAATACGATTCGATCTAATATTGCAGCCTACGTGCGTACGCAAACTGAGAGTAGAATTATAATAACGTATTTTGATTTGTTATAAATTAGACAGTGCCTCACAAAAGCCTACATGTTTAATTAATGCCATATGTATGTCTACGACGGTCAGAATTTTAAGTCTCTACGGTCATACGTTATTGCAGCCCTTTTCATGTTGACATCACATTAACCACAGGTTTTGTTTAAGAACCATTATATTCACGGGTGTAATTCTATTTGATATTAATCCATGAATTGTTTTCTAGGGATGAAATTCGGTGTACACGCTGAGTAAAGGTTGTTATTTTGAACACTCGCTAGGGATGAAATTCGGTGTACGCGCTGAGTAAAGGTTGTTATTTTGAACACTCGCTAGGTTAAACCAAAGACGTTTGGACGTTGCCATTTTGGATTTGAGGTTTTGTTAACCAATTCAGTAGAACAAGAATACATTTCAATTCGATATTGTAGCCTACATGCGTACGCGAACTATGAGTGGAATTATGATGATGTATTTGATTTGTTATGAATTAGACAATGCCCCATTTAAGCCTACGTGTCTGAGAAATGCTGTGCTTACATATTTAAGTCTCTATACTGTAATATATTATTGCAGCCGTTTCATGTAAGCCACTGTTATTGATAGGATCAAAATAATCAAAGATAAAATGTACATGATTGAATATTACGCCAAGGTTGTCAACATGTTATGTAAATGATCCATTCAGTGTACTTGTATAATACACATTGACGTGTGGTAATTTAGTTTGCAATCAATAATACTTGAGGTTTTGTTAACCAATTCAGTAGTACGAGAATACGTTTCAATCCGATATTGTAGCCTATGCGTACGCGATCTACGAGTAGAATTATAATGTTGCAGTTGATTTGTTATGAATTAGACAATGCCCTATTCAAGCCTACATGTCTGAGTGATGCTGTGCTTACATATTTAAGTCTCTATACTGTAATATATTATTACAGCCGTTTCATGTAAGCCACTGTTATTGATAAGATCAAAATAATCAAAGATAAAATGTACATGATTGAATATTACGCCAAGGTTGTCAACATGTTATGTAAATGATCCATTCAGTGTACTTGTATAATACACATTGACGTGTGATAATTTAGTTTTGCAATCAATAATACTTGAGGTTTTGTTAACCAATTCAGTAGTACGAGAATACGTTTCAATCCGATATTGTAGCCTATATGCGTACGCGATCTACGAGTAGAATTATAATGTTGCAGTTGATTTGTTATGAATTAGACAATGCCCTATTCAAGCCTACATGTCTGAGTGATGCTGTGCTTACCGTTGTACGTCTACGACGGCCAGATATTTTAGGTCTCTACACTGTAATACATTATTGTAACCGTTCATGTAAGCCAATGTTATTGATAAGAATAGATACTCACGATTTAAATCCTAGTTTGATATCAATCCGTACATTGCTTTTCTAATACATGATGATACTCGTTTGTACACATTGAATGAATGAATGAAGATTGTTGTTGTTTGGTTCAAACCAAAGACTTCTGGACGCTACCATTATGGGAAATGAGGTCATGGGTCAAGTCAATTAACTTTTATCATGCGTGATCATGACAGTATTATCCAATCAGCAGTCCAAGTTACTTATCATGCTGTTCGTGATCGTACGGTTAGCCAATCACCGGCCGACCTGTACATGATTTCGTTTGGCGTGATATTAATTATTCATGGGTCTTTGTTCAAAGCTCTGTGATTGGTTTAAGTTGTTTTGATCACGAATGACGTGATGATTTTGGGTAGGGTTAATTTTGTTGGGATTTTGGGTTTGAATCGTCTGCTTGCTCACTTGCGGTTTGGACTTGAGCGAGACGAGTAGAGTAATAAAAACACAGGCGAAAACAAAGTCAAGGTGAGAATGGACTTCACATAGACATACTCACAGTATCAAGTCAAGTTTTATTCATATGTATTTATAACCAACATGATTTTGTATATATCGGAATGATGAATGAATAAATGATTGTTTTATTGTGCCAACTGACAGACAAATATGCGTGTTTTGAAGTTTTAATCATGATGACCGTTTGATTTCCTAATGATATCCAACATTGATCTACGGAGAAAATACACGGTAATACTGATTTCTCTATGACTCAACACGCCAGCACATGTTTTGCTGTGAACTCACTCTCTCTCCCTCTCGTGTCCCGCATCATCATGGCTACCATCACTTTCCGTTTCTTGAATAATTCAAGCCTGGATACTGTGACTATTAGTTGAATTTCCAACTTCAACTCACCAACTACACCAGAAGAACTACCTTACCAATCCAGGTAGAGATATCCTCCATACCCCTTTTTGTTCGACGACAGCAATTGTCTCATTGGCAAAAGTATGCTGTATGGTATTGCCTCCACCTCCCCGGTGACGGACGAGACAACTGCACCAGAAGAACTACCTTACCAATCCAGGTAGAGATATCCTCCATACCCCTTTTTGTTCGACGACAGCAATTGTCTCATTGACAAAAGTATGCTGTATGGTATTGCCTCCACCTCCCCGGTGACGGACGAGACAACTACACCAGAAGAACTACCTTACCAATCCAGGTAGAGATATCCTCCATACCCCTTTTTGTTCGACGACAGCAATTGTCTCATTGACAAAAGTATGCTGTATGGTATTGCCTCCACCTCCCCGGCGACAGAAGAGACAACTAGATCCATAGAACTATGCTACCGTTCAGTACAGATGTGTCCTACCCAATGAGAGAGTGAGATGAGAATGAAACAAGTTACGATCGTGCTATTACAAAGTGTAATTTCTCCGAAGATTGGTGTCCATATTGTTTTATTCTATAGACAGAAATTCATTTAGTTGTTAACCTACATCCAAAATAGAGATTTGCTCTATTTACCACCCATATGTCCATAACAGAAATCTCGCTATTGTAAGACAGCGTAAAGTAGAGATTTCTCCATTTCCTCTCATATCCAAAATAGAGATTGCTCTATTTACCATCCATATGTCCATAACAGAAATCTCGCTAGTGTAAGACAGCGTAAAGTAGAGATTTCTCCATTTCTCGGCCTAGGTGCCGCATTTAGAGACAACAGAGAAAGAGAAAATGAAGATGAAGCTGAAACCTCCGGAGCAAGAAGAAAAGACGGTCCGTTCCGCAGTGGTTCTGGTGAAGATGAGCGACGGCCGGAAGTAGCCGGGGGTGATGGCGACAGAACTTCTGGTATATCTCGACGCGACAGAAACCTGTTAGAGCGAATGGAGCAGCTCCTTGCTGGTTCTGAACGTGACAATTTTTCTGGGGCCGAACGTGACAATAACGGTTTACAATCCGGAGAAAGACGCCGACAAACCTCACCCCCAAGGCTCGATCGTAATCCTATGATGGACGGAGTAGGAAGGCGTCGTGAGTTAAATCCGATGGTACACCGATTCTACCAACCCAGACAAGCAGCTGAACCACAGTACCCAGGAAATAGAGATCGAGCCAATGTTAGACAATATCGTGGCGTACAAAGGCCTAACAACATACCCCAACGCCCCAGACCAGCTCATCTCCAATCTAAACCACCATCCTACGATGGTACTTCGTCATGGATGGACTATATAGTACAGTTTGAATTGGTTGCCGAAATAAATGCGTGGGATGAGGATACAATGGCCCTACATTTGGCGACGAGCCTTCGTGGCGCCGCTCAGAGTATCTTGAGCGACCTTGATGATTATGGACGTCATGATTACGACTCACTTGTAGCTGGTTTAAGTCAGCGGTTCGGGGCGGAAAACCAAACAGAGATGTTCAGGGCGTTGCTTAGGAACCGTGTCAGACAAGGTGAAGAAACCTTACCAGAATTAGCGCATGAGATAAGGAAGCTGGTGAAACAGGCATATCCGACCGGAGAGCGTGGAATCTTGGAAGATTTGACAAAGAATCACTTCATTGATGCCCTCCCTGACTCGGAGAGCAGATGGCATATACAGCAATCAAGACCAAGGAATCTGGATGATGCAGTCAGGGTCGCAGTGGAACTAGAGGCATTCCATGTAGCAGAGAAACATAGATGCAACAACAAGAAAACAATTCGAGCTGTGCGACTCAACGCTGAGTCAGAAGCATTTGAACCGGAAGAAAACTTCAAAACCCCTACCAAGCTTGTAGATCCTTTAGCTAAATTGCAAGAAATGTTTGATAGCAAACTGAGCACCTTCGAGATGAAGATGGAAGAACTTCTGAAGAGGAAGGAAACCCAAGGCACCACTTATGGCAGAAGAGATAGAAGTGGGATGAAGTGTTATGGCTGTGGTGAGCTAGGGCATGCTAAATTTGACTGTCCCAAAGCTAGGGAGTTCCGTTGTTTCCACTGTGGTGACCGTACGCATGCACGACCAGACTGTCCCAAGTTCAAAGCAGGAGAGTCAGGGCGATTTCAAGGGGATCGACGGGGAACAAATCAGGGAAACTAGACGGAACCGAGTTTGAGGGCGCAAACCTGGTTCACACTGCGTCATTACAAGAGCCCAAAACAATACAAATTGACACAATTAGAAATGAATGTGATGGACCAAATTTAATTGTTAAAATTCAGGGTCAACCACTTTCATTTCTCATAGACACAGGGGCCAGTGTTACAATAATTAACACTGAAACATACTCCAATTATCCTACAGACAATCGACCCCCACTTAATCCTGTTCATTCGCGAATGGAAGCTGCGGATGGCACTCCCATTCCTTGTTTAGGCAAAGGAATATTCCAGTTAAACGTAGATGGCATTGATCTTGAACACGAAATATGGGTTGCAGATATCAATCTGGATGGTATTCTAGGTTATGATTTTTTGAATAAATACAAATGCTCCCTAGATTTTGGACATGAGGAAATGCATTTTGAATTCCCACACAGTCCCTATGACAAAAAGGACGAGGAACAAGGAAATTTAGTTTCCGTCGTTAATTCCCAAACAGTCAAAGTTCTCCCACAGTGTGAAATGTTGATGCGAGGCAAATATCTAAGAAAACCAGATTCCCCAAAAGAAGGAATCCTTGAACCAACGACCAAATTTCTATCTACTTGTGACCTGATAATGGCCAAGACCCTCGTATCCACTGAGAATGAAGAAGTGATAATTAGAGTAATAAACTTTACTGAAGAACCTATATGTGTCTATGAAGGAATGAATGTGGCAACCTTTAACCCGGTAGAAGAGATTGTTTCACTAGATAGTAAAAACAAACAGTGTAATGCTGTACAATTCGAATCAAGCACCACAGCCAAAGTTGACCCCGGTCAACATGAATTACCCGATCACTTAACAGATCTGTGGGACAGAAGTAGCATAGAGCTAGATGAGACAGAAAAACAACAACTGAGAAATTTACTTTTGAGACACGTCGAACTTTTTGCCAAAGGGAATGATGATACTGGTCTTACAGATGTTGTCCAACACCGCATAAACACGGGTAACGCTCCACCTATCAGACAAAGAGCTCGACGAGTACCCATCCACCAGAAAGACGAAGAGAAGAAACAGGTGGAAGAGATGCTAGCTCATGGTATAATAACTGAAAGTCAAAGCCCCTGGGCATCACCAGTAGTACTTGTACGTAAGAAAGATGACACCTGGCGATACTGTATCGACTATAGATTTCTCAATGACGTCACCATAAAGGATTCTTACCCACTCCCCAGAATAGACGACTCACTAGACGTGCTTTCAGGTGCTAAATTGTTTTCGACTTTGGATTTGAAATGCGGCTATTGGCAGGTAAAAATGGCGCCAGAAGATCAGGAGAAAACCGCGTTTACCACCAGCCATGGATTATTTGAGTTCAAAGTTATGCCTTTTGGGTTGGTAAATGCACCGGCAACTTTTGAGAGACTTATGGAGCGCGTCCTGAAGGGTCTCCATTGGAAAACTTGTCTTATATACCTAGATGATATCATCGTCTATGCTGGTGAATTTGAGCAAGCCCTGGCTCGTTTGGAGGAAGTGTTTGGCAAGATACAGACAGCTGGTATGAAGCTGAATCCCAAGAAATGTAATTTGTTCCAGAAGAGGGTAGCCTATTTGGGTCATGTGGTGAGCGAGGACGGAATTGCGACAGATCCCCAGAAAATACAAACTGTTGCGAGTTGGCCAACGCCGAGGAATGTAAAGGAAGTGCGAAGCTTCCTGGGCTTGTGTTCATACTATAGAAGGTTTATAAAGGGGTATTCCAATATAGCTAAACCACTGCACATTTTGACCGAGAAGAATCGTGTGTTTAGTTGGTTTAAAGAAGAACAGATCGCATTTGACACCCTCAAGACAGCTTTGACTACCTCTCCAATACTTGCGTACCCAAATGCAGAGGACGAATTTGTTTTGGATACTGATGCTAGCAACCACGGCATAGGTGCAGTACTATCCCAGATACAGAATGGTACCGAGAGAGTCGTTGCATATTACAGCCGAACCCTCAACAAACCAGAAACAAGGTATTGCGTGACTAGAAAAGAACTCCTCGCAGTAGTGGCATCGGTTAAACATTACCACCACTATTTATTTGGGAAGAGGTTCCTGATACGTACTGACCACGGGGCTCTCAGGTGGTTAACGAGATTTAAGAACCCAGAGGGACAGGTTGCACGTTGGTTGGAGGTTCTGGGTACCTATTCATTTGAGATACAACATAGACCCGGACGGCTACACGGAAATTCAGATGGATTATCGCGGCGACCATGCGAAGACTCAGAATGTCATCAATGCCAACGAATCCAAAATAACGCGACGGAAAACCCGGTACATGTACCTAAAAGACTGCCCAAACCTGAAGTTAGCGCAGAAGAGTCCAGAATTGAAAACTCGACCACTGGTTCCGAAAACATATATGCCATAACAGAACACAACAACAACACCTGGGTAGAAAGCATAAGTCCACAAGAGATGCGGGAAACACAATTGCAAGATCCAAATATTGGTAAATTCATGAGACTTAGAGAAACATTGACTACAAAACCAACATGGGAGGAAGTATCATGTCACGGTACAAACTTGAAGATATATTGGGCGTGCTGGGAATTGTTTAGTTTAAACACGGATGGAGTGCTATACAGGGATTGGGTTGAGAAAGTCGACGGCCGTCGCAAACTTTTAGTCCTTCCCGAGAAGTTCCGCAAAAGCGCATTGCGAGAACTTCACGACTCAAGAACATCTGGTCATTTGGGTCAAACCAAGACCTTCGAACGAGTACGGGAACGTTTTTATTGGGTAGGCCAAAGGGGGGATGTTGAGAAGTGGTGCAAGAGTTGTATGGTTTGTGTTAATAAAGACAAGCCTCGATCAGCCCACAGAGCCCCCATGAAGGTCTACCATGTTGGTACCCCAATGGAACGTATAGCACTGGATATCCTAGGCCCATTTCCCGAGAGTTACCAAGGCAACAGATACATTCTCTGTGTTGGTGATTATTTTACCAAATGGATCTCCGCAATTGCCTTACCAAATCAAGAGGCACGAATGATCGCTCAAGCCCTCATTGATAATTTTTTCACTATCTTTGGACTCCCCAGAATCATCCATTCTGATCAGGGGCGAAATTTTGAATCAATCCTTTTTCAAGAGTTATGCAAGCAATTTGATATTGTTAAGACCCGGACAAGCCCCTATCGACCTCAGAGTGATGGTTTTATCGAGAGGTACAACAGAACCCTGGTTCAAATGCTCTCTAGTTATACTAGTAAGGAACAGAAAGACTGGGAAAGCCACCTCCAATTCGTGATGTTAGCTTATCGATCGTCCGTACATTCAAGTACCAATTTTACTCCTAACGAAATGATGACCGGGCGAAATGCCCGTTTGCCAATAGATCTCATGTTTGGCATTTCCCCAGAGCCTAAATATTCACCAAACGAATACGTGCGTAAGGTACAAGACAAACTGGAAACCGTGCACAATTTAGCTCGACAAAACCTCCAAATAGCAAGCTCGAAACAGAAGAAGCAATACGAGTGTACTAGTAGAGAATCAGGGATTCAGGAAGGAGAGTCCGTTTGGTATTACTATCCAACCCGACAAAAGGGTTTGAGTCCAAAACTGCAGAGTAAATGGAAAGGACCGTACATAGTCGTAAAGAAAATTACGGATATACTTTTCAAAATTCAGCTGGAAAATAGTAGGAAAACCATAGTAGTCCATATTGACAAACTCAAACCTTGCAATCAAATTCCCCACAACGATATCTTGCATACGGGCGACATACCTGTGCCAACTGATACGGAAATTAGAACTTATCAAACGAAAACGGGTAGAGTAAGCCGTCGACCACAGTGGTACGGAATCCCTAACTGAAATATTCTAGTTGATAAAAAGAGAATGATTTCATTAAATAAATTACCACACTTCCTTACGGTGATTTTTTTTGTCTTTCTCTGTTTCTTTGATATAAACCATACAGATGCCACGGATGCCACGTTTCGACAGGCCCCCACCACCCCCTCCACGGTCACGGATCTCCATTCCAAGCCTGGTGCAGAATTTTAATTGTTTGATATGCAAGTACCCATGTCTTACCCTGAAGAAGTTAACCGACCACATCATGGCGAACCATGCCGAGAAACGGGACACCAAATTTTACTATTGCCGGGAGCGAGGATGCCGTTACAAAACGGAAAGACGAGGGCTGCTTGACAGCCATCACAACATTAAGCATGACAGTCGAGTGGTGGTATTGACAACTCATCGAGACGCCGCCAGTACCTCAACAGCTGGCCGTTCTTCGGGCGCTTCCGGACACGAAGAAAGATCTTCCAAGGCTGGAAAGGCTAAAGTCTCTAGCCATGGTTCCGGAAATAGTAAAATACCAGCTGCCTCCGGCAAACCGCCAAATAAGACCACTGACCATGCTGACGACGGGGTAGCACACAGCGCCGTTAAAGTACCCGCTAAGATACCCGTTAAAGTACCCGCTAAGATACCCGCCAAGATACCCGCCAAGATACCCGCCAAGATACCCGCCAAGATACCCGTTAAGATACCCGCCAAGATACCCGCCAAGATACCCGCTAAGGTACCCGTTAAGATACCCGCTAAGGTACCCGCTAAGGTACCTGCTAAGGTATCCTCCACACCAGGACAGGTCGGTGCATCGTCCAGAAACTCTATATCACGAACACCCGCGGCCGGCCCAAGTGCAGGTATTAAAAGAAAGGGAACCGAGAATAACACACTCACAGTGAAGATACCAAGAAAGTTCATTACCGATGCGTCATCCCACTCCAGCTCTTCATCCGCATCGTCAAGGTCCTCCTCCTCCTCCTCCTCTTCCTTTTCATCTAGAGCGAGTGGGCCAACCTCTAAACCACCAGTACAGACACAAACTCACCAAACCCAAACAGAGACCGCCACCAACATAACCAAAACTACCGAAACCCAGACGGATACCAAGGTGATGAATTCAATGACCCAGACGGAGACCACGGTACAGACTACAACCACACAGACAGAAAGCACGACTACGGCTACTGCCATAACCCAAACTGAGCATGCTGAAAGATCATCGACCACCATAGAAACCCAGACGGAAAATGGTACCACTAACGAGGCCCCTACCCAAACTGATTTGGGGGGAGAACATATTCAAATATTATTGGGAAGATCCCCAGCAAGCCTGCCACAGTTAGTAGAAAACATGGAAACGGAGCCAATGACCGAGACTGGGCACATCATCAAATTGATGCGCCAACGTGCGGCAGAGCCGGATATGGGTTTGTTAAGGGCATACAATGCCGGCCGACTACATGGAGGGGCCCATTGGAGAAAGATTGTGGAAGTTGCCATGGAAGGTGCCAAGACCTACGAAGTCAGTATGACGGAGATAGACGACCGCATGCCGATACCCCCAACACGCGACCCAGAAGACGTAGACGTAGACGAGGACCCGGAGGAAGAGGATAATTTAATGGACAATAATTAATTGGTGGTTTTAATTTTCAAATCAGTAAAAAGAATTCTACATGTTGTGTTTATTTTTCAAGTTTTGCCAACCTGTATACCCATTTATAAATTAGGAAATGATGAGTTTGTGAGGAAAAGGTGTATTTGGAAAATAGTGTCTATTACACTAAGTGTCATTTTGATGCTGTCATTTTTTTGAATACCGTAACAAAACAAAACAACAACAACAAAAATTGTTGTGTGCGTTAAAATAATTGTGTATTATGTATGTCATGTTTGGAACATCAGTTTGGTTCACATTTAAAACAAAATAAATTAAAAAAGTCAGTTGGTAGGTAGATGAAAATAAGATGAGTCTTGAGAAAATTGCATGATGGTAATTTTTATATACAGTAGTTAATCGTACACATGCCTGTTTTGAGGACAAAACAATTTTTAGTGGTGGGGGTAGTGTAATGAAACTGGGTTTTATTTATTGTGTCCCCCGTTTCATTTTTTTCATCTCTCTCCTTTAATCGTGATTTATGATGTATTCAAAGACTTAGATATTATATTTCACATTCAGCACCACGATCATCATTTGTTTTATTGAAGCCTACGATTTTTATGATTGTTGATTACAATAAGCCTAGGCCATGCCTCCAGGCCTTGCTGACAAAAGCAGATGTTTGTTTCAATATATTGCATTATGGTCATGATATTTCCTTTCCGTTGATTTTCACTTTGGACTAATTCAAATCTTGAAGTTTATGCCAAAACGCTATTTCATTTTCAGTCAATGTCAAATTAATAAGCTTACTTGCCTTGATCTGATTTAGATCCTTGTGCGCACACATGTTATGCATTGTGAGTGGAATAATATACACATTGCTGAGAAGACTTTGTATGTGAGATGCTGTAATGATCCTAGTTTGTAATGTGCTCGATCCGACCAAAGTTCCATTTTATTATGTCCGGCAACGGCCCGATAATTAGTCCCCATTCACCATACACATTATTATTTGCGACAGTTTCTGTATAGGCTATTATTGACGAGAGGGATGTAAACACACGATTGTTTAACTCAGTGTTTCTAAACTATAGTCGTCCCGAGCGTTGGTGTAATAAAATAGTTGGTACAAGAATACGATTCGATCTAATATTGCAGCCTACGTGCGTACGCAAACTGAGAGTAGAATTATAATAACGTATTTTGATTTGTTATAAATTAGACAGTGCCTCACAAAAGCCTACATGTTTAATTAATGCCATATGTATGTCTACGACGGTCAGAATTTTAAGTCTCTACGGTCATACGTTATTGCAGCCCTTTTCATGTTGACATCACATTAACCACAGGTTTTGTTTAAGAACCATTATATTCACGGGTGTAATTCTATTTGATATTAATCCATGAATTGTTTTCTAGGGATGAAATTCGGTGTACACGCTGAGTAAAGGTTGTTATTTTGAACACTCGCTAGGGATGAAATTCGGTGTACGCGCTGAGTAAAGGTTGTTATTTTGAACACTCGCTAGGTTAAACCAAAGACGTTTGGACGTTGCCATTTTGGATTTGAGGTTTTGTTAACCAATTCAGTAGAACAAGAATACATTTCAATTCGATATTGTAGCCTACATGCGTACGCGAACTATGAGTGGAATTATGATGATGTATTTGATTTGTTATGAATTAGACAATGCCCCATTTAAGCCTACGTGTCTGAGAAATGCTGTGCTTACATATTTAAGTCTCTATACTGTAATATATTATTGCAGCCGTTTCATGTAAGCCACTGTTATTGATAGGATCAAAATAATCAAAGATAAAATGTACATGATTGAATATTACGCCAAGGTTGTCAACATGTTATGTAAATGATCCATTCAGTGTACTTGTATAATACACATTGACGTGTGGTAATTTAGTTTGCAATCAATAATACTTGAGGTTTTGTTAACCAATTCAGTAGTACGAGAATACGTTTCAATCCGATATTGTAGCCTATGCGTACGCGATCTACGAGTAGAATTATAATGTTGCAGTTGATTTGTTATGAATTAGACAATGCCCTATTCAAGCCTACATGTCTGAGTGATGCTGTGCTTACATATTTAAGTCTCTATACTGTAATATATTATTACAGCCGTTTCATGTAAGCCACTGTTATTGATAAGATCAAAATAATCAAAGATAAAATGTACATGATTGAATATTACGCCAAGGTTGTCAACATGTTATGTAAATGATCCATTCAGTGTACTTGTATAATACACATTGACGTGTGATAATTTAGTTTTGCAATCAATAATACTTGAGGTTTTGTTAACCAATTCAGTAGTACGAGAATACGTTTCAATCCGATATTGTAGCCTATATGCGTACGCGATCTACGAGTAGAATTATAATGTTGCAGTTGATTTGTTATGAATTAGACAATGCCCTATTCAAGCCTACATGTCTGAGTGATGCTGTGCTTACCGTTGTACGTCTACGACGGCCAGATATTTTAGGTCTCTACACTGTAATACATTATTGTAACCGTTCATGTAAGCCAATGTTATTGATAAGAATAGATACTCACGATTTAAATCCTAGTTTGATATCAATCCGTACATTGCTTTTCTAATACATGATGATACTCGTTTGTACACATTGAATGAATGAATGAAGATTGTTGTTGTTTGGTTCAAACCAAAGACTTCTGGACGCTACCATTATGGGAAATGAGGTCATGGGTCAAGTCAATTAACTTTTATCATGCGTGATCATGACAGTATTATCCAATCAGCAGTCCAAGTTACTTATCATGCTGTTCGTGATCGTACGGTTAGCCAATCACCGGCCGACCTGTACATGATTTCGTTTGGCGTGATATTAATTATTCATGGGTCTTTGTTCAAAGCTCTGTGATTGGTTTAAGTTGTTTTGATCACGAATGACGTGATGATTTTGGGTAGGGTTAATTTTGTTGGGATTTTGGGTTTGAATCGTCTGCTTGCTCACTTGCGGTTTGGACTTGAGCGAGACGAGTAGAGTAATAAAAACACAGGCGAAAACAAAGTCAAGGTGAGAATGGACTTCACATAGACATACTCACAGTATCAAGTCAAGTTTTATTCATATGTATTTATAACCAACATGATTTTGTATATATCGGAATGATGAATGAATAAATGATTGTTTTATTGTGCCAACTGACAGACAAATATGCGTGTTTTGAAGTTTTAATCATGATGACCGTTTGATTTCCTAATGATATCCAACATTGATCTACGGAGAAAATACACGGTAATACTGATTTCTCTATGACTCAACACGCCAGCACATGTTTTGCTGTGAACTCACTCTCTCTCCCTCTCGTGTCCCGCATCATCATGGCTACCATCACTTTCCGTTTCTTGAATAATTCAAGCCTGGATACTGTGACTATTAGTTGAATTTCCAACTTCAACTCACCAACTACACCAGAAGAACTACCTTACCAATCCAGGTAGAGATATCCTCCATACCCCTTTTTGTTCGACGACAGCAATTGTCTCATTGGCAAAAGTATGCTGTATGGTATTGCCTCCACCTCCCCGGTGACGGACGAGACAACTGCACCAGAAGAACTACCTTACCAATCCAGGTAGAGATATCCTCCATACCCCTTTTTGTTCGACGACAGCAATTGTCTCATTGACAAAAGTATGCTGTATGGTATTGCCTCCACCTCCCCGGTGACGGACGAGACAACTACACCAGAAGAACTACCTTACCAATCCAGGTAGAGATATCCTCCATACCCCTTTTTGTTCGACGACAGCAATTGTCTCATTGACAAAAGTATGCTGTATGGTATTGCCTCCACCTCCCCGGCGACAGAAGAGACAACTAGATCCATAGAACTATGCTACCGTTCAGTACAGATGTGTCCTACCCAATGAGAGAGTGAGATGAGAATGAAACAAGTTACGATCGTGCTATTACAAAGTGTAATTTCTCCGAAGATTGGTGTCCATATTGTTTTATTCTATAGACAGAAATTCATTTAGTTGTTAACCTACATCCAAAATAGAGATTTGCTCTATTTACCACCCATATGTCCATAACAGAAATCTCGCTATTGTAAGACAGCGTAAAGTAGAGATTTCTCCATTTCCTCTCATATCCAAAATAGAGATTGCTCTATTTACCATCCATATGTCCATAACAGAAATCTCGCTAGTGTAAGACAGCGTAAAGTAGAGATTTCTCCATTTCTCCTCATATCCAAAATAGAGATTGCTCTATTTTACCATCCATACGTCCATATCAGAAATCTCGCTATTGTAAGTCAGCGTAAAGTAGAGATTTCTCCATTTCTCCTCATATCCAAAATAGAGATTGCTCTATTTACCTTCCATATGTCCATATCAGAAATCTCGCTATGGTAAGTCAGCGTAAAGTAGAGATTTCTCCATTTCCTCTCATATCCAAAATAGAGATTGCTCTATTTACCATCCATATGTCCATAACAGAAATCTCGCTAGTGTAAGACAGCGTAAAGTAGAGATTTCTCCATTTCTCCTCATATCCAAAATAGAGATTGCTCTATTTTACCATCCATACGTCCATATCAGAAATCTCGCTATTGTAAGTCAGCGTAAAGTAGAGATTTCTCCATTTCTCCTCATATCCAAAATAGAGATTGCTCTATTTACCATCCATATGTCCATATCAGAAATCTCGCTATTGTAAGTCAGCGTAAAGTAGAGATTTCTCCATTTCTCCTCATATCCAAAATAGAGATTGCTCTATTTACCATCCATATGTCCATATCAGAAATCTCGCTATTGTAAGTCAGCGTAAAGTAGAGATTTCTCCATTTCCTCTCATATCCAAAATAGAGATTGCTCTATTTACCATCCATATGTCCATAACAGAAATCTCGCTATTGTAAGTCAGCGTAAAGTAGAGATTTCTCCATTTCCTCTCATATCCAAAATAGAGATTGCTCTATTTACCATCCATATGTCCATAACAGAAATCTCGCTAGTGTAAGACAGCGTAAAGTAGAGATTTCTCCATTTCTCCTCATATCCAAAATAGAGATTGCTCTATTTTACCATCCATACGTCCATAACAGAAATCTCGCTATTGTAAGTCAGCGTAAAGTAGAGATTTCTCCATTTCCTCTCATATCCAAAATAGAGATTGCTCTATTTACCATCCATATGTCCATAACAGAAATCTCGCTAGTGTAAGACAGCGTAAAGTAGAGATTTCTCCATTTCTCCTCATATCCAAAATAGAGATTGCTCTATTTTACCATCCATACGTCCATATCAGAAATCTCGCTATTGTAAGTCAGCGTAAAGTAGAGATTTCTCCATTTCTCCTCATATCCAAAATAGAGATTGCTCTATTTACCATCCATATGTCCATATCAGAAATCTCGCTATTGTAAGTCAGCGTAAAGTAGAGATTTCTCCATTTCCTCTCATATCCAAAATAGAGATTTCTCTATTTACCATCCATATGTCCATATCCGAAATCTCGCTATTGTAAGTCAGCGTAAAGTAGAGATTTCTCCATTTCTCCTTACACTATAAAATGTATATCTTGAACCAATATACAAGGATGCATACTCTGTATGCTATTCGTGTATATTGGGGATGGCCATATACACCCATAGGGAGACGCACGCCCGATTTCTCAATTGTCATAAATACTTATGACATTTTCAATATATTTACTATAAAATGTATATCTTGAACCAATATACAAGGATGCATACTCTGTATGCTATTCGTGTATATTGGGGATGGCCATATACACCCATAGGGAGACGCACGCCCGATTTCTCAATTGTCATAAATACTTATGACATTTTCAATATATTTACTATAAAATAGAAAGATTAAACGAGAACTTACCTTAAGTTCGATGTTTGATCGTTATTTTATGAAGAAATGGTAGTGGAGGATTAAAATGAGAATAGAAACACTGCGTACAGATCAACCTTTAAAGTAATGAGGCTAGAGGTGACCAACACCTAATAACCATCTGAAATAATCATTATTTCTGGCTCTTAAATTTCAATTTGAGCTTTGTTTTATTATTAACTTTGTTTATGAAGAAATGGGGATATGGGTTGGGAGGGCATTTTAATCCTCCACTACCATTTCTTCATAAAATAACGATCAAACATCGAACTTAAGGTAAGTTCTCGTTTAATCTTTCTATTTTATTTCGAAATACGTGTAGTATTTAAATGAGACTTTAAAGCAGCTCTAGCCTCATTTACACACACGTACATGTATGTAAACATAATTTCTCAATAGTCATAGAGAATTTTCTTTTTCACACAATAATATATTATATAATAAATCAAGTTTATAAACTTTTTCAAACTTGTTAAAATTCAACTTTTTTAATTCAACTCTTAACTTTTTCAAACTTGTTAAACTTCAACTTTTTAAATTAACATAAAGCTCAATGTGAGCTGTATTTTCTTACACTTTTCGAGTGCAATTGTGTTTGAGTTCTTTCTAGTCTAGTATTGCATTTGCAAAACTGTTTTCATTTTCTACAGGCTTATTATAATAGGTCTGAAAAGTTCGTTCACTAGCCCATCCAGCCGATGCTAGAATGTCTGTGATTGGAACCTGTTTCCTCTTAGCCGCTGACGAAGCAGCCGCCCTTGTGGAATGTGATTTGAACTGCATAGTATCTATTCCGGCTGATTTCATAGTTCTCTTTATCCAGCCCGCTATGGTTGTTTTGGAAACCTTTCCATGTGGCTTTCTGAAACTTATGAATAATTGTTGTTCTTTCTCTCTAATAGGCTTAGTCACTCTTATATAATGCATTAGCACTGAATACACACACAGACGCTCATCTGGTTCATAGGCCTTAAAAATGATTTGCATACCAGCCTTGCCTGGCTTTGATTGCTTCAATAAAGCAACCTGAAATGTTACATCAGCTTTTCCAATAGTCATAGTGCTCAGACTCAGCTTATGCAAAGTTTGTGTCCTTTGTGCTGTGGTCAGTGCCATAAGCATAGTGAGCTTTAGTGTTAAATCTCTGAGCCTTAAATCCCTCATGGGAGAGAGTGTTTTCAAATAACTTAACACCACACTGACATCCCACACCGATTTATATCTTGGTAGATTGGGACGAAGATGAAAAACTCCTCTAATTAATCTGCTTACTAATGGATGGGTACCCACCGTGTGGCCCCCTGGTAAAATCAGAAATGAAGACAGGGCACATCTGGCCGTGTTCATGGTACTGTAACTCAGGTTGAATTTTTCAAATTGTTCAGTTAAGAAACTTAAAACAGCGCCTACATCCGCCTGCAGCATATTAAACTGCCTTCTGCTGCAAAACTCAATCCATCTTGAAATATATGTATGATACTGTTTGGCTGTTGATTCCCGCCATGATTGTTCAATGATGTACATTGCTGCTTGCGGTACTCCCTGCTTTTCCCATGATTTCCTGACAACCTGCAAGCGAGAAGGTACAAATTATCAGTTAATGGATGAGATGCACCCGATATGGGTTGTGATAGGGCACCTTTGGGCAAGAGAATTGGTTCTGCAATCAGCATGTGTAATAATTTTGCAAACCATGGCTGTGTAGGCCATTTTGGAATTATTATAATTCCCTCTGCTTTGCTTACTTCAATTTTTTGAAGGCATTTTGATATCAAACAAAATGGTGGAAAGGCATAAAAGAAAACATTTCCCCAGTCAATAGTAAATGCATCTGTTGTTTCTGCTCCAGGGTCAGGCTTCCATGATATGTACCTTATGAGCTGATTATTAAGTCTTGAAGCAAACAGATCAATTTCTGGTTGCCCTAAACTATTACATATTTTTTGGAAAATGTGTCTATCCACCATCCATTCTGTTTGGTCTTGAAATTTGCGAGATTTCTGATCTGCAATGATGTTATCTTTTCCTGGTAAGTATGATACTGATATCCAAATAGTGCGCTCAATACACCACTGCCACAATTCTCTTGCCAAAAGGTTGCACACTGAAGACTGTGTTCCACCCATGTTATTTACATAGGCCACAGCAGTTTTATTATCACACTTAACATGCACATGGGTTTCAGAATTAGTATGCTTACAAAAAGCTTTGACATTAAAATACACTGCCAACAATTCCATTGCATTTATACCATGTTTTTGAAACATTTTTAATTCATGATCATCCCATCTGCCTCCAATGTTTTCTTGGCCATTTGTTCCGCCCCATCCTAATCCACTTGCATCACTTTCTATAAATATATCAGGATAAGGTGTCTGTATTCTACCTTGAATGTTGTCCTTATCAATATTTACAATCCACCATTTCAAATCATCTTTGGCAGCTTTTCCCAAATTTGTTTTTGCATCAAAATTTCCCTTGCTTTCTCTTAGAGCAAATATTTTGGCAAGTTCTAATGCCCTGTAATGCAGTTGTCCATACTGCACAGCTGGGAAAGATGCAACCATTTTTCCAATAACCTCTGCTATCTGTCTAATACTTGGTCTCATTTTTCGAGATAATTCAACACACCTATTCTTAATATCCTCTCTTTTGTCAGTCGATAATGAAATTGTCATTTCATGTGAATTCAATATGAATCCTAGATAGCTAATACATTGAGTTGGTTGGAATATTGACTTTTTGGGGTGAATAATAAACCCCAATTCTGACAGGACGTTTGCTGTAGTTTGCACTGCTTTTTCTGCCTCTTCTTTTGTGGGTGCTATCAGAAGTGTATCGTCTATATAACCCACAATACAGTAGCCTAGGCTTCTAAGTTTGGCAAATGGTGCTTTCAACAATTTTGTGAATAATCTTGGTGCTGGTGATAATCCATTTGGTAAAGCTTTATATTGATACAAAGTGCCATTCCAGAAAAATTTTAGGTATTTTCTATGCTCTTTAGCTATAGGCACCGAATAATAAGCATCTCGGAGGTCGATTGAAGCCATGTAACAGTTATGTGAAATCAGTTTTGAGGCTACCTCAAATGTATCCATCTTAAAATGATGATATGTCAAATGTTCATTTAACTTGGATAAATCCAATATCATTCTTCTTCCTCCATCCTTTTTTGGACGAGAAAAAATATTTGACCAAAAATCATTTTCTTCTAGAACTGATGGTTCAATGACCTCTTTTTGTAGAAGTGTTTGCACTTCTTCATCAATACCTTCAGATTCCAGTTTTGATAATTTATATGGATGTGGTTTAACGAGCTGTTTTGGTGGCAAATATTCAAATTTTAGCTTATACCCCTGTACAGCTTCAATAATTGATGAATCTGATGTATACTTGTACCATTGACTAACACAGGACTTCAATCGACCACCTACAACACCATTATGTGATTGAAAATGATCACCTACCTCAATAGGTAGTTCTACTGGCTGGGCCTTGTCTGTGTTGAGGGGGGTTTCCCTCGTCCTCGGCCTCGATTGAAGTTGTTGTAGCGACCCTGCTGTTGTTGATAGGGTTGGTACTGTTGCTGGTTGTACACCGGCATCCCTCTCCCTAAAAAAGGGCTGTTTCTCCTTTGTTGCGGATTGTATGGGTGGGCTCTATACTGGCCAAATTGACCTTGCTTATTCTGTCCACGGTTAAATCCTCCAAACCTTTTCAATTTTGCACACGCTACAAAAGCCTTCTTTTCTTCTGTGATGTCTTTCACATGCTGTTGGAGGTCATCACCAAATAGGTAGTCTACACCTGTTGGCTTTTTGCATAAGTGGTGGTATGATGGATTGAGCTCTGGTCTGATAAGGTCTTTTCTAGACAAGTTCAGCTCAAAATTAGCATTACATAGCAGAGCCATAGCATCCTCTAATTCTGGGGAAGCTACCTCGTCTCCAATGGAGCGAATAATCGCGTTCAGTCCACATGTAAGCGATGTCTGAACCCTTTGTAGTCTTGTATCATTTTTGCGGATTGGTTCAGATATGGTCGACCATATCGGGAGGTTCACCTTAGGTGACTTCAGTCTTTTCAAATTTGATGGTGAATGGTATGTTTTCAAGACTTCCGCAATCTTTGAATCTTGTAATCTTTCTGTAAGCATAAAGTCAACCTCTGTTGCTAGAGTTTCATTTACTGGAGGTCCCACTTCTTCAACATTTGCAAATTTGCTAGAAAACCCCTTGGACTTGAGGCCTGCTGCAACACCAGCAGTCTTACATGGCTCTGTTTGTTCTATTTCACTTTCCTGGTCCTGACTGACACTCTGACTAGCAGTAGCACTATGACTGACTATCTGCTGTGTCGCTCAACGCATCATCATTAGCATTTAAATCATCATAATTACCAATGCTAGTACTGGGCCCGTATTGGCCTCCTTGATTGGGGTACCCATCAGCATCATATTGCCCTTGACTTCCACTTTCATTGAGGTACATGTTCACTTGTGAATAGTCTTGTTCCAGTTTATCTAATCTGGATGACATTGTTTTTTCATGCTCTCGGCTTTCCCGGTGCATTTGTTTTAACAGTTTCTCAAATGAGTCAAATTTATCCGTACTGGGCTTACTGCTACTACTACTAGCCTTTCCCACTTTTTTGGGAGGTTTAACTTTAATAACCACTTTATCATGAGTCTTGTCTTTTTCTTTTCCAGCTGCCGAGCTAATCGACGCTGTATCTTTGGCTTTATTATCAGCTGCCGAACGAATCGACGCTGTATTTGCCGCCTCGGTACATGTGTTATTTATGTCTGCCGAATTCGGCGACTCCATAATTCTCTTTGACTTGCGCTCGGAACAAGTCCCGCAAAACACAGTCAATTACAAAATATGTCCGTTTTATGGATTCTACACAATTACAAACCGATACTCCACGTCCGAAATTCAATATTTCGACGCAATTAAACTTAAATGACCGATATTTTAAATTTTTTATTACGGAGCTTTACGCTTCCGACGGTCTCTCTGTAAACGCAAGATGTCTCTCTGATCTGTACGCAGTGTTTCTATTCTCATTTAAATACTACACGTATTTCGAAATAAAATGTATATCTTGAACCAATATACAAGGATGCATACTCTGTATGTTATTCGTGTATATTGGGGATGGCCATATACACCCATAGGGAGACGCACGCCCGATTTCTCAATTGTCAATAATACTTATGACATTTTCAATATATTTACTATAAAATGTATATCTTGAACCAATATACAAGGATGCATACTCTGTATGCTATTCGTGTATATTGGGGATGGCCATATACACCCATAGGGAGACGCACGCCCGATTTCTCAATTGTCATAAATACTTATGACATTTTCAATATATTTGCTATAAAATGTATATCTTGAACCAATATACAAGGATGCATACTCTGTATGCTATTCGTGTATATTGGAGATGGCCATATACACCCATAGGGAGACGCACGCCCGATTTCTCAATTGTCATAAATACTTATGACATTTTCAATATATTTACTATGTATAATATCCAAAATAGAGATTTGCTCTATTTCTCCTCATACATCCAAAATAGAGATTTGATCTATTTTCTCCCCATATCTCCAAAATAGAGATTTGCTCTATTGCTCTTATACGTCCAAAAATAGAGATTGTTCTATTTCTCTCCATATCTCCAAAATAGAGATTCGCTCTATTTCTCTCCGTACATCCCGAATAGAGATTTGCTCTATTTTCCCTCCAAGGTTTTAGTCACGAATAGTAGAATGCCGACATGCTACCGGAATATTTTATAGTTTTGTGAGTTAAAGGGTTGAGTATTTCGAAATCCTTTTGAGTTGAAATGCCATAATGGATTTTGCAAAGTGTTGACTAATTATACTATTATTGATTACTATTTGGTTGACCCTAATACCATGAAAGATCGCTACCAAAAACAACCTAGAGAATATCACCAGAACATTAGGAGAAATATCTAAAATTGTGAACCATTTCACTTTATAACATCTTGATCTACCAATACTCTCCATGAATTAAAGTTTTGCTCAACTATCATCACGTGACAGCTCGGTTTTCGTTACAGTATATTACACTTGATTGAATACATGCCACGGTTTAATAAGTATTTATTTTTGGTAAATTGACAAGAATGCGTGGTAATGGTATCACAATTGTATTTGCATAAATGAAAATATGATAATGGGAAACTTTTTGATCGCGTGAGAAATGTGGTGGTTTGGTTTAGTTTCTTTTTCAGGTACACAGCGTTACTATCAATATAGGTCTGCATATTATTATTGTGATACTGCCATTATCACTCAGTAATGGCCCGTTGCATTATTTGTAATGACAGTTAATTCATCCATCGTTTTGTAGTTTAAAAAGTTCGAAGGTCATTTTTGAATTAATGGGACATGATCATGGTATGAAAATTGAAATGAAAATTAACGACTTAAAAGTAAAAGAAGGCATATCATTAGGCATAGATACACTAGCACACAAACAAACACCTCCATCTCGGCATCATCATTAGGGTTCTAAAAAGTAACTGGCATACTAAAATTATATGACGCTATTATACTTTTTATATATAACTTTTTCCAACAATATTTTATAATATCTCATTGGTACAGTAGATGAAGACTAATTTTAATTTGTGAGTTGCACCACGGCGTATCCCGGGACACATTTTTCGTGTTAACGATGCGTTTGAAAGATACCAAGGGTCAGAGGGTCTTGCAACTATGATTTTGCGCGGCCGCCACGCTATCGTCTGATCCCCCTCCCCCGGCCGCGCCTAACGATTCCCGATCCGAACTAACCACTGATGATAAACATTTATTTTCTTTCGAATTTATTTTCTCTTCCTTTCTCTTTTCTTCCTTCCCCTTTCTTTTCCTCTACCCTTCCCCTTTTTCTTTTCTTCATTCCCTTTTTCGCCATTCCCCTTTCTTTTTTTCCCACCGAAATTATGCCCCCGAGCCCTATAATGCTACGCCACTGGTCTCCACCATAGTCAGAGAATGATTTGACCACATAGCTATCATATTTTTAATGGAATCCAGAGCTTTTGTTTAATTTATATTCACAATCACCACCCTTAAGGTTTGCACTAAAGTTTCAGTTGTTTTGGTTCCATATGCATATCAGGTATGTGTCTGCATGAACTAACCAGTTTCAAGCTTGATGCATGGGTTGATTTAGGTTAAGATTTGAATTATTTTGCTGCTATTAAATACACTAATATTACAGTAGCCATTTTATTTGCTATCTATAGATAACATTGCGATCATGTTATACTGAAGAAAGCATGTTATTCATTCAATTTGTTTGCTATCTACTGAAGATAGCAATATTATGTAACATATACCGTATAGCGAATGGTATCACTGGTATTCTATAATTACTGGAGATAGGAATCTTTGTTGATTTGGTATTTTGCTTGTTTGTTGGTTGTTTTATAAATAAATATGCCAAATATCATGTAGGCATTATTGGAGAACTATGAACAAGGTTGAATTGGTTTTCCCTTTATAAAACGCTCTTGAACGTAAAAAAACAAGGTTTTTAAATAATTTATTTTATGCCGAGGCTATTTGTAGCGATATTAGTCATTATTATTTTTATGGTTATGCCACATTACCTATAGGCTCTGAAACTACATAAACCCCCTACACCCCCACCCCACACATCCCACACGCAAACCAAACCAGTTTGATTTATAATCATAACCCTCCAAAACCATTTAGGGAAGACGTCAAAACTCGACCGCCCGTTGACCGCCGGTTACGGGCGGTTCCGCTCGGTTCTTTCAGGTCAAATGTTTTACTGGTATATGAATATTCGCGCATGCAACACTGAACAACCGCCGGTTGACTTAATGCTGTAACCAGACCAATTTACACTATCAATCTGTTACTTTGCGGTCATAATAGCTCTCTCTATAATCGTTCTATAAAAAAAAACATTCATAGACTTTCGGTATTGATTTTAAAAAGTTAATTGAGCTATAAACAGATTGAAAAAGCCAACCCAGCGAAAATCAATAGCTGTATTGTACTGGTTGTCAACTGAGCCCATTACTTCAAGATTGTATTGCTCACGCGTGTATCAACCGGTCGTGTTCACCAGAGTGTAACTATTTGACCTCATTATGTGTGTATATTATAACAGACGACACGTTTTGTGAGAACCGGCCGTAACCGGCGGTTGCCTGGCGGTCGAGTTTTGACGTGATCCCTTACCGCGGCTACTTAATTAACCCCTACCTCTCAAACTGCATGAACCACATAAATCCCCTACACCCCACCCCCTCCCCCTCACACACACCAACCAGATTTATTTATTATCATAACCCTCCTAAACCATTTCCCGTGGCTTCTTCATTAACCCTCGGTCCCTTGGATTGTTTGGCACGCCAATTTAAAGTAAAAAAATCAGGTTGCTTTATTAACCCGCTACTTGTACCTCGTCACTATAACCATGATAACCCTATGCCTATTCTAAACCATTTTTACGTGGTTTTACCCCCACCCAACATGACACCATAACCCATAACCAACACTGCCCCGCCGCGATAATAGGAAGTAACTCCATTTTCTCCAAAATGGAGTTATTTGCATGAATACACTAAAAATAACAATATCTTTCAGGATAATAATGGTTTAGACCAGATAAGTCTTCACAACATTGAAAAAAATTGCGATAAGTATTTGCATCCCAAAAATTGTGTACACGCAAGTATAGGAAATCCTATGAAAAAACCACCACAAAAGGAAGCAATGACCAAATTAGTAATCAATTATATTGATTTTTTACATTCTATTGTTTACAAACTCAACACATTGACATGTGTTGATTTAGGTATGTGTTATTCATTTATCAACACACATATTTAATCCCAATAATTAAAAGTTTCACAAGGATAATTCAGTTTTTGCCTTATATCTCAAAAGCATCAACATGGAGTTACTTCCTTTTGTCGCGGTGGGGCAGCACAGGTCTATAACTTTTCCCGTGTGGCTTATGCGCCATGTGTAGAAGTGCGTAATGCCGCGGCAGTGAGCCCTTCCGCAAACATGTACGAGACGCGTTACCACACGGTATGATTACGCAATAGTATGCGCAACGCACAATATCGTGCACTTCTAGTGGCATTTGTGAGCAAAATTGGAGAGGTTTTTGAAGTAATTCTGTTATACCCTTCACAGAGGTATTCATAGTGCATACTTTTTAAGAACGACGCATACTACCGATGTTGGTGGGTATAACAGAATGATGCCAGGTTTTTTGCTGTTTTTTTGAGCCAATTGTTGACCATTTTCTATACTTAAAATCACACGTCCCGTTATTTCCTCTATCTTTCATGCAAATTAGGCGCCACTTTGATCAAAACTTATAGAGAAATAAGGATAACAAACGCACCCCTGCACACACTCACTGATTTGCACTATCCTCACCAAATTACACCGTGGTTTTGCCTTAAAGTTCCTCACCAATTACCCCGAATCCTGTCCACACATCCTTGCCACTTCAATGTATAAGCCCCACCCTCTCAACTCTGCACTCTGATCCTGTGCCACCCCCCCTCCCCACCCCACCAACACCCAAAAAGTACCACATCCCTATAGAAGGCATGGGAATTCCCAATTTTTAAAACAAAAAGCAGCCTGGGAATTCCCAAAAAATAAATTGCATGCCTCACACCCCTATAGAAGGCATGGGAATTCCCAATTTTTAAATCAAAAAGCAGCCTGGGAATTCCCAAAAAATAAATTGCATTCCTCACACCCCTATAGAAGGCATGGGAATTCCCAATTTTTAAATCAAAAAGCAGCCTGGGAATTCCCAAAAAATAAATTGCATGCCTCACACCCCTATAGAAGGCATGGGAATTCCCAATTTTAAAAACAAAAAACAACCTGGGAATTCCCAATTTTTGAAGCAGTTTTGGTCACACCCCTATAGAAGGCAGCACAATTTTGCAGTGGGAATTCTCAAAATTTTCAGTAAAAAAATGCTTGCCTTCTATAGGGGGTGTACCATTAATAAATGGAATAGCCCATTATCTCGTGATACTTTGACCACGATATTGGCGTAGGATTATTTTTCACTTCCAGTAGACGTGTATTGCCCAGCTGGCACAAATGATAGAGGGTATGCAACTTCCCAGTGTGATCATTTTCTCTTTGGTAATCAGGTACAGGTTTTAGTTCTTTGACAGATTCTGACGGTCTTTAAGAGTGAGTCCACTCGGTTAAATATTATTCTCAATAGGGTATTAAGAAGGGAGGGATGGTAGTTATTTTATACTCGATTGGTATACACATTGCACAGACACCTTACATTTACTATCTATGACAAAATAAATAAATATACAACAAGTCTATTACTTCTGGAAACAATGTGTATTTACTGTTTCAGAAATTGTAAATCGAAAATCATGTAATAAATGTGCTCCGTTGGATGTAGTGCTGCAGGTGACCCTTGACCTTCAGATAATGGAATTTGGCATACAATTGTAGTGAGTAATAATGGCTTCACTCTCATACTGCATTTATTTATGAAACCATTCTTGAAACTTGAAATAGGATGCATTGTTTATTCACTGATTTTTAAAATAATTCACATATTCAAATTTATAGTGAAATGGGTGGCCATTTTGTTCTTGGTATTACTAGAGTTCGCAAGAGAAGAAAATTAGCAGGACACTTAATCATGGTTCCTAAGGGTTGTACCTATCTAAAAACCATAATTACAGGAGTATGTTCCGAGGTCAGGGGTAAAAACATTTCTAAGCCGATTTTGGAGGTTTGGGGTTCCTACTAGTTCTTGGTTAATCCAATGTCAGTAGACCTTGTATTTGGTCGGTTCTCGGATGGGAGGTATCAGAGGGTGTTGTTCGATTGTGTGACAGTGAAATTATACAAGGTATACAAAGTAGACTACGGCGGATCCCGACAGGTTGTTTTTTCGTGTTGCCGATGTTGCCGATGTGTTCCTACGATACCCGCACGTGACAAGGAGTCTTGCCATAATGATTTTTCGCGACCGGCATCGTCTGGTCCGTTAAAATGGTCCGTAAACGCCACCAGCGGTGAGAATATAGAATATAAAATGTTAGGCATTTATCACTCGTCCAAACCTACAGTTACATTAGGGGGCTGGCATTTTCTTCGGAAGGGGGGGGGGGGGGGGGGGGGGGGGGGTCCCAAAAATGTGGATAGACCCAGACAATTTTTTCATGACCCCCCCTATCCAAGAGCTGCATATTTTTATGACCCCCCCCTACCAATACAGTCCATTTTTGTGACCCCCCCCCCATTTTCAATGAAATAATTTTATGACCCCCCCTGTTTTCATGTCAAAAAAACTATGACCCCCCCCCCCCCCCCCCCCAGTATATTTGGGACCCACCCCCTTCTGAAGAAAATGCCAGCCCCCTTAGGCAATTTCACAACGCCTGTTAAAATTATCCGTAAGCTCTCATGAGTGGGTCGGTCGGTCGGGTGTTGGGTTTTTCGAAACTTTCCCCCCTTGAAAATAACCGTGAATATCAAACAAATCTGTAAAAATACTTGCCGTATTTTGACAACCCAAACAAAATACGCCGGTATTTGGGCCGGCTTTCATTTCGACTATGCACCGAGCCGGCCACCGACTTTATACTGTGGTCAATTTTATTACCACAAAAAGGGTCTTTTATACATTCTAAATAAGTTTTTGTAGTGCATATTGCTATCTTCAGTATAGATTGCGCATTAACTATATACAATATTTTGACATTGATACCGTAAGTGCATATTGCTATTAGATTGCGCATTAACTATACAATATTTTGTCATATTTGCTATTAAGTGCATATTGCCGTCTTCAGTAGCTTGCGCATTAACTATACACTATTTTGTCATATTTGCTAATAAGTGCATATTGCTATCTTCAGTAGATTGCGCATTAACTAAATAATATTTTGACATTGCTACTTATTGCTATCTTCACTAGATTAAGCATTAACTAAGTCCATATTGCTATCTGCAGTATATTGCGCAATAACTATACACTATTTTGTCCTCGTTGCTATTTAAAGTCCATATTGCTATCTTCAGTAGATTACGCATTAACTATTCAATAATTTTGTTATCATTGCTCTAAGTACATCAATAATTTTGTTATCATTGCTCTAAGTACATATTGCTTTCTTCGGTATAGATTGCGCATTAACTATACATTATTTTGTCATCATTGCTACTAAGTGCACATGGCTAGCTTCACTAGATATAGCGCATTTAAGTATCAATAATGTTATTATCATTGTTACTAAGAGTACTAGTGCATATTGCTATCTTCGGTAGATTGCGCATAAACTATACACTATTTTGTTATCATTGCTACTAAGTGCACTTTGTTATCTTAAATTGCGCATTAACTATATAATATGTTGACAATGCTATACTAAGAACACATTGCTATCTTCACTAGATTGAGCACTAACTATACACTTTTTTGTCATCATTGCTACTAAGTCATGTAAGTGCACATTACTATCTTCACTAGATTGCGCATTAACTGTACAATATTTTGTCCCCAAAGCTATACATAAGTATAGGCCTACGTATATTGCTACCTTCTGCAGATGGTGCATGAATACAATATTTTGTAACCAATTATCTGAAAGTAAAGTACAATATTGCTATATTAAGTTGATAGCATGACAAACTCAAATATATATTATTATATGAATATTTTGAGGGTTAGCAACCAGAAAGACATAACTCAAAAAGGAAATTATGAGAAAACTGAGGTTTAATATTTTGTGGATGTGAGTCATGTGTACAAATTCATTCGACCAATGGGCTTTTACTCCAATTGGGGCTGTTTTTGAGTTAGTCGTTTTGGTCCTTAATGGATTCTTTGGATGAAAAGGATTGTTGTGGTTCCAAATCTCAAAATGACCAAAATATTCCACAATTTAGATAATTCACTACTAATTATAGGCTTTCATGTCAAAGCATCAATGCAGCAAGTCCGTCTTTTGTAGTACTATACGGTCACGTATCACATATCATTTCTACACCTAACACTAGTTTCACGCTTCGCTCCGCGTAGTCTATAAAATGGTTATAAGGACTAATGGTTCCTTCACGCGGTGATGAACACATATAGTGTGTAATACACGTGCTTGGAGCACGCATTTTTGTTAGTGCATAAAACTGTTAAGTAGCATGCATAGTTAACATAATTTTGCACCAAGAAAAATATACTTTTTGTACACTTAGCCCTAAGCATGCAATACTATTTCACAGTGTTTCAAGTTTGAAATTGATTTATCTCAAATAAAAAAATGCACTTAACCTTTTTGTGCTCCTAGCATTCCTCGTTGTCATTGAATCCAA
The DNA here is from genome assembly GCA_035610835.1 of Ophiura sarsii. Taxonomy (NCBI): domain Eukaryota; kingdom Metazoa; phylum Echinodermata; class Ophiuroidea; order Amphilepidida; family Ophiuridae; genus Ophiura; species Ophiura sarsii. Next base: position 14,602,187 of record CM069459.1, on the reverse strand, counting down.
ATACATCGGTATTGTTTGAAAATGTCACCACCAAATCAAAACAAAACCCAACTTTTTG